>LR539121.1:146033-476417 GCA_900536315.3 Caenorhabditis becei
GGGGGGGGAAGGAGTTTGGACCCGGAATCGGAGAGAAAGAATATGTATTTACATGTCTACCACCACCCAAAAAAAGGTGCAATTTCTATGATTCGAAGGATTCGGAACAATGTTTTAGTTCATCAGGGAAGATTCCAGAAGGTTGTCATGGGATTCAGAAGTCCAGAATCCTAGACTAAATCGAGGATTCTGGATGATTTTGAATCTCAAATCGATGTATCCCCCTGAAACATTGTTCCGACCCTCACTGGATCCATGCCAGTTTGTCCCATAGGCTCTCCATCTCCAAACCTGTCTCTCCCTTTTTCTTTACCTGTGAATATCTGCGTATCGCATCGAACATCCTCTCTTTAGTCGTTTCAAACGAAATTCTTCGCCTATTATTATGCTCCAGTTTGACACTGAAAACCCCTTGATTTGATTGAGTTTACCTTGTAACTGTTGGTGGAAGCTCGGCATCGGACAGGCGAATGAACGGCTGCGGCGGCGGCGGCAGCTGCTACGTAACCCCGTTGGGGCACAGTTGCACGGGAACGATTCGGAGTGGACATTGAGAGATGGCTAGAAGAGTGATAAGTGATAAGGAGATAACAAGGAGAGAATGGAATGAGGGAGTTCTTATCACTGAAAAAAAGAGCATCAAAGAGAAAGTGCCAAGACATGGAAAAAGCAGAAGTTCTCGTTTTTTTTGTTGAAAATTTGGCATCAGAAGGCCTTACTCCTCTTATCAGTGATAAGGTTTGATAAGAATATGAGAGTCCCAAGAGGCTCCAGAAGTCTTTGGTTCTTATCACTGATAAGTATATCAGAGCTCCAAGACGTCAGGAAAAGAAGGGATCTCGTGACTGACTGTGGGAATGTTTGACACGAGGAAAATGTGATCTAGTTCGTGGGAACCTGGGAAATTGGGGGAAAGATGACGTAAGGGATTCAGAATCTTTTGGAGTCAAGTGATAAGGGTTATCAGTGCAGGAAATCCCAAGCTTCCGGAGTTCTCAAAAGAGTCTAGACTCGTATATTTCTGAAGTGCTCTTCGTTTCTTGGCAACTAGCTTCTTTTGGAATTCTTGGTTTCTCAACTAAAAACTGAACACTTTTCCATTGAGAATAGTGCAAAAAAGAGGATCTTCTCCTTCAAGAATCGTTTGTTTCACACAAATAATTCAAGCTTTCGGCCGGGGGCGGAGCATCGTTTCTCATGGAAATTCGAGGCTCGTTAGCCGGGAAAAAAGAGGAAGAGTTGATGGGAAAACGGGCGAATCATTGGGGAAAAATGGGGAGGAGAGAGTGTGTGGAATGGAGAGGGAGCAGACAGGATTAGAGGATTCACGTCATCTGAACGATTCAGAAGGATCAGTTCTCAAGGAAAGGCCTTCTGAATCCTTGAAGACGTCATCTGAACCTTTTGATTCTTTCAGATTCTCTCAGATTCCCAGAAAACCCCAACGTCATCTGGAGTCTTCAGATTCTGAATCCCAGAAGACGTGGGCTCATCTGAATCGTTCTAGTTCAAAGACAAGCTCCAAAGGTACCGAAAAAGTACCCAATTCGCTCCATTTTCTTCAAAAAACCAATTCTCTGGAGAATTGTTGCTCTAATGAGATTCTTGTGAAGTCATTTGACGAATCTCTAATGGAGTCCCATCCATTCTGTACTCCTAATGAATCGCCGAAAAAAGGACGGAAAGGGTTCATTTGGAAAAGAGATTAGAAGATGTGAAAACGAGAAGAAGAAGCCCCCGAAAATGGGGTATAAATAGGGAGGAGGAGACGAAAAACAAGAAGAAAAAGAAGAAGAAGATGTTTGATGGTTGGGGCATAATGAGGCGGTGATGACGTGGCAGCAGGGCAGTGATAAGAACGTTCTGAGTGATAACAATGGGTTCCCGTGGGAGTGATACGATTCCAGGAAGAGAGGGGTTGTTTGTGATAACATCTGATATCACGGGAAAACTCTGAAGTTGGAATTTTTGAAAAAAAATAGGGCAACTTTGAAAAATCATAACTTTTTTCAAAATGAATTTATTTTGATGCTCTTTTTTTCAATCGATAGATCACGTTGTTAACTATTTTTGTTTAGTTGATCTCAAAATTGGAAAAAATCTTTCAAGAATAGGAAAATCTTATCGAAAACTTTGTAGATCATTCTGCCGTTTTTTGTTTTGATTCGTTACAAAATCACATGTGAAAACTTCAAAAATAAAACTTTTTCCCTCTGACGGAATCGCCCCATAATAGGCACTTTGAATGGCTTATAATTACGTTCTCTTCTCAAAGTTTTCGAAAATTCAGCTATTTTCAGTTTTATGAATTCAACGATCAAATGAGGGAAGTTCAATGGAGCGCATTTGCATACTCTTCCAGGAAAAAGAACGCTTTGTTGCTCTCTCTGAGTTATAAAAATAGACATGACTGCAGATGCAAAAGAGCGGGTTTTGAGTCAGGGGGTCTGAGGTAGGTGATAAGCTGATAAGCAGGTGTCGAATGATTTGATTAGAGCTGGAATGAGCACCTGCAGCACACAAGGTTTTGTTCTTTTGGAGAGCTATAAAGTGTCCGAAAAGGCTTGGGTTCTTATCACTGATAAGGATATCAGAGCTCCGAAAAGCCAGGAAAAGAAGTGATCTCGTGACTGACTGTGGGAATGTTTGACACGAGGAAAATGTGATCTAGTCCATGGGAAACTGGGAAATTGGGGAATTGATGACGAAAGGACTTCAGAATCTTCTGGAAGGAGTCAAGGTTATCAGTGCAGGAATTCCCGATCTTCCGGGCTCTCAAAAGAGTCTAGACTCGTATATTTTTGAAGTGCTCTTCGTTTCTTGGCAACTAGCTTCTTTTGGAATTCTTGGTTTCACAACTAAAAACTGAACACTTTTCCATTGAGAATAGTACGAAAAAGAGGAGCTTCTCCTTCAAGAATCGTTTGTTTCACACAAATAATTCAAGCTTTCGGTTGGGGGCGGAGCATCGTTTCTCATGGAAATTCGAGGCTCGTTAGCCGGGAAAAAAGAGGAAGAGTTGATGGGAAAACGTTCTTGGTTTTTCTTCAAAAAAAGACACATGAATGCGTTGTCAGAACATGGGGGCGTGTCGTGATTGCATCACAAAAAGAAGATCAAGAGTCTGATCTCTTCCCCGTTTTTCTTCAGAATTCGTCACTCACAGACACACGAATCGAAACGGCGAGCCAATTAAACGAGTGTTTCCAGTTGCTTCTTCGAATACCTCATCTGTCTGCGTCTCTCACATTCTGCACACTCTCTCGTCTCATTGATAAGAGACGCAGAGTGTTTTTCGAGGCAGAGACTAACTCAATTTGGCTCGGCGAGGGGCCCTCCGGTTTTATTATTCGGGTGCCAATGTGTCCGTTTCGGAATATCAATTGAACGTGGCGAGAGTGTCTGCGTCTCTCGATTCGACACGCTCTCTCGCTCTCTCTTTGGGAGAAACAGACGAAACGGCGAAGGAGGAAGTGCCAAATTACGTAGGCAGCGAGACCTAATCTCGCTCCATTGCACAGACTAATAAGGTATTCGAAAAGAGAAAAGTATCAAGGATCAAGGGCACAACTTTCAGGGAAATGGGTTAAGAGTCTATCCGGAGTGAAATGAAGCATTCTGGGTCAAGTCTAAAGTCTGAACAAATCTGAATCCTAGATTTCAGAAGACGCTACTCATCTGAATCTTAGAGGTTCCAGCTTAAATCTGGCATTTTGAGAAAAGGTGTGCTCAAGCCGTGTGCAGAATCTGAGCGAAACTTTGGCGTTACTCATCTGAATCTTATAGGAATCATCTGAAACTTCTTTGAGTTCTTTCGAAAGACATACATTTCCGAGTCTGAGCTCGAATGGAGCTTTCTGAGCCGTGTTGTGCTCTTTTGAATGGGGATTTGATAAACAATGACACACCGCCGTTTTGAACGAAAATAGCTGAAAGAGGGCACTTTGACACGTCAGATTGTACTGGATTTGTGTTTTTGAGAGAATCAGAATGAATCAGAAAATGACGATGAAGAGGAATAGAAAAAGACATTGAAAAGGGAAAAAGGGATCAGAATAGCGAGACTTACCACTCCGAATCTTCATTCTTTCCTGTCCGAATACCAAGATTCCACCAATCTGAACGAGATTGAGAAACGGAAAATGCGAGAAGTACAGTAAGAAGAAGAAGGTTGATAAGAATTGATAAAAGGGAACATTGATAACTTGTGATTTCACTTTTGCATCTCAAAACTGCCGTTGCATTCAAAATTTCAAATCGGCGCGCACGATATCTCGCAGCGAAAACTACAGTAAGATTTGCACTTTTCAGTGTTTTTGAGTTTTTTGAACTATTTTTGAGTTTTTTCGACTATTTTTGAATGAATATTGCATTTTTCGCATTTTCTGACAGCAATCTACTCAAAAATAGCCTAAAAACACTGAAAAATGAACGTCTTACTGTAGTTTTCGCTGCGAGATATCGTGCGCGCCAGATTGAAATTTTGAAAGCGAGCGGCAGTTTTGAGTTGAAACGATAATAAGAATTGAAAAAAGAGAACATAGATGATATGATAAAGACGATGGAAGTTTCGATTTCAATTGTTTGCTTGCTAACCTCAAAAGTGGGCCGGTACTGTAACTCTGGTGTGTTTTCTAGCGCGCCAAGATTCAAATATTTGGCTCCGTATCACACATACACACTAAAAATTGCCCTAACTGCGTAGCGACTCAACCTCCCGTGTGGAAGCTAGTCATGTTAGAGAACCTGAAATTTTGAAACTACAAAGTTATCAAAGTCACTAGAATTTTGAAAAATGAAATCGCGCTCTATTGAACTACAGTAATCAAGACTCCGTCTTTTCTGATCACTCCCTATCAGAATCACACACCTCACAATCATTTGACTGCGTAGCGACTCATGCTCAGCTCTTGGCGCCAAATTCAAAAACTCTAGAACAAAAACACCTAAGCTAGCTCCTTTTTCTTCGGCTAAAACGTATTTTTCGATCTGATAAGACCACACTGGTTGGGACGAAAAAAGCGGAGAAACCTAATGGAAAAATTGGAAAAAACGGGGAGAAATAATGAGAGAAAGACGAGTCTTCGGCTTCGTTTTTCTTGGTTTTTTTTGCTCAAATTGGATTGAAGGGCAAATGGAAGTGGAGGATTCTGAAAAAATGGAGAGAATTTGTGAGAGAATGAACGAGAGGAAAGTTGATATTTTCGAGTTGGTCCAAAAGAGGAAAATAGTGATTAGTGAAGAGAAAAACGGAATGTTTTCTCGTTTTTCGATTCAAAAAGAAAAGATGTGATCTGTTTTAAAATATACCAGAACGAACGGGAAACGGGGGAAGAGAAGGGATGCTCTAACGAAAACAAAATGAATGAGAAAACGAGAGAGAAAATGGACGAGGAATCAGGCGAAGAAGGTGCGGATGGAGCAAGAAGAAGAAGAAGAAGAAGCTGTATGGTAAACAATACGAAATTGGATATGAGACGATGCAAATGTGCTCCATTGGAACACGAGATCTTGTTAGGACACATAGAGGCTTAATGGAATTAGAGAGACACTGACTGCTCGGTGAGCAAGTGAGTGCAATTTGTTAGGGATTCAATTCCATGTTGGATCTTTCGGAAAGCTTTTGAGGTTTTGCATGTTCGGAAGTTGGCACTCCGAACCTTGGATCTGGCTCCTGTTATTTTTCCGGGGGTTACTGTAGGAGCTATCGGAAAGTTATCAATAGATGAAATGAAATTGAAGGAATTTCCAATTGAGAAAAGTTTACTCGAGATATATTATCGCCGTCCCGCGGCGAGTCACCTGGTGGGTCTCGCCACGAAAATGGTTTCTTGTTGAAAAACGGCTTCTGGACAAGGTTTTCTTAAACTTTGTCTCATGAAAATGGGTAAAATTACGAAAATTCAATCGTTTCCAACTACATTCCAGCAGCTTCCACCAATTTTCCGTACAAAAACATGAATTTTTGAGTACTTTGCCGCTTTTTACCAAAAACACCTCATTTCCACTAACAATCGGTGGAAACTGCTGAAATTTGGCTGGAGATGATTGAATTCACGTAATCTTACCCGTTTTTATCAGAAAATGCCAAAACCTTGTCCAGAAGCTGTATTTCAGCCAGACACCATTTTCGTGGCGAGACCCATGAGCCGGGGATCGGCAGTAAGACTGTCTGGAAATTCTGTAAAATCCGGATTTTAGGAATCGGTTCAGAACAAGCGGGGACTTGTTTTTAGGATCTCAAACTTCAACTTTTTTTGAAAAAGAGCCCAAACGTCACCAAAACCCCTAGACAAATCCATAAATTCAGGACTTGAAAAGTGGTCCGAGAATGTTTTTTGAACGTGCCAACTTGTTCATTGAGGGAAATCTATCCTTTTCGAGTAAACAAGTGTCCAACTCTCTTGGAATACTTGTCAGGAAACGGATCGGTGAGAAGAGTGCATGTGACTGCGAAAGGACCGCAAAACAACACAGACAATCACAAAAACAGCGCGACGAGTTCAACGAGAGAGCCAATCTGGAGTTCTGGAGCGTGGGAGGTGAGGTGAGAGAGAAGAGACGCAGAGAAACCGAGGGAGGGGACCACCAGAAATAGAAGTTCCGGTGAGAAAAGGCAACTTTTGGAGAAATTATAAAGTGGAAGGGGTTGTTGACGGAGGGGTCCGTGAGCTTCTGAAGGCTAGGGATTCAAGTTCAGAATCTGCAGAAAACGGAAGTTGTCGAGACAGTCAACATGGAGATGGGACCCTGGTTTCTGAGGTCTTTGAGTCCCGGGGCGGCTTAAAAAGGGCACAAGTTGACTCAAAATAGTCCGTTTCAGGTTATTTTTGGACATAATAGAGGCAGGTGACCTGGATTTTTGAACTTCTGAAGCAACTGGGCGGGATTCTGATGACGTGGCTCATCTGAATTTCAGAATACATTCAGAAGAGCCAAGATGTGCTCTTTTTGCAGAGCTTTTTGCAAACTTCATCGAGTTCCCACGTACTTAGCAGTGTCCCTCTAATCTTCAGGACAAAGTCTGCGAAACTGGATACTGTAGGTCGCGAAAGTTGCTCTATTTCTGGTTAGCAAGAGAAACACGAGATGTCGACGTGCTGTTTGAAACTGGAAAGATTGTGGAGAAGAAGAAAACAAAGAAGTGGTTTGACAAAGTAATGAAGAGAGGGAAAGAGAGCTGGGGAAGGATATGAGTGGTTTTGATTGCGGACCATGAAATATTCAGGCGGTTGGTGGGAGGCGAAGAGAAGAAGAAGAAGAAAGACTTTTGGCTTCCGAGAAGGCGATTACGTCATCAGAGAGGGTCTCGACACGACTACAGTAAGCCACACGGACATGCACATCTAACTGAAAGGTACAGTAACCAGGGAAGTCGCCTTGAGACTTATTGGAACCTAGATGACCTAGAGTGGCAGCCTTATCACTTATAGTTTCAACTCGACCCAGACTGAGACCCTCTGGGTCTTATCACGACTACAGTAGTCCAGAAAGAGTTTCATCGTTAACGGGTACTGTAGCTAGAAAAAGTTGCTTCGAGACCCACTGTAAGCCTGAACTTTTGGGTCTCGTCACGACCTACAGTAATCCATTTGCCTGCACATCTAACTCTTCGAGACCCACTCTAACCAGGCCTCATAAAGCTGTGATATCACTGATAGCACACTGATAATTCTTACAGCTGGATAATTGCAGTCACCAAAACACACAAACTCAAAATGAGTGACAATCGGAAACGACGAAACACTGGCTGACTGGCATTTCTTGTACCAATTATCTCGAAAAAGATATCAGGTTTCTTTCTTTTTTTCTTTCTCTCCAAATGACTAAAATGTTCTTGAATATTCCCCAAATGTGCAAAGAAATGGCGATTATGGTGATGAAAACGAGCAAGAGTGTTGCATTTCAATGACCCGTTTCAGGGCTCCGAGAGCCGACGAAAATTAATTTTCCGCTCAGTTTGATCTCTGATTTTTCGAGACAAACTGCATAAATTAGATGAATGTTGTTGTTTTGTCTGGTTGACCCAATATTGATTTGGCGAAGCAAGTTTCGGGTTTTGGAGTCAGGAGAAAGTGATGGAAAAAGGGCCAAGGTTGTGAACGCGGCAAGTTTCGCGCCGACTGCTAAACAAAGGGCGAAGTTCGGAGTGTTGTTGTTTTTTGAAAAAGATTTTTACGTACTTCTGCAATTTGAATATGAAACAAAACGGGGTTTCGAAATCAAAAGATTAATCCAAGGTGTTTTTAGCGATTTTCGAATTAGCACGTAGGCAATCAAAGAGTCTCGCATTCGAAATTTCAAATTGGCGCGCACGATATCTCGCAGCGAAAACTACAGTAAGATTCGCAATTTTCAGTGGAAAATGAGGAAATTTGGGTTTTCCAGTTGGAAATTCCTATTTTCTCAAAAATCCTTGTCATCAACCTAATCACCAGCTTCCAAGTGACAATTAGAGCTTGCCAACTAAGTTTTGTCTAGTGAATGTTTGAATCTTTGATAACTGATAAGAGAATTTGACTACGGAAGCCATGGAAATGATAAGAAAAGTGATAAGAAAAGACGAAGAACACGAAGAGGAAAACGTCAAAAATCAGAGTGCACGGAAGGAAATCCTAGTGGAATTAAGGACGTTTTCGGGAATTTGACTGGATTTTCAGAACGTTATTCGAGGATTGAACAGTTCCGAAAACATTTGGAACTATTTGGGTCTCGCCACGAAAAGCCCCAGAATTCAGAATTTCTGCTAAAAAACACGTAATCGAGAAATCGAGAAATTTGAAAAAGTGTGAATTGAAGCGGATACCACCGAGTTTTCCATATTTTCCTTCTCCGTTTTCAACATAAAAACATGGTGCATTGACTCGGATTCTTCAACATCTCAGTTTCCGGAAAACGAGAGAAACGGGTCACTTAATACGAATTAAAAATAGAAAAAGAGAGAAAAAGAAGGGGATCGGATGACTGGTGGAAGAAGGGAAAAGAGACGGAAAATGGAGCGGGAAATAATAAGATTTTGAATGAATCCTTATTAGAGAAAAGAAAGAAATGGAAGAAGAAGAGAAGAGAAGAAAGTTGCTTATTAAAATCTTCTCTTTCCTCCTATTTTTTCCGTTTTTCTGAAATTACTCACCTTTTTTTCCAGATTTTTGAATACTTTTTGGGTCATGGCCCAACTTTCATTTGAAGGAAATTAGGCCAAGCGTTAGGACTAGGGATGGCTTATTCTAGAGGTTGGCAAACGCGCTCCACTCATCTTGGAGGGAAAAGAAAAATTTCAAACCCTGACGAAAGAGAATTTTGGACCGAGTTTCCGACAGGGCCGAAGGTCTAGAAACTCCGAGGCCCCGAGTCTTTCTCTTTCAAAATTTGAAAAAGTCTTGGAAGCGTGGTATAAAATTGTTCAGATGTTGAGTATTCTCAAACATTCCAAAAGTTTAGGCTAGCCTTCTGGGTCTCGCCACGATCCTACTAAATCAGGTTCTGTTTTTTCCCTTCAAGACCCAAAATAACAAAATTCGCAACGGAGCGCAGTTCCTGACTCAGGAAGTGAGCCGTCTGTTTTCATTTCGAAACTCGAAAACTTGTTTATTTGATTAGGAAACGAGACGGATTCAATTAGAAGATCCGATGGGAAGGGACTAAAAAGATTAGGACACAGTGTACTTGGAAATGAATGAATGAAGAGGAATGGATGGGGAAGAAGAAGAAGAAGATCTCGGAGGAGCACACGGTTCACTGCTTCTGAACAACGGACATTGAGAGCATTCTGGAGGTTATAGACTGAATCGCTGAATCTATGAAACAGCGAAATTCAGAAGATGATGAGGATATGAGAAGATATGAGGTCCCACTCATATTTGTTGACTGTTATCTTTTGACCTAAAGAAATTCCGTTTTGCTTCTTATCGTTGCAACTCAAAAGATCATCGGGTAGATTTACGGAGTTCCGAGTCTCGCAATGAACAAAAGTTTTTGGTGCAAAACGTGCTGCGCCTTTAAAGCGGGGTACTGTAGTTGCGCAATAACCGAATTTTACTATTTTTACACAAAAATATCTTTTTTGTTCTTTTTTTGTTTGAAAATTGCGAAAATTAGTTGAAAAACCGAGAAAAATAATGAAAACTAGTGAGAAAAAACGAAATAAATTCATGCGCAACTACAGTATTATGCGTTCCCCAAAAGCTGACACCTGCGTGTTTGCGGACAATTGCGTACTTTTCTCTTCGTCTCTCAGTTTCGCACTCTATTTGTTCAAATCGTGGCGAGACCCAAACTTTTGGCAAGCTGCCAAGTGTCAGCAAATGGGGAACGCATAAATTATGCATAATACACCGCTTTAAAGGCGCAGCACGTTTTGCGCCGAAAAATCTTCGCTCGTTGCGAGAGTCGGAATTCCGTAAATCTATGAATTCCATCATCTGAAAATGTGACTTTTTCACTAAGAAACAGAGAAAAATTCAATAAGTATGAAGAGATCGATTCATTTCGTTTGGCATGTGACACTTTTGACACCCGGAATCTAGAATTGGCGCGTATCTCGACTACAAAAAATAATACAATAATTGAGAATAGAAAAGGTTAGATGTGGACACTGCTGTCGAGGACGAGATCTATCTGAAAGTATCGATTGATTCGAAGAGAAGCTTCTCGATCCTTACCTTGATCATTGGAATGTTGTGAGTCGGCGACTCTTTCGTCGGAGATTTTCGAGTTGGCATTGCTGAGCAACGGGTCTGAAAAGATAGTGATAAGGGTTATCAGGGAGGGATAACGTACCAGTACACGTTTGGGTTTGGGGCGGCAGTAGGCGAGGACGGAGGATCGGAACGACTTGTTCATGAAGCAGTAGGTGATGGGGTTGGCGAGGGAACTGACGTAGGTGAGGATGGTGAGCGAAGAGTTGAGACCCGGGTTCCACAGGGAGGTAGACTGGAAATTGATAAGGAGGTGATAAGGAAGTGATAAGAGGCAACTCACCGCCAAATCGGCCATCCGCAACATCAGCCAATACATATACGAAGGTACCCAGCAGAACGCGAACACTATCACCAGCGTTATCAGCATCCTTGTCACTTTCTTCTTCGCAATCAGTATCTTCTCTTGATTGGTACTTCTTAACAACATGGTCGCATCGAAGGATCCTCGAGGTGTTGAGAAAAAGGAAGAGAACGAGGATCGGCTGGGACGGACCGAGAGACCGTTGGCTGTGGGGATCGAAAGAGAGTTCTTCTCTTCGAATTGGAACTGGAAACGAGGGATTCAAAGACATTTTCCAGAAGGGTCTTACAGTTTTCGAGACGACTTTCATGCTGGGAACTCGCTGGACTGCATTCACGAACCAATCCGAGAACGAGGCACGAGACGGAAGAGCTGAAAGTCAGTCGGTGGAAGTGGAAAGTTGGATGTTGACCTACTTTTCTCAATAATCTGTTGCTCGACCGTCGGGTTATCACTGTTGATAGCAGTGTTCAGAGTGATTATCACATTTCCGTAGAGCCCGACCATCAGTGCAAGTGGCACGAAGAGAAGGGTAAATGTGAGGTAGAGCTGGTAGATGAAGTCGACGAGTGGTCCCTTCGTGGAGTCACACGTGAATCTCGTGCCAATTGGGACTGTGTCGTAGAGGAAAAGACTCGAGAGATTGGCAGAGAACGAGAAGCACCACACCAGAGAGATCGTCACAAGGGCGCGTTTCTGGAAGATGGAGATTAGGATTCTGGAGATTCAAAAGTCTCAAGAAGGTGTCATTGAACGCCTTCTGTAGTCTCTAACATTCAATCAGTTCCCAAGCCATCAGAATCCTTCCGGGGACCCCTTGAAACCTCCCTTCCTTCCATTTCCTTCCCTGTTTCTCCTAATTGGATTCTCAACTGCCATGTTGTTCTTCCCCGTGTTTTGGTGTCAGAGATCTTCTGTTCCTAATCCCCTCAAGTGCCCCACGAATTCCCGGAAATGTTACCAAGTACGCTGGGTCTCGACACAAAAACATGGTGGTTTTGAGAAGTTCAAGGATTGTGTTGGCAAGAATGTCATGTTTCAGGTTTCAGGCTTCAGTACTGTCTATTGGCCTAATCTCTCATTTTCACCTGACCAGGCTGTTGGCAAGAATGCCAGGTTTCATGCTTTTTAAAACTGGGTCAGTCCAATCTGGTGTAGTTCAGGCTTCAGGCTTCAATTCTTCTGGCCTATTATCTTTCCAGGCTCACCTTGGTCTGCCACTTCCTCGACTCCAACGGCCTACAAATGGCATAGTACCTCTCGATGGCAATCACAGCCAACGTATACGCAGAAGCACACACTCCGACGGCTGAAAACACCCTTTCATTAGTCGTAATTCCCAATCCCGAAAGGCCAGCGGTCAGTCTCCGATGTTTTGCCCCAGTCACTTTTTGATTGATGTCCCCCCACATAAGCCCTCATTTACCACTTCCTCATCGGTCCACTTACGCTGTAAAAACGCGACAATCTTGCACATGGCTGCTCCGAGAAGCCAGCAATGCGTGAGTTCCCCGAGAAGAGTGCTCGGAATGCAGATGATGCTGCGGAGAAGATCGGCGAACGCGAGGTTCAGAAGGTAGAAGTTGGTGATGCTTCTGGAGCGGTGCGACTTTCCGAGGATGGTCAGGATGACTGGAATGATAAGGTTGATCAGTGGAGTGACCTCCCACTCAATGGTTCTTTGTCTCTTTTCACGGTGGCCTAGATTCTCTTCAAAGGACTACATCTACTAGAATATTCCACGAGTTTTCTTATTTATTCTATCTTCCATATTTCTCGATGAAAATTAGAATCTTCGACCTTCTGAAAAA
Organism: Caenorhabditis becei; assembly: GCA_900536315.3. Classification (NCBI taxonomy): domain Eukaryota; kingdom Metazoa; phylum Nematoda; class Chromadorea; order Rhabditida; family Rhabditidae; genus Caenorhabditis; species Caenorhabditis becei. The sequence continues at coordinate 158,846 of LR539121.1, forward strand.
GCAAGTGTGCCCCACCGAACTGTGCAGAGAGTTCGGTAGAGCGAGCTTTGTGGACCCCCCGAATTTCTGATATTTCGGGACGCATCAAATGATGTTTTGTCTTTTTCTTCCGCTTTTTCCATCCGAAATGTGTCAAAAAATGAGTCGAATTCGTCAGAAAACGACACGCTCTTCCCCGGGGGTGTCATATTCGGCCGAGACCAAAACACGAGATTCCAGACGAGAGACAAGTTTTTTTTGCAGATTTCAGATTTTATGAATTATTGATTGGAAAGGGGCGGAGAAAAGCATTGTGTGAGGTGGGAATTTTAGATTCCGAGACGTTTAGAGATTCTGATGACGGATGGAAACAAACAAGAATTATCGATTGATTCGACTCACCGACTGCATTTCCGAGAAGTGATAAGACAAGGCAAAGGATGAAGACTGCTGATATCATGATAGTGTACGGACTCATTATCACCGAGCATTCGTCGTCTGATAATCGCATTTTGGATCTGGAAACTGGGGAATTGGATTAGAAAAAGGGTACGGCTAGAGAAACGGAGAGCTGGAAAGATGGTGGGTTATCAGTTATCAAAAAAAATGAGAATATGAATCGATAGGAAATTGTCTTGAGATTACTTTATCAGTTGATCACTTTTTCTTATCATTGAAGGAAGGCGAGATATCGATTGATTAGTGAATAGCACTTTTTGTGATAAAACTTTGAAAACCGAAATTCTTGACATCACGAAATTCCGAATGCGGGTGGAACAGAATCATGAAAAAGAAATGTTAGAAAATCAGAAAATCAGCTGTAAATCGGAAATTCGAATGAACCGAAATGACGAAGAAACGGGACGGAAATCATGAGATTCAGTCGAAAGGGAAATCTAGTTTGAACCATAGCGGGAAATAGAAAATTCCAGAAAAAAACGAGAGAAATGTGTCAGAAATTGGACCCCACGATGTCTCGTCCCGTTCGATTTCATCTTATATTTGTGTATTTTTCGATGAGATATTTGATATTTTTGACTGTCTGGGGGAATAATAATAAGGGGGACGATGGTTGTTGAGATATTTGAGTTCAAGTCGTGTTTTGTGGCACTTTTCTGGAGCATTCAAATAACAGGGTTCAGATGAAAAAAGAAGGAAGAAAAAGGAACAAATGGATTCTGCGAAAGGGGAAAAGGTGGAAAATAGGGGGAAGGAGGAACAAGATGCGACACGAAGATTCGGATGTCTGCGAGCTGTCTGGATACATTTTAAGTCATTTTCATTAAAATTAGCTTGAATTTCATGATAATTCTCCATTTTTTCATCGAAATTGCACAAATTCGAGCGAAAATTCAAGTGTCGTCAATTCAAATGCAAAGTCCGCAATTGACGTGTGTCGCACCATGTAAATTCTACAGTAGTCCGCAGCAGCTTTTTCTTTAATTTCCGGCAGCTTTTCGTCTTATTTTTGCTTGTCCCGCTCAACTTTCATACAAAAAAAGTGTGAAAAGTGAAAAGTCATCAATTTCTTCATAAAAATCAAAAAATCATCGCTTCAAAACACACAAATTCCGCCCTCATTTTCCATCGGAAGTTCATCTTCTCTCACTCATTAATTCGAGATTTCTGATCCAAAAAAGGCACATGTACACTCTGCGGAAAAACATTCTCGGAAGGAAGCGGGGGCAATAAAGTAAATAGATCATTTCTTGTTTGAATTGTCGGGTGTGATATATAATTGGATCAAGTATCACACACTTCCTATCCGTTTTTTCTCTCTTTCGGAAGGGACCCTGGAGAGAAAGGGGCGGGGCTCCGGGTTCCACGTCACAAATGGCCGCAGGGCGTGTTTACGAGATGATGGAATAACCGGGGAGAGATTTTGCAAAGAGGGATCTTTTGATCTGTTAGGAAAGGCGTTCAAAACAAAAAGAGTTTGATATGAACATTTGTTTTTTCCAAGAACAGAGTGTTCAAAATGTTTTGCTGAAAAAGGCGGAAATAGACGAGACGTGATCGAATTTCAGATATTGAAAGAGGGGAAAAAGAAGGAAGTTAGGCCAATGGTCATGTGGGAAATTGATCAGATAAGCGAAGAAAATGAGGTTAAGTTATAGAAAAAATGGAAAGGGAAGGTTCTGAATTGCAGAAGTAAGGATTCTGAAGGCAAGTTGGTCTTCTGAACGTCTTCTGAATCCATTCTCCATTTTCTTCCGTCCAAATGATCAAGAAGACTTGGAAAAGGACCCTAAACAGATAAAAAGAAGCTCTCAATCCGTCGGAAACTTTGTTTCAAAGTGTGTACTTGTGAGCGAGAGAGCACAACACAAGAAACGCCCCCACGGACAAAGATTCTCACAAAAAGGTCCTTGTGGCCCGGTTTTTTGAATTGCCAATTCGTCACTTGACTCGGGAAAGAAACAGTAAGAAATGGAATGACGCAGTGTGGGAAGAGAGATTAGGAAGGCGTTAATTGGACGAATCCTTGACGTCTTCTGAGTTTTCTTCCGATTCTCTTGAAGGTTCAAATGAATCAGAATCTTGAGCTAAACGATACAAAATCTAGGTCAGAGAAGCGCAAATAGTGGTTTTCGGATCAAGTTTCACGGGCAGAGCCTTCGAGCGAAAGGGTTACACGGGATTCAGATGAAGAACGTCTTCTAATCTTCTGAAACCTGGGATTCCATTTCGGGCGAATCTATGTACTAAATTATTCCAATTGACTGCTTCTTCCTCCAGAAAAAATAAAGAAATGACTTCCGAATTCAGACCAACGATCGAGAATTTCAAATTTTTTCACGGTTTGTTGTTTTGTTTGATTTCTGGGGTCGTGAAGAGAGATTCTGGAGGATTCTGAGATTCAGAAGGGCACAACTTTTCACAACATGATTCATCTGAGCTTATCTAGAAAATGCTTGTATTCAAAATTTCAAATTGGCGCGCACGCTATCTCACAGCGGAAACTACAGTAAGATTTGCATGTTTCAGTGATTTTCGACTCTTTTCGAATGCGTGTTGTTAGAAATCACTGAAAAAATCTTGATTTGCAAACAATGGAAAATTCAACTTATTCAAAGAATCAAAGAATACAGGAACCGTCGATTATATGGTGCATCGACAACACAATTAGAAATGCAGTTCGTCTCAAAAAACACCGAATATTAATGATTTGCTGTCCTGTCTACGTTCTTTAGAATTCTCGAATTCTCCACGGAACAAAACGTCATTTCTGACGGAACTCAGAAAAACGTAAAGTTCGCATTGGGGAATACATCAAAAAACTAATCGTTTCGTTTCGTTTCGCCTGGGGGCGTGATTAGCATTCTTCCCGCCTTGGCTCCGCCTCCTTTTCGCCATTTTTTTGGACTCTTTTTCTATTAGTTTTCGTGGCGAGACCCGGAAATTTTTGGGAAAATAATGAATGTGAAATTAGACGAAAAATTGGGGTCGGAAAGGTAATAAAATGGGTGAAAAACTGGGGAAAACAGGCGAAAATAAGGAGAAAACAAAGGAATCGAATTACCGAAAAAAAAGGAAAAGAGTTCCAGGAATTCGAATGGAAAGACCAAGTTTTTATGGGGAGAAACTTTGAATTAGGTCAAGGAGAGAGAGAGAGAGGTGTGAAAATATTGAAAAAACTGAAAAAACTAGGTTTTATTTTTAAATTCTAGAAACTTCTGTGCGATTTTTGAAATTTTCTGTTTTTATCCAGCTCCTCCTCTTCCCCAAAAAGTTTATTAGTTTCTTATTCGGTGAATCAAGTTTTTTTCCAAATTTTATGAAAACCAAACACTCGAAAAAAAACTAAAAAATGTCCACCACCCTCGTGATTTTTTCCAATTATTTTTGGTGAGAGGGTGGGCCGATGGAATAATAATAACAATATTTGGTATTTTTTCGTCGAGAAAATCGAAAGAAAATTCTGGAATTTGAACAGAGATTGATGACGTGGAAGGTTTCGAAAAACTGAAAAGATGACACATTTCGAGGAGGAGATGGGGGAAATGAGGGGGTTTTGAATGGGGAACTGATTGGATTGTTGATTTGTTATCAGTGAGCTCATAACAATATTCAAGTATGCTCTCTTGAATCTTGATATCTTCCAGTGCCCTATTATTTTTCCCGTTCGCTCATTTCCGGGTGTTCTTCCTTGGCTTTTATGTTATGAGTTGTACTCTCATCGTGTTTTTCGAAAAATGTTCAGCAAAAACTTGTTTTTTCGAAAGAAATTGGAGTTTTGAAGAAAAGAACGAGCGGTTTTTCAAAGAACTGAACTTGGAGAACAGAGGTTTTGAGGAATATGGAATCAAGTGCTGAATTGACTGTTGAGACGAAATTTTGTGCACAAAAGTTGCAAAAGTTGTTCTAGTTGTTGAATTTTGGCATTTTTATGTGTATTTTGCCAAAATTATAGACATTTTCGTAAAAAAGCGCATCAAAATCGAACTGTCGTCATATAGAATGCAAAGTCCGCAGACACACCTCAACCTCGTACTGTAAATTCTACCGTAATACGCAGAAGCCGCGTGTTCGATTTTCTCCGTCGAGAGTTGGTTCTACTCAAAAATAGAAGGAATTCACCAAAAATCAAATACAAATTTAGAAAAGAAATATATTTTTGTCTGAAATCCTTTTTTTCCGATTTTCAAATTTCGGACTGCCCTCAGAAGCTCTAATCCCAACCAGAACAAACAAGAGAAAAATAGGAATATTTCAGTGGAACGTGTTTTGCCAAAATAATGTGAAAAAACGGAATTAGATGTGATTGAAAGGACATGTCCGATGGGAAAGTGCGTTTCCGGAAACGAAGAGGGTTTATGGCTTTCCGGTGAGGAATTGGATGTTTTTCAGAACAAAAAGATCACTTTGACAGCTGACACGTGGCAATTTATCTACGATTTCACCAAAAGAATAGCTTTTATCTTGTGAATTTCCGCCTAATTTAGCGTCAATCGAGAAGACGAGGAAATGGAGAAAATAGAGGGAAGGACCCTAAAACGGGCGAAGGGACTAGACACCTGAACATCTGAAAATGACGTTTTCGGGGGAACGGAAAAGGAAATCGGGTTCCGATTGGACGAGTTTCGAGAGGTGTACTTTCTGGTGAGAAATGACACATTGTTGGAGGAGAAGGTCTTGTGATAAGAGTTGATGAGACTGGTCATGGGGAAGATGAGTGATAATCGAAGATAATAAGATAAGAAATGGATAGGGCGAGTGAACTTCAAGATGAGGAGGACAGTTTGAGGCTAATGAGAACTTTAACTGAATTCAGAAGACGTGACCCTTCTGAATCTTGGCGCACTGTTTTTCAGGCCACATACCGTAAAACCTCTATTAGAAGGGCACCCAATAGTTTGACTTTGAGATTCACTATCTCAAAAACTAGAAGAGTTATCAAAAAGTTGTCAACTGCAAAGTAGTTGTAGACGAAGATTAGAACTACAACTTTGCAGTTGACAACTTTTTGATAACTCTCGCAGTTTTTGAGATAGAAAAGCTCAAAGACAAACTATTGGGTGCCCTTTTAATAGAGGTTTTCTTATAGGTCAAAAAATGAGCTCGATTGAACAGTTTCCAATAAAGTTATGGTTAGTTCAAGTCAGGAAGCTAACTCATTAACTGATTCATAAGACGTGGCTCATCTGAATCTCGTCATCTGAGCTCAGAACTCTCTTACCCTTTTCCTAGGTTCCCTAACTTTTCTCTAACTTGCCCCAATCTCAAGATGAGCTCATTTCGGCCCACCTATCCCTGACCACCCCATTACACTAGACTCTTCTCTCAATAAATCTTGCAAAAAAACGTCTTTCGGTTGACACCGGCACGTCGTTTCCCTTTGCCGGAAACCGAATGACACGGGAATCAAGAGTCAAGGTTAGAGTTGATTATGGCCAAGAGAAGAAATGGAGCGGAAGAGCGTTTCTTTAGACCGAGTGCACCGGTTGGTTATTATTAGAAGAAGCAAAGAGAAAAAACGAAAGAATCAAGGAAGCGGAGGTGATCAGAAAACAAAAAATGTCAGTTGGTGGGGAAGGGAATGAGTAGGAAGAACAGTTGTAGACAAGCAGACAAGTGTCACGAATCAAAGAATTGGGTGGACATGACGGGAGGAGCATTTGCACGTTTGTGATCGAGTTTAGAGTTTGGTTTTCAGAAGAATCGCTTGAATCTTGACAGGGAAACCTTTTCTAGCAAGCTTTTAGGTGCCGATCTCGATCATGCTCAATTCAGAACTCAAACGGAGCATCTTATGTTCATTTTAAGCAAGTTCTGGATGTTTCAGAAGACGTAGCTCTTCTGAATTTTGTTCTTGAAATTCAGAACATTCTTATCTTTTTTCTAGGCCCTTTGGCTGTAATTCAGCGAAACATGAGCTCCAATAGAGAATTTCGAGTCAAGATTTACCAAAACTTGCAACTTTTACCAGCTATGTACCGTAATGCAAAGATCACAGAAAACAGTCGTCAATGACCAATTTCTGATGCTCAAAGTGCAGTTTTAAACCGAAACATCTAGACAGTCACTCCCTTCTGTCACCACGTGATCTGTCTCTTTTTCTCTTCAAATTAGCCATCGTTACTTGCTCTTTTCTCGTGTTGATCCTCTGATTTTCCGTGTGTGGGCGTCATCAAATCAGTGTCCGATTGTTCCAGAAACCGAGTGATCAACCCACTAATCTCATCTATTTACTTCTTGGCTTCAAGAGAAAACAAACTGTGCCACGTGAGGCGGAATGCGATTCTGAATACGTGAGAATCAGAATCCCGCCCGTTTCGAAAAGAAATTAAATGAATGAGAAAATTGGAAAAAGAAGACGAAGAAGCGGAAAAGGAGAAGTGTATGTAGTTTGCCGAACTTTTCCGAATTCTTCTCGATTGTTTCTTTTCTCTTTGCTGACATTTCTCCCTCTGGGGACCGATTTTTCTTATTTTGTTGGCATGTGAAATGAAAAGAAAGAAGACGTGGAGGAGGACGGAATTCAATAAAATTGCGGACTTTTTGAGGCTCTGGTTCAGAGGAGAGGGATGGTCTCGACACGATTGCAAGGTACAGTAATCGAGGCGGGTTGACAGTCAGTGATTTTACCCGGGATTACGGTAGGAGATATGGGAAAGTGATCAACTGACAAAATGATAAAGAAGACAGATTATATTGATAAAAATTTATTTGACCCACTTCCTGCTTTCCTCCGGCAGGTTTTGATAACGTTTCTGTGAGGGACCAATTTTCAGACGACATGGTGCAAAACACATGTGTTCCATATAAATATTCCAACAAAAAGTAAAAAATGCTAGAAATCCGGTTCATAATTGACTATACTATGGAAAAAGCCGTCTTTTCGAGCGGATACAAACCAAACGGATCGAAAAATGGGGGGAATGTTTGCGCCGAGATTCTTGGCATTTCACACGTTTTCTTCGCCGATTCGCTTCAATAAATTTCCGAGGAGAGGAAATGTCAGTGAAATGGAAGGGTTTTGGGTGAACTTTGGGTTGCAGGGGAACTCTCGAGAACTGATTAGGTCCATTTTCTTGGAAAGGGAATTTGATGTTGACGTCAAGAAGGGGAATATCTGATTACAAAGTGGAAAGAGTTGCAAGTTTTGGAAAAGGAGAAGGACCACCCAGAGCAAAGAGTCTAAGGATTCAGAAGAGTTGAGAAGACGTGGGAGATTCAGAATCCGACAGTTGGAGGCTTCTGGTGATGCAGAAGAGCATTAGAGTTTATAGGAAGTTAGAGGATTCGGAATCTAGCCTAGAATCTTTAGAAGCTAAGTAAGATTCAGAAGGCGTGCAGGCTTCTGATGACGTTGAGCACTGCAGAGTACGCCAGTATAACCCAGAATACCCCCTCCTACAAACTAGGAACCTAAAAATATGTTCCATGTCTATTCAAGTTTTACGTCTTCACTCGGAGTAAAAGCTCGTCTGACCACCTCAATTTTCCTCTTTTTCCTCTTTTTCCTGCTTTCGAAAGGTCAAAAAGAAACAAAGAAGGGAATGTGTGTGTTGGACGGAAGGGAAGTGATGTGATTCCCAGGTGGATTCTCGATGATGCACTCTTTCAAGGGTCATGTTGGGGTCACTCGGTGGAAATGCTTTCTAGGTCGTATCGAGAAGAATCTGGAACTTTCTCTAGGAATTTCTCATATTTATACTTGTCCATATTTACTCAAGAACCCCCAGATGTTACAATTTGAAAGGCTTTGAGTAAAGATGTGCACTTGCTCCGTGACTAGGTCAATCTTATTTAAAGCATAGTCTATGAAAAGATCGAAACACAATGTACAGGAATGTAATTGACACTGGGAAAAAGAACACGAGAAGAAAAAGAAGACGTCTTGGTTTAGGAGCGGATAGAATATTCAACAAGTCTTTTGAGACAAGCCGACTTTTGCAAAGAACGAACGTGGAAACTCGAAGAGAAAACTCTGATAAGGTGATAACAAGGGATTCGGATAAGGACTTGAGACAGAGTTCCGGGTATCCATTAACTTGTGGACAAGAGTCCTTCAGATGACGTGCCTCATCTGAATTCTGAGGCTTCTCCGGGATAAGAAAACAAGAGAAAACAAGGATGTGTTTTAGTCTAATCAAATGTGAATTGGACCATTTTGAGCTCAGAGTTCATTGGGGAAAGGATCAAAGTCGTGGCGAGACCCAAGTAGGACGTCATCGGAGAGTTGAAAAGAACAGAATGTGTCAGATTCAGATGAAGAAACAACAAACAACTGAAGAAGAATCTCGAGAATAACGGAAAAAAAGAATGAGCACAACAAAACGGGTGCATGACTCTAGACTCATTTCGCTTGTATTACTCCACTCTGAAATGCAGAATCCGTGAAGAAAATGTAATTAGAAGATGGCTTCGGAAGGAGGAAGAAGAAGTCTTTTAGAAGGTTCCGGAAGTCCCTGCTTCTTCTATTTCGGGGAAGGCTCTTGTTATTTATTAGTGTTTACAAATACCCCTCCCCTTGGGGGATTATGTGTACTTTTTAAAACACGGGCGTTTCGGACAAAAAGACGAGTGGAATGGGTGGCTTTTGATGTTTTCGAAGAAGAAAGAATCAGTGAGAGGTGGGACACAAATCGAATTGAGCCCACTGATTGTGGGAATAGGAATAGGAATTGGAGAGGAAGGGTGTCAACAAGGATCAGAAGACGACGAGGAACAATACGAACAAGATGGGCGGTGCAGAAGAAGAGTGATAGGTACTTTGATAAGAGATAAGAGATTAGATCAGAAAGGTTCAAAGAGAACAGATGGAATGTTTCTGCAGAACTGCTTTTGGAGTTGAAGATTGAAAAAGTGAGCAAAATAAATTTTTATCAAATCGGAGTCCTTCTAGTCCATTTTTCAGTTGATCACTTTTCAGCAGCTGCTACCGTAATCCCAGGAAAAAAATAATCAACTGACAAGATGAGCAGAAGAAGAGTGACAACGGGAGGTACTCTGATAAGAGACTTTGATATAGTCGCCGCATAAGGCATCAGAACGCGCCCTACTGCACAGGCACCAAAAGAGTGTGAGAAATGAGAGAGTTTTCTCTGCTTCGTCTGTCGTCTCCCGTTTTCTCACACTCTTTTCTGCTCGTCCAGTAGGGCGCGTTCTGATGCCTTATACCGCGACGGTAAGAGATTTGGTCAGAAAGGTTCAAAGAGAACATTAGAAAATTTCTGCAGAGCTGATTTAGAGTTGAAGATTGAGCAAAGTGATCGAAATAAATTTTTATCAATCGGACATTATCACTAGTTCGTTTTTTCAGTTGACCACTTTTCAGCTGCTTTTACCGTAATCCCAGGAAAAATCGATAATCAACTGACACTTTTTAGGTGTCACTCAACTTGGAATGAGCACGTTTTCAGATAGGAATGGGTAGTTTCAGAGCATGTTTCAAGCATCTTGACCAAGTTCAGTAAGACTGAAAAATCAGTGAAGTGGAAGGGAATCGGGGCAGAGTAACAGAATTCAAGAACTTTTTTGTTTAGGTAGATTTTCTTTGAACAGTTGGTTTTGCTAGAGCAAGGGTTCCAAGCATTTCATAAACGATTCTCGGTTTAGGAGGGGAACTTTCAGAACGGAAACTCAGAGGTAAACTGGAAAAGTCAGCGGAAATGGGAATCATTGAGGTGAATATTGAGAAGATGTTCTCTGGAAACGCTTCTTTCTAGACAGGAAAACAAGGCGAATTGGTGGGAATCGAGGAGATACTCGTAGGATGAAAGTACTCGGAATCAAATGGATATCTTGGAAAGTTTTCAGGAGGAATGTCAGGGTTCGAAGATTCAGATCAGAAACCTTCTTTTGCAAAGAAAAAGGAATCAAGTTTCGGTCGACTTGTGAACTTTATTCACGAATTCTGCAAGACTTCGCGTGGTGAGAAGAAGGGGGAATTCGAAATTGAATTCATAAACGGAGACTGAATTCAATGGAAAAAGAGATCGAGATGTCGAGCGAAAGGATCGGGATGTTGAGCAAAGAACTGATAACTTCAAGGGAACTGATAAGCACAGAAGTCATCCAACGGAGTTCCAAACTTTTGGAAAACACATTGGCCTAATCCCAGCCTTATTTGTGTCTAGTGACGAGGTCAGGCTCTTTCGGGATTTTGTTTTTCGTTGGAACGGTGAGGACATTGGCTTTGCATTCCCCTGCAGGCCAAATGTTTTCTTGTTAGGCACGTGGGCTGAAAGTTCAGTGGACTATGCAAATGCGCTCTACTGTACCCTAACTGAACCGGATTTCAAGCATTGGGAGAGGCTCCTAGACCTGATTCCCAGCTGTTCAAGTTCTCCAAGGACCACCAAATTCAGAAGAGACAAAGCGCCGTTGGCGAACCAAAGAGCGCGCGTGGCAAAGAGTAATCTCTTCGAAACCAGAGAACTCGCTCTTTTTGTGGGATGTTTGATGCAGAGAGGATCTCTGACGTGCTCTTTTAGCCGCTTTCAGCCCTATTTTCAGACAAGATTGCCCCGACTTTTATTCGTTTGAACTTCTTGTTGTTGCTCAGGAGGCGAAGCAGGGAAGACTTGACAATCAACACAATTAGCTTGTTTTCAGCAGGTTCGGGAAGTTGGGAAACGGAAGGGAAACTGGGGAAATAGGGGGATGGAGTGACCTTTGAGACCACTTCTGGGAACACTATTCGAGCGTTTTGCCATGGTCAACTTGTTTTTGATCCAATGTAAAAATTCGACCCAAAACTGAGCTAGATGGATAGAAATCTATCCGTTTGGGAGGTCAGTGTTCGTGCCTAGAACCCGAGTACTTCTTCGCGGAAGCGAGTGATACTTGGTATGTGTCTAGACGCTGTTGACAACTACTCGGTACAAATTTCTCTGATTTCGGTTCGACTCGGATCGTTTTTCTTATTCAGGTCAGGTCAGGTCTACTTTGGGATATAAATGGATAAGCTTGCAGCAACGTGTCAAGTGATCTTCGAGAACATTCGGACGGATTAAGATAAGAGTTCACAAAGATTTATAAGTGTTTTATTTAGAAGGGATCAGTGATCGAGAAGGTTCTGGAAGAATGGATTGAGGCGCAGATTTTCGAGAAACGGAAAAGTTATGGGGTCATAAAACTAATTGTTTGCAAACTTTTGTGAGAAAAAGTGTAATAAAAGAAGAGCAGAAATCACGAGGAAGTGGAGAAAGTTGGCTTGGAACGTTGGGAAATTGACAGATTCCGGGAAATTTGAAGTTTTTTGAGCAAATTTCTGTACTGTGCACTTTGTCGTCAATGCAATAGACACTACGCAATATTGCACAGAGAAAGTTGGGTCTCGCAGCGACGATTGCGAAGCTTCAGTTTAATCTGTTTTCTGTTTTCAGATTACTGTACCTTCTCAGAGAAAACTCTCCAGCTTTCTTTGTTGTTTTCGTGGCGAGACCCATTACAACAAACTCACATTAAACCCAACGCGTCTCTAATCTTTTTCCCAATTTCCCCGTTCAGAAATAGCCAAGGCGGCTCTTCTGACACCTTCATTTGAATAATTCAATCCGGGATAATTGCCTTTTTCGTGACGCACGTCTGGCCGATCCGAGACGACTTGTGAACTTTCGAGAATAGACTCGACTTGTTTTCGGGGCTCGAATTCCCTGATGACACACTCGGATTCTTCTGGTTTTTGTTTCCCTTCGAATGAATTCTTTCGGGGTCCCTGGAGGAGAAAATGATGGATGGGAAGAGGAATAAGACATCAACAGATGAACATTTATTCGGAAAGTCAGTGATCGGAAGTGGTCGACATCTTCGCATCCGAATGGATCTTCTTCTTCTCCGACATGAACGTGTCCTTGGTGTACAACTCCTGAACGGTTCCGGTTTGGGATGAGCTGACGGCCGAGGAGAGACGACGCTGGAAAGGGAAAGATCAGAGGGAAGGATCGGAGGATCGGGTACCAGGGTGAAGAGTTTCGTGTTGCAGGAGAGGAGGGCCATCGGAAGGGCGATTTGGGGAGCTGTCGAGACGATCTCGTCGATGCGGTTGTAGATGGAACTGAAGGTCTCGTTGGTACAGAAGAAGACGAGGTAGATGTGGACGACGAGGGACAGCTGGAACAATGGGATCTCTTGGGATGGGGCTTCTGATGTTTACGGTGTAGGTGACCATGATAATCATTCCGATCTTGAGAGTCTTTCTCTCGGCCTTATCGATAATTGACTTTGTCTTGTCACTAGTCACCAGTTGTCTCTTCTGACGCAGATTGTTGTAGGCGACAGCGTAGAACACGAGGGAAGTGAGTGGAAAGGCGTAGACGGCGATGGTCATTGGCTGGAAGGATCAAGGATCGGGGTGACTCAGCAGTCAGCTGATTACCTCTGCCATCGACGAAGCCATGATCTGAACGGTGTTGGTGGTCGCGTCGTATCTGGTGTACATTCCGCACATCTTCTGATACAGAATCGACAGAACCAATGCCAGCACGGCGACGACAGTCAGCGTTCCACGCACGATCCAGCAGCTCCAGGCCTCGAGGATCTTTCCCGGGTACACCAGAACCATCATGCGGTTGAAACCGGCGTAGAAGAGCCAGATGGACGAGGCGATGCACGTGAACATGTTGATGATCAGAATGCCCTGCAGCCACCAGCACGTCTCGAAGTCAGAGTTCTGCAAGGAGAGCAGATGTTTGGAATAGACGAATAACACATTTATCAGCTGGTATGACTTGATCAAAAGAGTGAATCAGAGTACAGATCAGAATAGGGTTGGGTTCAGTGGAGCGAACTTACCTGTCGATCCATCATTGTGATCAGAGTTCCGAGAGCATTGACTGCCACAAAGGTCGTGAAAGTCCGCATGATGATGTAGAAGCATGCCTGGAACCTTCCGATCTCTCCCGATCTCCCCGATCCTTGACCTACCTTGAACTCTGGCTTCGTTGCTCTCCACAGCACCATGCACACGGTGACATTCAGCAGAACGATGAAGACGTTCAGCACGATCTCGAAGTAGAACATGGCGCACTCGGCCACTCCGACCCACTTCGGCGCCTGCACAGTGTCCCCCGCGCCACCGTAACCCCAGCTGGGGAGTACGGTAGGCGAGACGGACGAGGAGTCGGTGAATTTCATGAACATGTTGAATTCACGACGAGAAAATGGGGAATAACAAGTGAGTCGACGGCGGTTTTATACGAAGGAAAAGGGGTGTGACTGGTGGCAATAATTGCATATTCGACAGCCGGTAATTTGGTTTTTTGACGGCTGCACACATCGCGTGATAAGCGGGATTTGTCAGCCGAAGAGGGAAAACTTTGGCCCGGGTTGACACAAATCGGGATTGATTAGGTTGGCAAGTGGTTTTTGAGCTTGTTGTTGCAAAGGATAGACTAGGGTGGAGTTTTGGAAGGTTGGACATTGGGTCAGGAATGGGAGATGATGAAGCCGAGAAGCCCGGAAGCCTGGAGCCTAAAGCCTAGAACCCCTCAGTAAATTTACACAAGACCCTTTCTCCTCCAAGTTTTCCGCCAGTTTTGCACGCTTTTCCCCCAATCCAATTATCTTGTTTTCCTCTCGAAACCTTTTGAACCATTGAACATTTCTGTTTTTAGCAAAGGACACATCAAAGCACGATTGAAATTGTAGTTATCAGTCCTCTTAACAGTAATCACCACCTTTCGGGATTCTCGTGATCCGAAGGACAACCGCAAGTTCTGTGTCCGAGCACACTGATCACAACTCGATTAGCTTGGGATAACTGGAGATCAGGAGGTGTTGCGAAATGTTTGCATCTCCAGATGTTTGCTGACGCACCTCCGTGGGTGGCTTTGGAACCGAAAAACAACTGGAAAGTGGTCATTTGAGTCGTCTAATTTCCCGCAAACTGCTCGCCCCGTCGGTGGGTAAACAATGACGGTTCGATAAGTTTTCAGGTCGACAGTCTGTTTCGACACGTGCTCTGACCCTCTGCGTCTCTTCCCTCTCTTCGTGTCTCTTGTCGTGTCGCCTTTTAAGCCCCCCATCACAGCTTTAATTTTTTCTTTTTTTTTTCTTTTTTTTCACGTTGAAATTCGCGAAGTTTCGTTTTTTCTCCCGAGACCCCGGTAGGCCGAGTTGCCACGTAGGTGATGATTTGTCCACTTGAACGGGCGAGATTAGAATCAATCAGTGATATATCTCTCACGCACCGCTTTGTCATCAACACCCGTTCACAAACATCTCAACAAGATCTTAACAGGTCGGATGTCCCTGTGAATGTGCGTGACGAAAAAGTGAGTTTGGAATGGTCAATTGTGCCGAGTTATTCGATCGTCTTCTTTTTCGAAAGGAGAAGAAAGAGACGCCGGACGTCAAGTCGCTGAACAGCAACAACACTGACCCGACGTCTCGCAAGAACACTGCCCCAAGCAAGGCTCTCAAGCCAACCGCCAAGAAGAATGCTCCGGAAGCCGCCGCTCCGCCACCGAAACCGAAGGCATCGGCTGTGGTGAGTTGGAATTGGGCGACTTTTAGAGGTGACACGTGGCACTTTGCAGGTCGGACCGTGGATCCAACGCGCCCTTGACACCGGAGTGCACGGTCTGATCGATGAGTTCCGTGGCCTCGCCAAGTGGACTCCGGAGGGGATGACGACCGAAGCGTTCAACGCCAACAAAGACAAGAACCGGTGAGTTGTCACTTCCCCCGGTTCCTCTAGAAAAAGCTCTTTTCCAGGTACCAAGACGTCCCGTGTCAGGACAAGGGCCGTATCGTCATCAACTTCCCCGGACTCTCGAGCGACTACATCCACGCCAACTACCTCGGCACCGCCCACAATCCACGTCGTTTCATCTGTGCCCAGGGACCACTAGAAAACACCCAACATGCCTTCTGGGCAGCGACGATTCAGGAGAAAGTCGAGTGCATTGTGATGTTGTGCAACGTCATCGAGCAGGGAAAGTTCAAGTGTCATCAATACTGGCCCGAAGTCAAGGACAAGAAGCTAACCTTCGGAGAGGCTCCTAACCAGATCCACGTGACGAACATGGGATCCCGCAAGATGTCGCCCGAGGAGCAGTGCATCAATGTCACCACCCTGAAGCTCGAATGGGAAGGCGGATCCCGCACCGTTCTTCACCACCAATGGGAGAATTGGCCGGATCGCGGAGTCCCCAGCACCAACCTCACCTCCATCGTAAGTTGCCACGTGGCACTGCCAACTCGACAAACAACTTATCGATTTTTTGCAGAACTTGCTGTCGGCGACTCGTGGCAACCAGAACCCGATCCTCGTGCACTGTTCCGCTGGAATCGGCCGTACCGGAACAATTGTCGCCATCGCGTACATTCAGGACAAAATGATGGCAGGAGAGAACTGTATGGCAATGTATGAACTGCTCAAGGAGCTGAGATCTCAGCGTCCCTGGTCCATTCAGAACCAGTTTGTGAGTGTCCACGTGTCACTTTTCTTCAACTTGTTTCCCCTTTTTCAGCAGTACCTCTACCTGCATCGTGTGCTCCTCTGCTACTTTTTGGAGCGTCACAAGGACATATACGGAGACTTACTAACTGGAGAAAATGAGGCCAAGTACAAGAAGTGGATCGCCGACTACGAGAGCGCCACAACCCCCGCTGCTGGACAATAGCCGCCATTGCACCTACTCGAACTGATCATATTTTTGATAAACTACTAGTCTCGATTTACTAATTACCGGTTTTTGTCTCGAAGAGTTTTGTCGTTTTAATGAACCCTTGGGCTTGAAATCCGGGGTATGTTGTTGAATCTTCCGGTGTATAGCCCGTCTGTTTCGTGGCAATTTTAATGCAGTGGAACCGTCCGTAACACGTCTTTGTACATTCTGAAAGGAGATGAAGGACCACGGCTTGTGGAATCTTCTGTGTGTGCTGACCGAGCTGAACAGAGGAAAGATGCTGATGTGGCAGACCAAGAGATGCCCCTGCAGGTGAATCAGGACACAAGTCTGCACACTGGAGAATCCCATTAGAAAACCACCCAGACACGTCTTCAAAACCCAATCTTTATTCTTTACATTAAAATCAGCACGAGTGTCTTTTCACTTCTTCTTCTTTCCCTTGGCAGCACTCGACTTGCGAGTCTCCTGCTCCTTCAGACTCTTCAGTGCATCGGTCTTCACCTCGGTCGGTTGCATTCCGTCGCCGGCAGTCGGTGGTCCGTTGACTCCGATGGGGTCCGAAGAGAAGAACGCTCCGGTCGGATCCTCCCACGCAGCCGGCGGGACACTCTTGTCCGGGTTGTCCGTCTCCCAGTCGTACTTGGAACTCGGAGTCACCTTCTCGTTCTCCATCACTTGCCACAGAGCTTTGAAGAACAGACTGAAAAGGAAAGGATCAACGGAAAGATCAGAGGGGAACAGACTGGTAATCGGGTCTCATGTAGTAGTCGAGGGTCGCCAGATGCGGCATCACCTTGCACATGCACGCCGGCATGTTCGCCATCACCACGTCCGCCGACATGTTCAGCTTCATCTGCTCGACCATCTCGCGTTCCGACGCGTTCTGCCACGGCAGCATCTTCCCTCCGTTCAGCTCGATCAGCACGTACAAAAGAGCCCAGACGTCGTCGCCACGGCCCTGCTCCTTCTTCAGATGAACATTCGGAGACGTGTAACGGACGGTTCCACGGAACTCGGCAGTGCCACGTGCCTTGCGCACAACCCACTTCTTGTCACGCTCGTTCTGAAATATCTCATGTTGCTGCAAACGCGCTCCACCGAGATCTCACGTAGTTGGCGAATGGACGAGCGAGTCCGAAGTCGAGGATGTGCACGACACGGGCCTTCTCGCGGTCGTTCTCGTTGCCCATCAAGAAGTTCTGCGGCTTGATGTCTCGATGGATGAATCCGTTGTCGTGGACGTACTTCAGACTGTACAGACACTGGATGCCGAGACGACACCAAGTGCCTCTCGAGAATCCGTTCTTCGCCACCTTCGCCTTCAGACTCTTCAGATTCGGACCGAGAAGTGTCATCACCATGTAGCCTGCAAGTTATCGATTGATCCGGGGACTCTTTCCAAAGAGAAACTCACAGTAGCGACGTCTCTTGGCACTCAGGTAGACCATAGGAATGTGTGGGGCGGGCCCGTTCTTGTTGAGCTTGTTCAGGATCATGATCTCGAGTTTGATCGCCGATCCGCCCTCGACCTCGTTGGATTCGGCCTTCAGCGCGGCGATCTTCTTCGGATCCTTGATGTTCGTCGCAATGTAGACCATGCCGAAGCCGCCCTCGTCTAACACTTTTCCTATTTTCCAGTCTCCGAACACCTTCCCGTCCTTGAACTTGACGTTCTTCATCGCATCCTCTTCTTCTTCCGGCATCGTTGGCTGAAGCGTAATACGCAAACTATCCGATTGCTTATCAGACACTGATAATGATAATGAACACGTGTCCGATCGATATCAGTTCGTTGCGAGACCCAAGAGGTCAAGGCCGCGCGAGTTCAGTGACGTGGATTCACGTGAAAAGCGGTTATTTCTGATTCGATAAGACTAGAGTGCCCACTATTCTCATCCCGATCATTTGCGTCGTCTTGTTGACAGGTGGGACTTCTGAATCCAGGATTCTGAATCCTCGACGTCTTCAGGATCAAAAAATGGACAAAACGAAGGCGACGAGAAAGAGTGTGTCGAGAAGTACGCGACACAATAAGCAGTCGCAGAAGCAGAAGAGACCCGAAAAATCCAAGACAAAGTCGTCGACTACTCAGAATACTAACAGGTGGGAAAGTGCGCTCCATTGAGAATCAAGGCGTTTTCAGCCAAAGGAAGAAGAGCAACACTAACACGGGAAAGCGGACCCCGGCGCCGAAAAGCCTAATGCCGTCGGCCGGCCCTTCGACTGCTCCCCAATCGATGATCGATCCGAGAGATCTTCCGGAGAAGAAAGAAGAGAAGAAAGAAGAGAAGAAGGAGGAGAAGAAGGACAAGACGACGGTGGTGAAGAAGAAGAAGGAGCCGGCGGAGAGGAAGGTCGACGTGACACAGGAAGACGTGAAGGAGGAGCCCGTGAAGGAGCCGTCGAGTGGACTGGAAGCCGTGGTGAAGGAGGACAAGGTGCCTGTCAAGATGGACGACGGATACGAAGACTTCGGACCTGGCGCCGCGACCTGAAGGGTATTCGCACTCGAAATCTGTTCTTCTGAACTGAATAAAACATACTTTTCGTTCTTTTCTTGTTCTTTTTCTCCACGTGATCTTCTTCATCTCTCCGATTCATTCCCGACATTCCGTCATGAACCTTCCGCTTATCCTCGCTCTCTTCGGAGCTGCGACTGCTCAACGACTCACTCCAGTTGAGAACCAACAGCTTCAAAGCATCTGTGGAACTCTCCCGAAAGGTACAGCTGTGTCAGTTTCTCGAAGATTCTCCGACCTTCAGAGTCCTCCCGAAGGCTCATCTACGGCGGCATTCCGGTTTCCGGAGAGACTGCTCCGTTCGCTATCAAAATCAACTTTGACCAGGAACTCTGTTCCGGAACCATCATCTCCCCCCGTCATATTCTCACCGCCCGTCACTGCATCGATAGGAATCCGAGTCGAGACAACATTGTTCAGAAGACCGATTGCAGTGGCGCTGATCAAGTGCACTCAGTGAACTCTCAAATCATTTGGCCTCGTCTCGCAAACGATGACCTGATGCCTACAAAAGTGACAAAGCTGTACGTTCCGAACGGATGTGTGGCTGATTATCAAGAGGACGACATGCTGATTGTCGAGTTGAACACTGACATCCACTTCTCGGCCACCGCCCATCCGGCTTGCATTCTGAGTTTGTTGGTCTGAAAGTTTCGGAAAAAGAAGACTCTTTCAGAAGACACCAACGGAGTGAACACCTACTCGGAAGTGTCGTTGTACAGTTACGGATCCACTGGTATGAAAAGTTCCCGAAGATTCTGAAACATTCTCGAACTTTCCAGCTTTCGACCGTCGTGTTGGCAAAGGACATGGCCAACTGCAGCAGGGAACCTTCCGAGTCAGCCAGCCATCTCTTTCTTACAACCCTCTTCAATTTTCAGATCGAAGGAGCAATTCACAACGGGAAGCAACTGCAACTTCACGATCCGACCGACAAATTCGCAGCTCGACCAGTCAATGTCCCTTCTTCTTTCCCAACTACAGTATCCGTTCCAGGGTGACAGCGGAGGTGGATACATCAGGAAGTTGAATGGAAAGAGCACTCTTGTGGCGGTCCACTCTTCCGGTGCGGACAACCCGAACCTACAGTATGCCCCGTTCCTTCCGTACTACTTCAAATCGATCTGCGAGCACACTGGCGTCTGCTGAAGTGACTTCTAATAAACTCCGAACAATATGAATAAAGTGAATCCATTCAGAACTTTTGTTTTTGTTAGCTGAACTTTATAGTTTTTACAAGAAGAGCAACACGTTTTGGACTGTACCGAACTCGAACCACTGAACTTCATGGTCACCGTTTACCTCCCGATTCCTTTCCCAATTCATTCTCGACACTTCCGTCATGAACCTGTCGTTGATCTTCCTCCTCGCCCTCTTCGGAGCTGCGACTACTCAAAAACTCTCTCCAGCCGAGAACCAACAACTTCAAAGCATCTGTGGAACTCTCCCCAAACGTACAATTCAAAAAACTAATTGGAATGCTTCTAATTTTCAGAATCCTCTCGCCGCTTCTTGCCACGAAAGCTCATTTCCGGTGGCATTCCCGTTCCTGCAGAAAACGCTCCATTCGCTGTACAGGCCATATTCAAAGCATCGGCTTGTTCTGCAACCATCATCTCCTCCCGTCACGTTCTCACAGCTCGTCACTGTCTGGAAAAACATGAAGATGTAGCAAAGAGCATCCTTCAAGGCGCTCGAAGCGAATGCTTCGGCGGCAAGGATCATATTCACTCGGGAGTCTTTCGTGAAGTTTCGATCCGACTTGCAAATGGATACAATGCTCCGGGATCAGTGACGAGGGTGAGCACAAGCCATTCAATCAGTTCTCTCGAGCTGACTCGCTTCAGATGTATAGTCTGAACGGATGCGTGACCGATTGGAAACAAGATGACATCTTGATCATAGAGCTCAACTCGAACATTATCTTCTCCTCCACCGCCCATCCTGCTTGTATTTCAAGTTGGTTTCCCCAGAGAATGTTTTCAAACAACTCATTCTAAACTTCCAGAAAGCGTCAGTGACGTGCTTGTCCACTCGACCGTGGCGTTGTTCAGTTACGGACAAACTTGTAAGAAGTATTCAGATGAAGAGAATAATCAATGAAAACATATTGTAGCATTCGACTGGAATAACCCCGAAGGAGCGGGCAAACTTCAGCTTGGAAGTTTCCGAGTGAACTGAAGAGAACCGAACTGTGTATTGACTTTCGGAAATTTCAGATCGAGAGTGTATCTAACGACTGGAAGCAACTTAAACTACACGATACAACCGAAAAATTCGCAGCTAGACCTGTCAGTGACTGTTGATTTGTCCACTACTTTATCCATTTCAGGGAGACAGTGGTGGCGGATTTTTCATTAATATCAATGGCAAAAACACAATCCTTGCTATAGTATCCACCTCCTCACGTATGTATCTCATCTCGATCCCTTCAGACTTTTATTTATGTTTTTGAGTATTCAAACCAAACATGCAATATGGACCGCCCGTCGTCTACTACTACAATCTCATCTGCCACTACACTGGAGTTTGCTGAGACGAAGTGGTCTGCTCAACTGTCATGAACTTCCGAGAACTTGAATGAAACTTATGAATCTGGGTGGTTTTGCTTATAAGAACAACACGCTTGAACTGAACTGGCACTGTAACATTTGATAACCTCTCCTCTGATCTCTTCCGATTCATTCCCGACATTCCGTCATGAACCTTCCGCTTATCCTCGCTCTCTTCGGAGCTGCGACTGCTCAACGACTCACTCCAGCTGAGAACCAACAACTGCAGAGCATCTGTGGAACTTATCCTGGAGGTAGTAGCTCTTGTCGTCTTCTCAAAGATTTTCCGTGCTTCAGAATCCCCACGACGTCTCTCATCCCGCAGTTTCATCTTCGGAGGCATCCCAGTCTCCGCAGAGACCGCTCCGTTCGCTATCCACCTCCTGTCTCAATCCAACGAATGCTCGGGAACCATCATCTCCCCTCGTCACATTCTCACCGCCCGTCACTGTCTCGATTCGAATCTCGATCGGAACTTTATCCTCCAGGGATCTCAAACCTATTGCAGTGGCTCTGATCGAGTGCACTCTGGATACTTCCGAGGCTTCTCAATTCGTCTTCCCAATGGGAATTATGTTCAGGGAACTGTCACGAAAGTAGGATAGATAACTTCTGTTCAGTTGACCCTTCCTCTCCCAGATGTACGTTCTGAAGGCTTGTCCGGCTCCAAATGAAGACGACGACATCATGATTCTCGAGTTGAATTCTAACATTCCTCTGTCTCCATTAACGCATCCCGCGTGTATTTTGAGTAAGCTTCAATCAACGATGCTCATGATCAAGTTTTGAATGTTCAGAAAACAGTAACGAGTTGGCCGGACAGCCTGCAATTGCGTTGTACAGTTATGGATCCACTGGTGAGGAAACCCTGCCTTAACTGTCATTTCTCTTACTTTCCAGCCTACGATCGGAGCGTTACTTCCGGCACTGGGGTGTTGCAATACGGACTGTTCAAAGTGAGTTCGACACATTCCTGACACGGGTAACAGAGTCGATCTTCTTCAGCTGATGGGCTTCCGGAACAACGGAATGGTGCTGGATGTTCAGGAGCCGACACGTCGATTTGCAACAAGACCAGTGAGTTGTCAGGGATCCTCTGCAGCCTACGGACTCCTTTTCAGGGGGACAGTGGCGGTGGATACTTGATGAGAATCGGAGGAAGAGGGACTATTGTTGGAGTGCATTTCGCGTCTTGGGGTATGGCTGTTGAAGGCAAACACTGGTTTTGAAGACTGTTTTTCAGAGATGAATGGCAAGGAAATGGGTCAACTCGGAGCCAACGTGGCGTATTTCTACAATCCGATCTGTTCGTATACTGGCATTTGCTAATGGGATCACTTATGTAGCTAACAAGAGTTTGAAGTTGAATAAAGCTTTGTCCTGAATGTCAGTATCAGTTTATCAAATCACAAAAACCAAATCAGAATAACAAGAAGAACTAGAATGTCTTTGTGTTGATTCGAGTTTCCAGTCGAGTCACTGACCCCCTCCATGCCTTCTTTGTCTCCATTGTCTTGTTTGCTTGGCTCTGTTGAACTCTTTTCTGTTATCGTAGTGATAACAGTGATCGGAGTTGTGCTCCTAGTCTTCCTGAAAGCTCATCGAGTCCCTCTTTCTGAAACTGATCAACTCACGGTTTCCTGACGTATCCACTGTGATACTTATCATAT
This sequence comes from Caenorhabditis becei, assembly GCA_900536315.3. Classification (NCBI taxonomy): domain Eukaryota; kingdom Metazoa; phylum Nematoda; class Chromadorea; order Rhabditida; family Rhabditidae; genus Caenorhabditis; species Caenorhabditis becei. Next base: position 181,654 of record LR539121.1, read on the forward strand.
TCCGATGCTTCACAGACACCTGCCAACTTGCAAATGACCTGTGAGTAGTACCCAACTGCCGCGTAGAGTTCTGCAGCAGATGTGCCGTTTCTCCGGTCAGGGAACGCGCAACTTGCTGGAAACAGAGGTTCCCTTGTTATTCAAGAATCCCTTCAAACTCTGCATAAGCACTCCAGCTATAGTTGTCTTCCCGTTAATCTTCCGAACAGATCCACCTCCACTATCACCCTGAACAATCACTTGGTTATCAGTTTATAGCATAACTCACAGAGCAAGCAATCGTCTTCCCGTACGGATCTCTGGCAAGAAACAGAGCGTCGTTTCGGAACTCAGGGAGTGGTGGAAGGATCTGGAAGAGTCAGTCAGGTCTGTGAGGAGTGATGACCTACTCACGTTGATGGTTTCGTGTCTCAAAGTTCCCGTGTTTTGAATTCGATTTGATGCTGGAAAAAGAAAATGAAAAGAATCGGTCTAGAACTAGAAGATCGAGCTTACGATCAATCCCGAAGCCGTAATACTCCAGTTGAGCAAAAAATGTGTTCCCGGAAGTGTCTTCTGAATTCAAAGGTCTTTCTGATTCTGATCTTCTGACTCACTTGGAACACAAGCCATCTGAACATTCGGAGAGCTCACAACATCGTCGGACAAGTCGATGATCGCAAAGTCCTCGTAGACATACATTATGCTCTCACTCGGCTGAACATTCTTCTCCAAACACGCATTCACAAGTGTTATTCTCTCCGGATTCTTCCCGATAATCCGTCCATTCGACTCGAACTTCATCACCTTCAACTCGTTCGCATCTTCCAAAATGTAATGTCTGAAACACCGTTGATTCTGAATCGTTCTGCTCCCTTACCCATTCCTACAATTGCTCTTCTCAGATCCTTCCGTTTCCAACCATCCATTCTTCGTCATCCGGGCGAAACAATGCGTAGCCGTGAGAATGTGACGAGGGGAAATGATAGTTCCGGTGCAGGTGATCGGACCAGCTGAAGTCTTGTAGTAGAGGATGAACACAGACCAAGGAGCTTCGGATTGGGGAGATGGACGACCTTGGAACACTTTGGCTGGAAGGAACTGATGAAGATCAGCTGATTTCAACAAGACTCACTCGTGGAACTCTTCCCGCATGTGTTTATTCTGATGGCATTCTCGTGTTTAGTGAGAGGATCACAGTTGGAGAGACACAAAAGTGAGAGGATTGCGAAGAGAGACCAGACGACCGACGGAAAGTCCATTGGGATAGCGAGGAATGGCAGATCAAGCAACTTCCACGTGGTCCGTTACTTTGTTGATCTGGGACTCCAGAACAAACGAGCCAATAATGGAAACATACACTCGAAACAAAACACATCACACTAAAAACCATTTATAGAGTCTTCGGGGTTACAGTTAAGTCATGATTGATTCTATTGGAAGCTTGATTCTCTGGTTGCCAACGTCAGAAGACGAAGAAGAGCACGCCCATGACGATGATGGTGATGGTGTACTTCTTCGAATTGCCGCTCTTGCTGTAGTAGGACCCGCCGGATCCTCCGCCGTTCTCGACCTCCTCACGGACTTTTTGGGCTTCTTCATCAGAGAGAATTCGTCCATTTTGGTCTCTGACGACTAATTTTGGCGCCGGAGTCGTGAACACACGCTTTGGTTTTCTGAAATGACAACATCAGAAGTTGTTCTCTGCTGATGCCAGTGCTCACGGCTTCCTGACGTAACCCTCATCGTGGTGGGCGGTGTAATTGACATCATCGCAGACCCCCATTATCTTGCAGTTGATGTTGTCGTAGTATCCGACTGACGAGTAGAGCTCCATTGGGTCGGAACCGACTCCGTTGTTCTTTTCACAGTTTGCTGAAAACCAACATCGTGATCTGTGGTGCAGAAGCAGACAAACTCTGCGAGAGCACTCCGACGACAGTGACCTTCCCGCCCATCTCAGCCACAGCTCCACCTCCACTGTCTCCTTGGCAAGCAATCGTCTTTTTCGTTGTGTCCACTGCGAGGAACAATCGTTGTTGGTTGAGGCCGTAGTTGCTCGAATCCGTGACTTTGATGCTTTCGTGTCTCAGGGTACCCGTGTCCTTTTTGTCTCCGTCCGCAGCTGCGAAAAGAAAATTAGAAACTGGGAAGTCAGCGGTATCAACTGACGATTGAGTCCGAATCCATTGTACTCCAAAGCGGTATCGACTGCAATGGGCGTAGCATCATCTGAAAGCATGAATGTTGCATCTCTTCAGTTCTAAAGGTCTTACGTGGAACACAAGCCATCTTGATCGCAGACAAGTCCAAGTCCTCGTACAACTCGATGATCGCATAGTCTTCATACTCGTACTGCTTACTTTGTTTTGGCTTCAAAGCGATCTTTTCGCATCCATTGATGAGGGTGACTCGTTCGGGACTTCTTGCGACGGGCTTTCCGTTCGAGTGGATGAACATCTTGCTCAGAAGAGCCTCGTCTTCGAGAATGTAGTGTCTGAAAGATTCTGAATTCATCGGGGAATCTGCTCACGAACTGACCCGTCCTTACAGTTCTTCTTGTCGAGTTCCTTCGTCGCCTCGAGCCATCCGTTATTGCTCAAAGAGGCGAAGCAATGGGTCGCCGTGAGGATGTGACGGGAAGAGACGACAGTTCCGGTGCACACCGTGGCAGAGTTTCCGGCCTGGTTGTGGTACAGGATGAACACGGACCAAGGCGCCTTTTCTTGAGCAATCTGTTCTCCCCTGAACACTTTTCCTGAAATATGCCTTTGGGAATTAGTCAGTTGAAGCATTCTTACTCGTGGAACTTTTTCCGCATTCGCTGATTCTGTTGCCATTCTCGTGTTTAGTGAGCGGATCACAATTGGAGAGACACAGAAGTGAGAGGACCGCGAACAGCGACCAGACGACCGACGATCGGATCATTGCGAGCAATGCTTATCAGTGATATACGCTGTCCGCTCTTGCCCGCTCCGCTCCGCCCGCGACGCGTGGAGGATTTTGCGTTTCGCTGACCCAACGGGCTTTCACGTGGGATTTTTTCACGCTTCTTTTGTTTGTCGCAGGTAATAGACAGCGGTACAGAGCAGTGTAACCTATATAGTTTATCAGTGATTGACTGATGAAACCAGTTATCATTTCAAGAAGCACGTATCACTCGAATGGTACAATTGTTGCCTACAACATCTGCCGGCTCATTGGAATTGATGAACATTTTTACTGTTTTATCGTTTGATTGCATTGATGTGCGCACTTCTTCTCGAGTAGATCTTCTGAAAGACCTGAACAAGATGACAAACCCACGTGTGTCCTTCTCAACTTCTCTCCGATCATTTCTACGAATGCGGGTGTTCCTCTCTCTCCTCTTCGCCGTTGTCAATTGTGATCCACTCACTAAACTTGAAAACAAACACAGACTCAACACATGCGGAGCCGCCCTTGTCTCGAAGGTGTTCAAAGGCAGAGAAACGGCTCAATCGGATGCTCCGTGGTCGGTTCTGATCCAGAAAGACGGCACGGTGTGCACCGGAACAGTCATCTCCTCCCGACACATTCTCACTGCAACCCATTGTTTCGCCGAGCTGAGCGATGCCGGATGGAAGAGGATTCCGGGGGAGACTTATGATTCGGCCAACTGCAAACACGAGTTGGTTACTATTCGGAGAATCTCAACCCTGATAGCTTTGCAGCCACTACCTCCTAGAAGACGAAAAGTACCTCCAACTGATCAGTATCCATTCCAACAATCGGATCATCGCTAAAAGCCCTGAAAGGGTCACTCTGGTGAATGGATGTCTTCAGAAGGTTCTCCAGGAGAAACAGAATAAACAATCTGTTTATGAAGACTTGGCGATTATCGATTTGAACGAGGAAATCGAGTTCTCACAAGATCTTCATCCGGCGTGTATTGCGAGTGAGTTGGAAGTGCGCTCCACTGATAACTGATGAGTTTCAGATACGGAATCCTTGCATAGTACAGGATCACAACTGGAGTATTATGGATTCGGGATCAATCGTAAGTGCCGAAGCCAATACTGAACTGGAGGCATCATTTTTCAGCTCCGGGAGAAGAGACCGGGACTCTGAGACACGAGAAGATCGAGGTGTTCCAAGTGTCTCAGACCCTCAATAAGTACTACTTCCTCGCCAAAGATCCGAACCTTCAAACGATTGCTTGCCAAGGAGACAGTGGCGGTGGCGCCGTGAAGAAGATCAACGGGAAGTGGAGCATTGTGGGAGTGCTCTCGCAAAGTGATAATCTCCCAACTGTTATCAGTTATCGATTGATTTCAGCAAATTGCGCTAACGCGAACAAAAGACTCACCAAGGACATGACGGAGATGTATTCGTCGGTTCCGTACTACTCTCGGAAGATCTGTGGACTCACTGGAATCTGCGAAGAATGGGTGTATAACCAGTACTTCAAGGACTACGTTAGACAGTGAGTTAAATGATAAGGTGATGAGAGATGGACGCTGGGGTTTCAGAAGATCCGAGGGAATGGACACGACGACAGAGGAGAGTTCTGGAGGTGTGGAAGCGAGGGAGAATGGAGTTTACTGTCTGATAGCTGCTCTGATCTTTGTATTTATGATATGAAGTGTTAAAGAGATAAGAGAATCAAAAACCATTCACATTCTTCATTTCATTTTAATCCCATGATTCAATTTGTTTTCAGTAGAGCATGAGTGCAACAATGGACATGGCAAAGAAAGGCAGGTTCCATCCGCTGTGCGACTTCTCCCTCTTCGCCATCTCTGCCATCTCCATTTCCATCTCCTTTGTCATTTTTTCTCCCTTATCATTCTTGGTCACAATTGATCCATCCGAACAGATTCCCGCAAAGGTGCAGAGATGCTTCGAGTAGTAGGCAACCGACGAGAAGATCTCCACCGGATCCACTTTCGATCCTGTCACGTACGCCTGGCAGTTTGCTGAAAAGCGAGAATCAGTGAGCAGTCTCAAAGACACTAGTCAACTCTGCGAGAGCACTCCGATCAGCGTGATCTTGTCCCCATCGGTGCTCATGGCTCCGCCTCCACTGTCTCCAGGACACGTCATTCGGATGCGATCCGGGTCGAGAGACATGAAGAAGTAGTCATCGAGAGGCAACTTCAGAGGGATTGACTGCGTCTTCTCGTAGAGCAGACTGCCGACTCCGCCGGTTTCCGCTGAAACAACAGAGTTATCGAGAATGATCCGATCGGCTCACGATTCCATCCGTATCCAAAGTAGTGCAGGTCCACCCCGACAGGGACTTTCGGTCCGGGGGCTGCGACACAAGCTGGCTGCAGGGTGTCCGTGAACTGAACGTCGTGCTTCAGCTCCAGAATCGCAAAGTCCTCGTAGACGAGCCCAGGACTGCTCAATGCCCCAGAGAGCTTCTTCTCGAGACACCCGTTCAGAAAGATGGCTCTCTTGATGCCGACCACCGACTTGTTGTCCGAGTGGATCATGTAGTTATCGAGGCTCTGTCGGTCCTCGGGCACCTTGTCCATGAAGTAGTGTCCGTCTCGGCACTGTCCCTTGTTCTTCTGAACCCGTTTCCATCCATTATCCTCGATTCCGATTGCGAAGCAGTGAGATGCGGTGAGCACGTGACGCGAAGAGACGAGGGTTCCAGTGCAGCCGGATTGTCCGTTCGGTTTCAGGGCCACTGACCACGGAGCATCCGACTGTTTGGCTGTGATGCCACTGAGCACTTTCTCTGGAACCAAGCAAATCTTCCGGTGGCCTCCGGAGTCCTGTTCTTACTCTGCACAATGGATCCGCAGGTGCGCAGACGGTTCTCGTTCTCGCGTTTCGAGAGCGGTTCGCTTCGGGAAAGTCCGAAGATGGCGATGAAGGCGAGAAGTATGCGCAGCTCCATCGTGGAACAACAATAACGGCCGAGGGAGGGGAGCCTAATCAGTAACGTTATCAGGCAGAGATCGTTATCAGATTATCAGTTGCTATCAGCTAGTATCAGCTGGTATCAGTTGCTATCAGTTTATCAGTTCCTTATCAGTTATCCTAACACCGTGACCTGGATGAAAGCTCTGTTTGCAGCCAGAAACCTTTTCAGGTCACTGTGAATTCGAGTTCGTTCGGTTTTCACGTCGCCACAAGTTGATCGCCCCAACAGTCTTGTCACCAAAACCCACTGAACCTTCCCCAAGTCATTGTCATCTGTTTTGTCATACGATGAATTTGCGCATCCTGCTCGTCCTCCTTGCCCTCGCGGCTCTTTCCCAATGCGACTTCCTCACGAGACAAGAGAACGAGAACCGCCTCCGGACATGCGGATACAAGAAACCTCACCGTGAGCCCTGAAACTCCTTCTGATTCAGAACCCCGTTTCAGACAAAATTCTCAACGGAGTCAGAGTCAACCAATCGGTGGCTCCGTGGGCCCTTGAGCTCACCGAATGCACTGGAACTCTCATCTCCTCCCGACACGCCATCACCGCCACCCATTGCTTCTCGCGTCTGACTCACAACGGATGGGACATTGTCGTCAAGAACCGGAACAGAGGAGGCTGTGCAAATGGGCACTTCTTCATCACGGATCCAGTCTTTTTGAGCCGATTCCAAGTGAAATCTGACAAGAAAGTGGTGGCGAAAATGAAGATGGTCACTCTTCTGAACGTGTGTCTCGAGAAGAGAATCCCTGCAAATCTGGGGGCATCGCAGGTCTTCGAAGACGTCGCAGTCATCGACTTCGAGAAGGACGTGCAGATGTCAGAGACTCTTTGGTCAGCTTGCGTTGCTCGTAAGTCCCGGGATCCTTACCAGTGATAGTCATGTCTTCAGCCCCCGGTCCGTCTGTTCCCGTCGGTCTCGACCTGCACTACTTCGGATTCGGACATGATCGTAAGCCAGTGTCCCTGTTCTCTCTCTGCATAATCCGATTTTCAGCAATCAATCTCCCAAATGTGTTTGGTATTCTTCGCTACGAGCACACCCGAACAGTTCCTCCGACGTTGCCCGTCGAGTCGCACTACTTCTTCGCCAACGATCCGAGACACTTCACAATCGCATGTCCCGGAGACAGTGGAGGCGGAGCTATCGACGACAAAGCCACGATCATCGGAGTCCTCTCGCAAAGTAAGCATCTCAGCCACTTTCCCAACTCAAAAACTTCCAGCAACCTGTGACCATTTCGTCGCGACTCATGCCATTGACTCGGAAATCTACTCGTCGGTCGCCTACTACGCCAATTATCTTTGCAACATTTGGGGAATCTGCGAGGGAGGAAGGTACCCTGTATAAGCGAGACCTTTCTATGAATAAAGCACTTTTATTTGATCCATCTGAATCTCACAATCACTGCAAAGAATCCATCCGGTTCCAAATCCCAAAATGTCACTTTCCTTTCATTTCCAGCCGTCTTCCCCCACACAAATACTAATTAAGGCTGACTTGTTATGATGTTCACACCTCTTCCTATATTCTTTCTAATTTCGCATTCCCATTCATCAACCTCCTTCCCTTTTTCTTATATATTTCCTTTTTCCCACCTCTTTTCCGTCGTTTAATCCTCCCCTATTTCCCCCGATTTCCTCGTTTCCCTCGTGTTTCCTGATTCTGCAAAGTGCACCTCCAAATCGGAAAAGAAGACTTTCCCCGTACGGATTATCACGGTCAGCACTTTCCGCTTATCAGCTGATGTGTTAACACTCTTATCAGTAGAACGAAATTTGTGTTAGGAGAACACGAAAAGATAGCTGCATGCACAAATTTCGTAGTTTCTTTTCCAGTCACGCTGTTTTATGGAAGCAAACAAGAAAGTTGGTCGATCAGCTTGTTATCAGTTATGATTTCACTCGAAATGTCAACTTACTCATTATGAACTATCAAATTGACCTATTTTTGATATATCATAGTTCATCAAGTTTTCGAAAAGTGATCAACTGATATTATCGTTGCAACTCTAAAGTTCATCGGGTATATTTACGGGGTTCCGACTCTCGCAATGAACGAAAGTTTTTGGCGCAAAACGTGCTGCGCCTTTAAAGAGGGGTACTGTAGCTGCGCATAAACTAATTTCGTATTTTTCCACTAATTTTCCTCATTTTCCTCGGTTTTCAACCGATTTTCTCTATTTTTTACAAGAAAAATTCCCTTTTTGTGCTTTTTTATACACAAAATGCGAAAATCGGTTGAAAAACCGATGAAAATGAGGAAAATGATGCGCAACTACAGTACTCCTCTTTAAAGGCGCAGCACGTTTTGGCGCGAAAACTTTCGTTTGCTGCGAGAGTCGGAACTCCGTAAATCTACCCGATGAACTTTTGAGTTGCAACGATGATAAGATGTACTGGAACAAGTTTTTTTTTTTAATTCCAATACAAAAAGTGAAGCCCCTACTACACTAAGAAAGCGCGGTGGGACCCATTTTTCGTAAATTTGACATTTGACTGACAACTTTTTCCTGAACAACAACCTGATAAACAACACCCTAGGGAGCACCTGAGGGACGCTAAACAATTCTGACGCATTCTTCGCGCCCATCTAGATTACTCCTTCTCCTTCTTCTTCTTCTCATTCCTTCGTTCACTCCATTTTCTCCAGCTAATTACACTTTTTTTCTGCGTCTCCTGAGACCTTTTTCGCGCAGTTTTTGATGGATGAGAAGCCCCGAAACTCGCAAAAACTTCACTTTTTTGTTCTTTCCACACAGCACTTTTGCCGAAATTTTATGGAGAAGCCAATGGGAGATGCATGCATTCTCACCTGCTCTTTCCGTTTTTTTCCTACCTTTCCCATGCAATTTTTATGAGATTTTTGGATTTAAGAGCCGAACACCAGACAAAGATCCGAAAACTAATGGGAAAAGTTGAACTGCACTGGTAATTAGAACTAAAAGTCCAGAATTGGGTCATGTTTTCAGTACTTGATTACTTTTGAAACGGAAGCTCTAATTAGTGCATGAGGGCACAAGTCACCGAAACTAGGTCATTTGAAGAAAAGGTTCCAGAAGGTTCCAGAAGACGTCATTCTCTCCAGAATCCTCTGACGTTGTTCCGGAAAACTGTCTCGAGGGAATTCTTGATTCGGTTCTTTTGGAAATTCCTAACATTCCGAGACTTTGTCAAGTGGAACCGCTCACTTCCTCATTTTCGTGGCGAGACCCAACACGGCCTGTAAAAGCGTACGCGCTTCCACTGAAATTTTCTCCGGGGTTGAGCAAGCGGGTCTCGCAGCGAAAGGGGTTCAAGGCGCATGCAATCATTCGACTGCTCGTGTAGTCCTCTCGGAGAACTCGCGGCGTTCCAAACGAAAACTTTGATGAACGTTGCTGTATTTTGATGATTTTGTGCTTTTACAGTAGCAGTCGTTTCGCTTGTACAGCATCGCGACGTTTCGCGTACGCTATTACAGGCCGTGCCCAACAGTTCGATAGAGCGAACTTCTCGGAACTCATCACTTGACCTTCTCCTCCTTCCTGACCCAATTTGTACATCTTGTAATTCAATATTCCTTGCTCTATTCACTCCTCTTCCCCCCCCCCTTTTCCTCCTTCCGCATCACCAATTTTCCCATAAATTCCTGATTGTTTACACTTGTCTCAAGTGTTCCTCCTCCTTATAAAAAACATAATTTTCGTCTCTCCAACTTTTCCGAAATTCAATTTATTCCTTCCGCCCATGGGTGTCATATGCCAAAAAAAACGACGGAAATGCAGAAAAATAGCTGATTTTCTGCCTTTTTGCCAGTGTTTTCGGAAGTCCGCACACTTCTTTTCGTTCCATTTTCAGCTCCTTTTTTTGTTTTTTTTTGGTCCGAAAAGAAAGAATTTCGTAAAACTATATGGAGCAGCTAATAAATAAAGTGAATTTATCACAAGCATCGAAAAAAAGAAATGGCAAGAACATGTGCATTTTCCATATAAAAACGAAGAAGTTGTCGGCCGTTTTCTCCTTATTTCTGGTGCTTCCGGGGCACTCGACCAACATGTTTGCATCACCAATTTATATTGCCTTTCTTAGCAGCAGCCAATGGATATTTTTAAGACACGAGTGGGAGGACTCATTCATGGAATCTTTTTTTATAGGGGATCTCGGGATTCAGATATTCTTTTTTGAGTTTTGACCCAGATTTCGAGTTTTGAAAATTCTGCCAAATGATTCTGCAAAAATATGGTTTAGCTGCATTGTTTTCAGAAGACTTCTCCTATTTTCTCACGGCTTCTGTCTTTTGAACCATTGACTAGATCCCATTCAAATCGGAGCTCAAATGGAGCATTCTGAGCAGATTTATGCTTTTTGGTTACCGTTGAAAGCCCCAATTTTGGGTCTCGAAGCGAAAGCTTCTTTTGAACATTTCAATGAGAAGATTGTTCGTGTTCGCTTCGAGACCCAAATTTTGAAATTTCCGATCTCCAAGTGGAATCTCTCTCCTCAAATTTTGTGATCCAGAAGACCTCCCCGGCTCCCTTTTGTTTCCCCATCTTCTTCACTGCAAATGTTTACAAAACACCCCATAGACACCCATAAAACCGACCAAAAAAGGCAAGTGAAAAGTGGAAAAAAGGCGAAGATTTAGAGAAAAACACGGAACATTTCTCATTCTTCCGGCCGCTTTTTGCTTCGTTTCCGTTGAAAATAAGAAGAAAAAAAGGAGAAGGAGATGTAAAAATTAATGAAATTTCCGAGTGTCGTGACTAGCATTTCTTGACCTTCTTAACCTCATCAGCCAACTTTTCTCTCCTTCTTTTCCCCCTCTTTCACTCGTTTTTCCCATCACTTGCTCCCCAAAAAAAGAGCAAAAGGACCCGAAAGAGCAGTTCCCCCCCCTTCTCCGATAATCTCTGTTCGCCCCTCCCTTTTCCATTATTTCTCTGCCTCTTCATCTCTCGATTCTTCCACTCGGGACCCTCCAAAATGCCGTGTTTTCAGTTCGGAAGAAGACGTCGAAAACGGAATGACGAAAGAGGAAAAAGGATGATGACTGGACACGAAGAGGCCGCCGAAGAAGCCGAAGAGGAGGAGACCCATTCGATCGGATGTTCGCCGCTGACGAGACGAAGAAGGAGGTCGGCGGCAGTCGGTGAGTCAGGACGGAGGATGATGTCAAGAAGATGCAAAGAGAGTCCATTATGAAGGGGAGCTGGTTTTTGAGGAGTAGGGGGAAGACGGGAAGCATGAAGAGTTGCTTATGTGAGAATCAGATGACGTTGGTCTGAAGACTCCCCGAACTTTATAATGTCCAGATTGAAAAGTAAACTACCGTGAAACCTCTATTAGAAGGGCACCCAATAGTTTGTCTTTGAGCTTCACTATCTCAAAAACTAGAAGAGTCATCAAAAAGTTGTCAACTGCAAAGTTGTAGACGAAGATTAGAACTACAACTTTACAGTTAACAACTTTTTGATAACTCTCGTAGTTTTTGAGATAGTGAAGCTCAAAGACAAACTATTGGGTGACCTTCTAATAGAGGTTTTACGGTAACAAATGTTCTAGATGGGTCCCGCCACGAAAAGTTTGAAATTCCAGCATTAGCGCTGTCACGTTAAAAGACGCAGAACTAAAGGCTACAGTAATCCACGTGGCTGGGTCTCGCCACGAAAAGACGAAGAGATTACTGTAGGTTTGTCCATTTCGTGGTGAGACCCAAAAAAGAAAGCGTAGGTGAAATTGCCAAAAATATCATGCAAAAACCATAAAGTCGTAAAGATAATGGGCCCATGTCGGGAGGGGAGAATTGGTTTTCGAACATCAAAAATCTTGAGTTCTTCATAGATTTATCCGAGAAATGAATAAGGGTCTCCCACTCTCACTGACCCGTTTTCTGAAAAATGAGCGAAGAACCCAAAAACGCAGTGAAGCATCTCTTCCTGCTCTTCCTCTTTTTCTCAGATTTTCTATTAACAAATTAGAGTCTCGACGTCTGCGTCTCTCCAAATCTCTCACTCTCTCTCCAACCCAAAAATGTGTTTCTTTTCGTCTTGAAAACATCATTTTCAGACCAAGACGGCCATTTTTGAGCCGACGCGAACGAGAAATAAAACAATCTGACACATCATTTTTCTGCATTTTCCCATTCTGTCCATCCCAAACATTTCGCTTCCCTTTCGCCAGAACATCTGTATTTTCAGATGAGAATCTCGACTCTTGCTCGTATTTTCGTGATTTTTCGGCGCAAGAAGAGGAGGAGAAAAATACGAAGAGAGCCCACTTTTGTCTCGTATCGACTCTTGAGAAGTGCGGTTTTTGAGAGTTCCCTGACATTATCACCAGAGCGCATTTCCATCAGCCAGTCATTTCCCATATTTCAGGAAGTTCTACAGCTGAAAAAACGAGTCAATCACCTCGGAAATCGCCAGCTGGATTCCGATTTCGACGGATATTCGACACCTTCACATTCACAAGGTACCGTAGGTGTTCACGTACTTTCCAGCCTACAGTAACCCATTCCCAGATCCCTGAAACCCCAATATTCAATCGATAACGACAACAACGTAAGTTCTTCTTCTGCAACCGCCCGCCCTTTTTTCCAATCACATTGCTCCGTCGCTATCTTTTCCGTCTCCTCTCCGCCCACACTCTCTCGTCGCTTTTGACCATTTTTCGGAAATAAAACGAGGCGATCCACAAAGCAATAATATTCGCTTCTCGTCCGTTTCGCTCCAAAACTTTTGCCTTTTGGAAAGTTCTCGAAGCCTCTTTTCGATATTCTGAATACACTGGGAAATGGTGAATCTGAATCTGAAAAACATTGTTCGCCGCATCAACTCGAACAGTTCCAGTGGCCAGAACTCGAAATTGAAATACAGAAGTCTCTCGTCGACTCTTGTGGTAAGCGCGCTCCAGTGCAAACATTGCGAATACTAATTTCCATTGCTAAATACATCAATATGCAAATGCGCTCTGTTGACACTTTTTCCAAATGTGTATAATTCAGAACGATGAGGATTCTGATGAGACTCAGAAGTGCTCTGAACTAGACGTCGTCACACTTCTCCTGGAGGTCCGGCTGAATAACGGAGAGGATCTTCCGGTCAAAGATGCTTCTGGTAAGCCACAAGGTTCTGGATTCTGAAGTCATTCGGTTTCAGGAAGCTCTGATCCGTATGTGAAGTTCCGTTACAAGGACGGCATCGTGTACAAGTCAGGGACCATCTTCAAGAATCTGAATCCATCTTGGGACGAGGAGTTCCAGATGATTGTCGATGACGTCACCAGCCCCATTCGACTGGAAGTTTTCGATTTCGATCGGTTCTGTACGGATGACTTCATGGGCGCTGCAGAAGTGGATCTGTCACAAGTCAAGTGGTGCACGTGAGTTCGCAATGGAGCGCACTTCCATCCTTTTTCTATTCCTTTCAGTCCAACCGAAATCCGCGTGGACCTCCAGGACGAAGTCTCGCAACCCGCTGGGAACGTGTCCATCTGCGTGACGATCACTCCGATGACACAACAAGAAGTGCAACAATTCCAGCAGAAGGCCACGAAGGGAGTGTTGAGTACATCCGAGAAGAAGAAGGAAAGGACCCACGCACAGGAGTGGGCCAAGACGGTGAACATTGTGTTGGTGGAGGGGAAGGGGATCAAGGGAACCGAGGAGAGGGCCCCGGATGCATTCTGCAAGTTCAAGTTGGGACAGGAGAAGTATAAGACGAAGGTGTGTTCGGGGAATGAGCCGAAGTGGATCGAGCAGTTCGACATGCACGTCTTCGATTCGGCTGATCAGATACTGCAGATGGCATGCATTGACAGGACCACGAATGCCATCATCGGAAGAGTCGGAATTGATTTGTCTACAGTATCCCTCGATGAAACACACGAACACTGGTACCCTCTGGAAGGAGGTCCCGATGACTCGCAAGTTCTTCTTCTGATTACGGTAGCTGGGACGCATGGAGCCGGAGAAACAATCGAATCGGACTACAATGATATAAGGAACACACGGGTGCTGAAGTATGACATTACGAATTCACTGGCGGATGTCGCGGACATTGGAACGTTGACTGTGAAGCGTATGTGGGGGTGGAAGTGCGCTCTAATGAGAATCTTTTAGTTTTCGGAGCAGAGGACCTCGTGGCGAAGGATTTTGGAGGGAAAAGTGACCCATTTGCAGTTCTGGAACTGGTGAACACACGGGTTCAGACGAATACGATCTATAAGACACTGAGCCCGAGTTGGAACAAGATTTATACTTTGTGAGTTGAGAAATGACATGGAAACGGTATGGATCTTTGCGTTTCAGTGCCGTGAAAGACATCCACACATGTCTCCAAGTGACCATCTTCGATGAAGATCCAAACAATCGATTCGAGTTCCTCGGAAGAGTTCAGATTCCTCTGAAATCCATTCGAAACTGTGAGAAGAGATGGTATGGATTGAAGGATGAGAAGTTGAGAAAACGGGTGAAAGGAGAGGTGCTTCTGGAGATGGACGTCATCTGGAATCCCGTGAGAGCTGCCATCCGAACATTCAAACCCAAGGAGAGAAAGTATCTGAGCCAGGAGCAAAAGTTCAAGGCTTCACTGTTCCGCACGTATTTCGGAGAGCTCAAGGAGGTTGTGAATGCAATATCGAGTTATAAAGACAACATGGAATACCTGTTGTCGTGGCATTCCCGGCCGAAGAGTCTCGCGGCCTACGTGGTATGCGAACTGGGTCAGACTACAGTAATTCATTGGGTTTTCAGGTGTTCATGCTGTTCGTTTACTTCTTCGAGATCTACTTTATCCCTCTGCTCATTCTCGCGCTTTTCGGGTATAATTTCGTAAAAACTCGGGCGGTCGGAGAGGAAGAAGGCACTCCGAAGCATCTGCCACGTGGCCAGAAGAGTGAAGAAGAGGATGAGAAGGTGGGAGAGTGGAGTGTCGTACCGGACCAATTCTCTGTTTCTTCCAGGGCGGTGGCGGTATCCGTGATGCGATCAGTTCCGTTCAGGAGATCCTTCTATCCGTCCAGATCCACCTTCATTTCGCCACCCAACTCATTCAGAAGATCCGCAACACGTTCAACTTCACCGATGTCTGGCTGTCGACTCTCGCCGTCTGTGTCTTGTCTCTCGCCTTCATTCTCCTTTATTTCGTGCCTCTTCGATGGATTATTCTCATCTGGGGAACCAATAAGTTCTCGAAAAAGCTGCGGAATCCGAACTTTGTCGACAACAACGAACTGTTGGACTATCTGTCGAGGGTGCCGTCTAGAACTGAACTTGTGAGTGTTGATTGATCCCTTATCAGTGTTATCAATCCATTTTTCAGCAAGAGCAATCGAACGAACGTGTCAACCGACCAATCAACCTGTGATTCCTATTCCCCAATTCCCCAACTCTTAACTTTTTCTATTTCCGATTCCCCATCATCTATTCACGTGAGCTTGACCCTGTGACGTTTTCCTGTTTTCTCTTCAAAAATAAATATTCTCTGGGCTTCTGATTCACCCATTTTTCCAAGTTTTTCGTCATGTTTTCCTCGCTGAAATTTGCTGTTCTCTCTGTTATCTTTCCAGTTCTTGTGGTAAGCTTCTAAACATTTCTCAGGAAACTCTCAACTTTTCCAGTCTTCCTACAATTTGACGGCTCTTCTGAGCTCTTCTGAAGATCCAACCGACGTCTTCTGTCGATATATCTTCTTCACCTACGTCGCCACGTTTTTTGTGGCTGTTATCGCGGCGCATATCTATGCTTCGGTTCGTTTTTACAGAACTTCACCTTTTGTCGTAAAGTCCGGCGCCTGGTACGCAAACACCGTCACGACAACTTGCGGAAATTCAAGGATTCTTCCTGAATTTTCAAAAAGTCAGAGATTTCCATGGAATTCTTTCTCAATTTTGCAGATCGGTCGTCCGGAAAAGCACCAATACACGTATTCGCTAAACCCTTCGATCAACAGCGACCGGGAATACGAGAACTGAACTGTTTTGATTGTTGTGTGATTAATAAATGTGCTGATGGGTTGGGCTGAACTGTTCGAGTGGAAAATCAGAAGCTGTTTCTAAAAATCTGGGTGCACAGCTACTGGAAAAAAGCGTTTGTTGAGTCATGATTCTCTGATCTATGCCAAAAAGACAAGGAAGCGGGTCGGCTTCATTTATCAAGTTTTGCACAAGAAAACTCTAGAACTCACGTTCCGAATGCTAAGATCGAGAGATCAAGAACGGGTTTGGAGTTTGGTTTCGTGTGGGTCTCGAAACGAAAGTAATTGGGTCAAACGTTACAGTGACAGAATCGCTTCGAGACCCAAACCTCAAACTACACTCCGAGTAACTTTTAAAAATCATATTCGGATCAGAATCTCAAATTTTTATCAAACAAATCTTTCCGCTCCACCAAAGAAGTCGCCACAAAAATCGTGCTTTCCCCGTGAAGTTCAGGCACGAAAAAACCAAGGGGGCTCCATTCAAAATACGTTTTCATTTGATGCGCACTCATCTGGATGCAGCTTCGACCAGGATCACGGACTAATCGAATCAACCGGAATTTGCTCGAAAGACCTCGGAAATCACGGGTTAGCGAAACGTGCACTTTTCGGAAGAAGGCACTCCAGACGCAACGTCACACTTCAATGCACTTCTGAATTCTTGGCACGGGATTCTGGGGAAGACAAGACTGTTGTGGAAGGGAACACCTCGTTCCTCGGAACACCTCGTTCCTCGGAACACCCACCGCCTCCGTTCCCGGGAACTCCTCATTAGCCTTCTTCTTCTTCATCTTCTTCCGGGGGGCGTGTCCAGACATGACGTCCCGCCCCTCTCTCCCGAATATCCTTATCATTCATTATCACTCGACTACTGGCTCCTCATTTCCTGTTGTTGTTCTGATGGGCTCCGAGGTGAGTGAGAGAGGGCGTAAATATTTTCTTTCGACTCACAAAAACACCCACTTTCGGCTGGTGTCTAGACTATTCATTCGGGGAAATCTCGTACGATCACAAGAAAAAGAGAGGGGAAGAGAGCGGGGGAGGGGACTGTATTCTGTGAATAACATGGTGGGTCACTTTATTTGACTAGTACTGACAGCTCTATCCAACCAGCAGCATGTCTGTAAGTCATCCAGTACCTTTCCAAGATTGTAAATTGTCGGTTTCATGTCCATAAGTTCTAGAGGAAATACTAGTAGAAGTAGCTTTTATATACTCTAAACGTTAGGATTACAATAGAACTGGAGCAGGAGCGGTAACTTCCCAGTTCTAGGCTACTAAGGGCTCCGCGCCCGATTTCCACCCGGCGATTAGGCGCGGAGCCTACTGTAGCCATCCCGATTCATTCGAAGGCTACGATGGTCCAGTTCGAGCAGAATTCTCAGATTCCTGTAACCTTTCTCTGTTGAACCCAACACATTCCATCCGGAGACGTCAAAGTATATATTGTATAACGTCACCTAATCCCCCTCCTCGCGCACTTTGACCAGACCAGAGCACTAATGAGAGGACTCTCGAAACTTTTCCGAATTTCTTGACATTCAACACTTTATGTCCATCGAAATACCAAAGATGCGTTTCAGAACGGCATGTTTTCAGGCGGATGTAGCCTCCGGGGAGCGATAACAACGTGTTCTAATTATCAAGGGAGACGTGAAAGACAGTTAGAATAACAAGTTGAAGGGCGCGAGCACCTGTCGGGGAACGAGGAGAACTGCAGAACTTGACTGAAAGCTACTGTACCCAAATGAATACTTTCTGAGAAAGGTCTGAAATGAGGTCAGGTGCCAATGCCAACTTTGAGAAAGTTCTCCATTCCCGCCTCCCTGGAGACTTCTCAAGTATTCAGTGGGGACCTTACGTAGCAGTTGTTCGATTGTGTTTTGATAAGACCTGCTTATCAGAAGAGCCTATCTTCATCTCCGTCTCATTTCCCCTTCTCGGAACCATTCTTGCAACCAAAACTTCTTCCAAATGTTTTTACCAAATAACCGAACTGCTCATCCTTCTGAGAACATGACTAACCGTATCACCGTGTTCTCCGTTTTCTGGTCTAATGAGTTCTGAAAACTTGGAGCAAGATGACTTTGGATCTAGATTCCGAGATCCTGATGATGACTAACTCTGGGTGGACTACTGTGATCTTTAGCTAAGGCTCCGATTGGTCAGAGACTACTGTAGCTGACATAATTCATCTGGAAGTTCTGACAAGGGAGAGGCATGAAGTAAGCAAGTTGTTTTTGGCTGAAACTTGAAAAGGAGAATAGGGATGGACCTAAATAGTCAGGATCCAAAAGCGTTCCTGCCGGAGGTTCTCCTAAAGCCTGCTACACCCACAAACCCATTTTAAGCTTGAATTCCTCACTGACAACATTTTCTGTCAAGTTTCAGCCAAATATAACTTTCTAACCTCACGTCCCGGATTCTGAATCCTTCACGTAGGCGTTGTGAAACTTCAAAGTTGTTTATAATCCGTTTGAAAACAACACCTTTTCCCTTTCGCATCTTCTGTGATTCTCGAGAAAACAAGCTCAGCGCACAAACCACAAGTTGCTCTCTCTAAAGTTCCCTCCTGCATTCCACTTCTATTTCGGTTTTCCGATCAGAAATCTTGGATAATGATAGGGTGACAAGAAGCAGGTGCATGTTGATTGATTCGGTTAGCCACGGCTTCAGAAGCTTCTCGAGCTCTTTCCCTCATGAAATCCCATTTCCAGAAAGAGCCTCCAAAGTTCGCAGTCCCGCGGGACGACACTCCGATGAACATGTCGTTGTCGGAGAATGAACGCATCCGAAGGACAGCTTTCTACAAGAAGATCGAAGAGATGAAGGCGTCGTTTCAGGTCGTCATGGTCAGTTACTACAAACATCCTTTTCTTATCAGAGAGCCATTCTTGTTGTTTTCTATCATTCTCTGAATCCCCCCCCCCCCTCGAACACTCCTTGTTAAAAATCTGTTTGTCAAAGAACACAAAACTGCTAGTTTTCTTTCCAAGAACATGACAAACTCTCCTGGTCTAATGAGTTCCCAAAAACTGAAATTCTCAGATTTTGGAAAATGACAATAACTGATTCAGGAGCAAGCCTTCTGAAGATTCTGAAGCCACCACGTCATCTAAAACTTCTGAATCCTTCTGAATCCTCTCTACTTCCAGGACTGTCCCAAATGTCTTCTGATCTTCTCCGACGTCATCCTCTACCGTATCCACATGTCCATGCACAGCACTGGCCCCGCCCCCTCTGCCACGTGGCAGTGCTCAATGTGCAAGAGGCAGTGCTCCGATCGACGGCATTTCCAGATGCACACGATCCGCTCCGGCCACTCGCTCATCCCTCCCGGAGTCGTGATCCCGCCCACTGTCTCGTTCAACTGTGGACTTCCGGATCTGGCGTCGCTGTGTCCGCCGAGTGATGTGCTCAACAAGATTGTCGAGGAGCTACAGAAGAAGTGATTCGGATTCTGATAAGGGGCGGGGCTTGTTTTGAATGAACCTGGTCAATTTTGTATGTGTTAACACCAATTCATTGTTGGTTTTGTGTTTGGACTTGTTTCAATCAATCAAAATGAAAGAAGAGGAGAGGAAGTATCAATAAATAGGACAGAGAGAGAGATGGAAAGAGCTGCCGAGAGAGAGAGAGAAACAGGCAAAAGCTGACAGGGAGAGAGAGAGAGAGAGAGGGAAAAGAGGAGGAAGAGAGAGAGAGAGGGACGCTCCAAAACGGCGCCATGGTGTGTGCTGCGGATGGGAACCGTAACTCGAGATCCAATCGGTTGAAGACGACGAAAAGAGGGGACAATTCACACAAAAATCGAGTATTTGAAGAGGAAAAGGAATGTGGAAATGTACATTAAAATGAGAAGAGAGGGAGAGAGAGAGAGAATGAGAGGAATAGAGAGAAATGCGCACGACGAGAGAGCCCGAAGAGAGGAGAGAGTGCAAAGAAGCACGGGACAGCCAGCCGGGGGGACTAATTATGACTAAGTTGGCTAAAGCTATGGGACTAAGTTATTAGAGAAATACAGAGAAGTTATTAGATTGCTCACAGATTGATTAATTGGACAGGAGGAGTTCGGCGCCGGAAAAAACAAGGGGCGAGTCCGAGCAACTGGGGGCTATATCTACACTAGTGATAAGAGAAAATGGAAAGGAAAAGAGAGGAAGAAATATGGATAACATAGGGGGCTGAGGAGAGACGCACAGAGACCAAGAGAAAAGAGATACAGTTAAACAGAAGAAAACACAGGGTAAATTGGGGGATGGGCGGGACTAGAAATGGAAGGGGAAAATGCGAAAGTCACCGTTCAGTTATCAGAGATTAGAGGAATCAGCAGGGGATTCAGGCGGTACGGGTGGCCGGGTTCGACGGCGCGCCGAACTTGCCCTTGTTCATCAGAAAATCGTCATCGGGGTTGGAACCGGTCGGGGAAGGCGCCGAGAGCACGGAGGGCATCGCGTCGAACAGACGGTGCTCGCCGGTCGGCATGTGGTTGAATTCGTTGTATCTAAAAGAAGAACAATTCTGAAGACGTCTGATAAGTTGATCAAGCATGAGTGTCTTATCAAACATGATTTCATAATCAGTCGACTGGTGTCAAATCTGATATATGAAAAGAGAGCTTCCAAATGTCTGAGCTTATGAATTTCCAACAGAGCGTCCTTGCATCGAAGAAAAGGAAAAGGAGATAAGCTCAAACACTTTCAATTGGCTGGTTGCAGATTTGGGCAATTGAAATTGTTTAGCGTTTCAAATGTTTGACTTTTGAATTCGCAACAGGGCGCTTTTGCATACCGTTGTTTCGGGTGTCCTCCAGTCGCCATCATGTAGTCTGGTGGATGCGGTCCAGTGGCGGCCAGAACAGAGGCTAATCCAATCGGAGGCGAGATCTTCTCGTTGAACGGAGAGCCTCCTCGGTTCGAAATGTTCACGGAGAGCGGCATCTTGGCGGACGGCACCGGTGATCCCATCGCAGAGTGCTGGTGCGGCGAGGACTGGTCGGAGGCGGTCTGGAACTGCTTGGGATGATCGGATTCGATCGTCGCGATGCCTACCGTATCATTCTCATTGTTGTTCTCCGTCGCGTGTCCATTCATCAGAATCTCGTTGTTGCCGACGACGACGACGGCGCCGTTCTTCGACTGCAGCTCGGCGACCTTCCGTTCCAGCGACTTGATATTGTCACGGGCGTCTCCGAGACACTTGAACAGCGACTGCTTCAGCTTGTTCTCTCCGGCCAGCGACTCTTCCATCTGCGTCGACTTCTCGCGGACAACACGCAATTCCATGTGCAGAGCCTGCAAACCCACTAATTATCCCCTCTCTTCGTTTCGTTCCTCACCTCGATATCATTCTCCTCCTTGTAGTTCCTCAAACCGTTCAACTCTCCCTCCATTCGCATATTCGACTCTTCCTTCGACTTCAGATCAGCTCGCAGTTTGTCGATTTCCGATTCGAGTTGTCGTTCGCGTTCTCTCTGATGCTCTGCCACGTCGATCCTGAAACAATACCCCCTTCCTTCTGAAGTCTCTTTCTTAAACTCACTTCTTGCCGGCACTCTCATTCCGTGCCTTTCGCTCCGCACTCAACGTCGCTTCGATCTCCGTCTTCTTGCCGAGCAAATCCGCGTACTTCCGATCCGCCTGTTCCAACTGCGACTTGTCCGATTCACGGTGTCTCTCGAGTGTCGAACACTTGATCTCCATCTGCTCCACTTTCAACTTCATGTTCGACAACTGCTGCGAAAGCCTCGACTCGTTCGACTCGTGCATCGACACCTGCAGCTTGTAGTCGTCCTCCAGACTCCGCCGACTCGACAGTTCCGTCCGCAACGTCTCCAGTTCCCTGGACATGCTCCTCAGATCCGTCTCATTCGTGCTTCCGTTCGTGTCGTGTGAACTGTCTCTCACCGCCGCTGCTCTCGCATGCCCATTCGAACTTCCATTCGTCTTTTGATGACTGTGATGGTGATTCTGATGACTCGTCTTCCCATTAGCCTTCTGCTGCTGTTGCTGCTGCTTCTGATTACTACGCGACGCCGACGACGTCATCGTGTTCGCTCGGCTCTTCGTCGTCACCGTCGTTAATGAATCCGTCCGCCCGTTCTTCTTCTCGAATGACACGTCATCGCCCAGCGTCGACTCCTCCTCATCATCTTCTTCTTGAGCACGTCGTGACGACGACGACGGCTTATGGGAAGATGAAGATGGACCCTGCAATTATATAGAAATGGGTCTCGCCACAAAAAGGTCGACACTTACGCTGATAAACGTGCAGAATGCCCAGGAAGCGGCGTCGCAAATGAACCGAATGATCCAGATGCCACGTCGCTCCTCGCTTCCCGACTGGTCCCGCCACGAATAGTCGTCGGCATCGGAGTCCTCGTCCTCCAGATCCTCGACGCCTCGCAGCGACTTTCCCTTCTTCTTGTCGTTCGGCGGCGTCGAATTGAACGGTACCACGCCGTTCTTCTTCTTCTTCGCCGTCACGTCACTCCTCTTGTGCACACTACTCCCGTTCTTCCGTGACGTCGTCGTCGGCGGCGTCGCAGTCAGAGACGGCGCTGTGATGGCCTGCATCGTCTGCAGCGATGGCACCGGCGGATCCAGGTAGTAGACGTCGTCCTCGAGACACTGTGCTGCCGTGTAGTCCTTCGGGCCCTCGTATTCAGCCGGAAGGCTTTCGACGAGTATCCGGAACAACTGTTCGTTCCGATTCGACACGTCGCCCTGCTTCCGTCGCAGTTTCCATTCACTGGAAACGAGGGATTAGTGTGATCTCGAATGCAAATGCGCTCTGTTGAGCTAATTAGAGCTGACCAGTTCAAGAGTTCAATAGAGCAAAAAGTATGACTCACTTGAAGTAGTAATGTAGAGAAACTGTGATGAGCACTGCGGGATAACCTATTGAGTGTGCTCCAAAGAAGGCGTTCAGACTCCGCGGCCACACCGGCGACACCCCCGCCCATTCTGTCACTGAAAACGGAACTGATTGGATTCAGAAGGCTCCGCGAGCAAAAGAAGCTCCAACTCACCATTCGGGAAGATGCTGATCAGGATGGGATGGCTTCTGAACAAAAAAATATAGTCGAATTTTGTGATTCTGGAATAGAAAGAAAGGGACGTGGAGAAGAAGAAGCAGGTGAAAGTTTTGCAGGTGGAAAGTGCGGGGAGAAACGTACCGAATCCTTAAAAATAACTCGAAAGCCACGATGAAGCATGTGATGAGTAGGATCGACCAGGATTGTGACCGCTCGCCGCCTGCAAAACACGGATCGTTCAGAATTCCGATTTTTTGATTCCAAAAAGCTCTTTTCGGAGCACTTGAAATAACCAGTTTTACACCCCGTAATCTAATCGTAAAGTGCACTTTAACGACTCGAGAGCTGTTCTGATTCAGCAAAATTACGGGTTTCCCGAGGTAATTGCTGTTGATGCACTCTACTGAACTTTTCGACTTACCGTATAACGTGGCAATCGTCCTGAGAAATCCGCCCTGCGTGTGGCAGTACAGACTGATCCAGACGTACGTCGTCGCGAGAAATATCAGCATTCGGATCGGAATGAACAGGTAACAGATCAGATCCGAAGTGGCTGTCACGCACACGAACAACACTGAGAATCGCTGAAAAGCTACGGATCGTCTAGATGGAATGCTTCGGAATCGGAACGAACCGCCGCCGTCGGGTTGGCGATTGTGGTGACGCAGTGCTGGTTTCTCATCTGAATCGACTCGACGGCCGCGCGGACCATCAGCCACGTGGGCCAGAGCAACTCGAAACGGAAGCCCGTCATGGCGTCCAGTGCGACCATTGTGACCCACGTGACGACCATTCTGATGTAGAAGAATGTCGACGAACTGCTGAAAACGGTTCAGCTTATGATTTTGGTCTTTTGAGCTAAGATTCTGTGAACTGTTGTGGATTTTGGTGTCTGAACGTTAGAAATCTTGTAAACAATTCTTGTGAATAACAGCTTCTTCACATTTTTGGCTGATAATTATAGGATTCAGATTCCACGAATCAACAACTTTTTTTCTCAACTTCTTTCTTATCAGCTGATATCAGTACCTCTGATTGATATCGGACCGTCCTCTTCGATTAATATGCAGCCGTTTCATGTTTTTATTGTCCAATATCCTTGCTCGTTTCTGCATTTTTGTGTCTTTTCTCGTGCTGGAAAATTGGAAATTGTGGGTTGAAAAGGTTCGAAAGAGACGGAAAAAAAACGGAACGAGTGAAAAATGAAGAAGGAATGGATGAGAGATTCGAAATCAGAAGGGCGGATAATACAAATTCGAACGAAAAGGAGTAAACATTGGGGAGATTCTGACACGAAAAAAAAGAAGAAAAAAAAGGAATTAGAAGAGAGAAAAAAGGCAAAGCATCTGAATTGGGCGGGAGAAGACGGCGCGAACGGCGATTCGGAAGACACACTCGAATCGCCCCACTCAAATCCACGGAGACACTCTTCTTCTTCTCTCGGGGGCCGCATATACACACCGCATAACCTAACTGGTCAACGTGAATGAAATGGACATGGCCGGCGAGACAGTATGCTGAAGGAGGAGGGCGCGAGACGACGAGAGAAGGCGTGGCTCCTCTCTCTCTCTTTCCCTGAAAGGCTATTGCGGAGCATCATCGAGATGGTGTGGAGGAAGAAGCGGAGAGAAGGAGGAGCTGGATGGATGGATGGAGCAGAAGGGAACAAGTATCGGAGCAGCACGACGGAGCAGGGTGAGAAGTATGGACAAGACGTCTTCTTGGTGCGCGACGACGAGGCCGAGAGAGCGAGAGAAGCAGACATCTCATCCGCCTGCTCTGCGCCCTCCGCATCCGCCACGCTCCCCGGAGCCCAGCCGAGCACCACCAACAACAGGGGGCCGCCGTCGTGTGTGTGCGTGCTCGGCGAGCAGCGGAGCAGAAGAAGAAGAAGCAGGAGTAGAAGAAGAAGAAGCCAAAGGGTCTCTCTCTCTGCCGGCGGCTCACAACACACTCGGAGAGGAGGAGCAAGGTTTTGGTCACTCGAAGAATGTTTTCACTTTTTGCCTTCGAACCTTCCCCTCTCGTCACCCAACGAAACATCTGCTCTCGGAGCCAAGCCGGTCGAACAGCACAGTAATCTCTCTCTCTCTCTCACTCACTCCTTATTCCATTTTCCCCGGTAACATCTGCCTCGTTTTCTCTCTTTCCGTCTCTCTCTCTCGCCGCGGCTTTTTACATTTCGAAACGAATTCAGTTGGGCCGGTTAGGTTTAGTTTACGACTGCCAATTAGAAATGGAATGAAATGGCGCCCGGAGCCGTCCCTGGCACTTATCGATTCGATCTAGATTGTACTTTTAGTGATTGTACTTTCAAACTCTGATGAGCCCTATTTTGGTGACATTTCGTAAAGTGAAATGACTATGTGACAGCTGAGATTCGAAAAAGATCAGAGAGTCCAGATTCAGAAGCACCTGTTCCACGTCATCAGATTCTTTGGAAACTCAAAGATTAAGTCAATCTTCTGGAACTTTTTTCGGCGGATTCCGATGAATTTAGTCTAAACATGGCATTACGACACGTCAGGGATCAGATTTCTCGAAGAAGAAGACGCTAATCACCGGTTTCACTCGTGGCCTTTTCGCAAATCCCTTTTCAGGATTAGAGCATGTATAATACTTTTTGCAGAGAGAGACGACTCATTGTTATCCATTTCTCGGGCCCGGCCTCCGTATAAGAAGCTCATTCTCAGCGGGGCAGCAGATCGAGAAATTAGATGAAGACGAGGCGGAAAGAGTGTGCCGAGACGAGAGACGCAGCAAGGCTTCCACCACCGAATTCTGATTTCATAAATTCTAAATGAGCACCGGAGCAAGAGCCAAGAAGCGAAGCGTAATGAGAAGGAGAGACGAGAGACGCAGACATGCCACGTCATCTGATTTCTGATGAGAGAAAAGAGAAAGGATGAGGGGACGATAGTGATAAGGATGATAGTGATCGGCTTATCAGATTAGAAAAAAGCGACACGGATTTGGAAGGGAATTGGAAACGAAGCGGAATACGGAAGTGGTTTGGGGAGACGTCGGGGATTCAGAAGACATCTTCTGGAGCTACTCAAATATGTGCACTTTGTTCCATTTTTAGCATCTTTGCCTCCTCTTGGTTTCATTACCGCCTCGTTTATAATTTGATGAATAAGAGAAACGTCAAATGTGACACGCACGCACACACATCTTAATTAGGCTTCTTCTCATTCGTCTTCTTCTTCTTCTTCTCGTTTTCGGATGTCTTCTGAATCGAATCGAGGCGAGGATGTCTTCTGGAGCCAAATGAACGCACAAAACAAATCAGAGAAACGGGAAAACGAGAGGAAATTGGAAAATCCCTTCGGTGGAAAGGAGGAGGAGCCAGTGTTTTGTCGCTCCTTTCTTTTCCATCGAGAATCAGAAAGAGCGAAGAGAAGAAGAAGAAGACAAAGAGGAATGTATTCGCTGGTGGGTGGCGCCGTCTAATTAGATGGCTCCGACAATAATATCTACTTGTTTTCGAGATGATACGTTTCTAGGGACGGAGCAGAACAGGAAATTAAGTTGGGGGATACGGTAGATCAGTGATCAACTGATAATTGGCGGTTATCAGTGGGAAAGGGATGAACTTAACAAGAAAATAACAAGATTTCTCTAGTCTCGAACTTTCAAAAGTTCATTTTGCTCTGAAGCGGAGCTCATTAGGTGCTCACTGCTGTTTCCTACATGACATTTGTCAAAACGTTTCCGAAACAATGAACACTTGGGCCGGAAACGGGCCGGCACCTGGCACTGCACACTCGGATAGCTCCAGATGCAAAGAGAGGCCTTCTGATAAAAACAGGCGGCTCCGTCAGAAGCCTATAATCAAGTTGCTCAAGGCGAAAACAAGAAGGAGCGACTGCTGATTAGTAGCCATGGGCGACGGTATTCGAGCGTGTGCTGATTAGATTTTCAGAAGGAATCTGATTATCAGGCGGGCTGGCGGAATGATCAATGCTCGGTAAAAAGAAGAGGATGGCTGAACTTTTTGAGGGAAAAGTTGGATGGTTCTAATTGAATTTCGCCTAGATTTTCTTTTTCTCATTAGGAACATTTTCTCAAAAGTTTTTCTCATTTGAAGTGGATTTAATTTACGATTCTCGCAATTCTCAGAAAGGATGAAATGGAGCATTTCTGGATGGTCGAAAAGCTGATAAACTTGTTCGTTTTCATAGAACATGCTCCATTGCGAACACCCGCTTATTAGTGTTCTCTGAGCTAGAAAACAGAATTATGTGTGTCTGGAATCTATCTAGAATCTGAATTCCGCTCCGTTCCCGTCAACACCAAGGACACTGATTTCATAACACAATTTGGCGAGGGCCGGTGGGGAAATCGAAGGAGTTACAGGTGGAAAAAACGGGGGATGCTGATTTGGATTTGACAAGAAACGTTTTTGGAGGGAATTTAACTGGCAAATGGAATCAGAAAAGACGAATTCCGGAAGGGAAGAGTTTTATCTTGGTTTCTGGAAGATTTTGAGCATTTTGCGTTTTTGGTTTAGCTTTTCGGTCAAAATTCACGATTTTTAAATTTTTGTGGCTTCTGACGATCGGTTTTTGGTCTTTACTGAGTAATCAGTATCTCTTTTTTAGCGTTTGAATAGCATTTTTTTGTTTTTGTTGATTTTTTGTTTAAAATTTTCCAAATCAAATACTCACACTTCTCCGTTTGCATCGGATCGTTTCGCTTTCCCGCGACTTCCGCTAAAAATCAATAAAGCTATCCGTTGGTTCCGACGATTCTGCGATTCTTCCAGCTTCTCTTGCAGTTTTCCATTCAATTTTCATGTCGACAACTCCGCATTTTCAGCTTCCGAAGCGGGCAAAAATGATAAAAGAGATAAAGAAGAGGAGAGATAAGAAACGGCCGAGAGAGTGCGGGGAAGCGAGAGAGCGCCGACACGCAGACGACCGTTTCGGAAGTGAGGAAAACGAGAAAATTATATTAGAGGGGAGGGCTCCGGAGAGCAAAAAATGGTCAAAAATACGTGTTTGGCGGGACGATGGACACGTCGGAAAGGCGTCTCCCTCTGCGTCTATCGACACGAGAGAGCATCACGGAACGAGATACGCAGACGGTAAGGGAGCACTCGACGGCCGTTCGTGCGTCCGTCTGCGTCTCGGATCCCGGGCTTTTCACTCTTCGAAACGAACGTTCTTCCCTCCCAAATTTCGTACTTCTTCTCTTCGTCTCTCTTACTCTTTTCTGTTTTTGTTAGGAAAAACAGCCAATTATGGACGGCGGTTTGGTGTCTCTGCGGCTGGCTGAGAGCTACGAAATTATCACGTTTCTTTTGGTTGTTTTCGATTTGAAATTGAATGAGTAGCATCTGTTCTGTCCAATTTTGAGTTTCAAACTGGTGAAATTCGATAATCGAATTGCTTCTAATCTTTACAGCTTACGATTTTCAGTGATTTTAGGGGAATCTTACTGAATTTTACTAGAAAAACGGTGCGATATAAACTTTGAACAGCAAAAATCATGAGAAAACACGAATTTCGTAAGAAAAACAGAAATTCATGTGAAATTTCGTTGAAAATTTGAAAAGAAAGGCGGAAAACTTGTTACGATTCATTTCGAAATGTACCGTAATCGCAGTCTGTTTTTAGCTTTTCCGTTCGAGACCCAACTCAAGAATTCTATGCTGCGCCTTTAATACAGTAAATTTTCACTGACTTGCAACATTTTGAGAGAACAACTGTACAATTCTTTTCGCAAAAACTGTAAAAGAAAGAGAGAAATGTGAATAGATTTGTTCCAATAGTGAATTTAAACCGCGCCAGCTCACATAAAAAATAATGGAGAAATGATGTGCCGAGTATCAACATTCCGCCCACAGCCAAGTGTAAAAGCACTCAATTCAATTTAGTTTCCCTCTGCACATTTCTTTGTCTTACAACCAGCATAAACCATACGAAGAGAATCCTTTAAAAAGTGCGCCAGGTGTCCTCATTGAAAATGATAGGTTTCGCGGGCCGATTTTCGAAATTTTCCGACGTCTGGCGCACGCCGTTTCAATGATTTCAATGTCGAATTGTGAATGGCATTGGAAAGAAGAATACGAAGAAGAAGAAGAAGACGGAGACGAAACGAAAACGACATTTTTCAAGCACCGGCAAATAAAAAGAGTAGTAATACAGAGAGAAAACACGTGGAAACGGGGGGTGCATACAAAAAGATAGATGGTGGCCTAGGGAAAGGAGATTCTGGAAGAAAAGGGAGTAATACAGTTCAGAAAAGGCAAGTATGGAAAAAGGGAAAGAATAGGGATATAAATGTAACAAATAGGGATTTCGTTAAATTTAGGCAACTTTGTTCTTGTTCTCGGCGCGAATTCGGTAGGCCTTGACGATGAGTGTGACGGCGACAATGACGATAAGACCGCCGACTCCGAGAACCGAAAGTGTCTGATTGTCGTCCTGAAAAGACCGTGTTGGAAGTGCGCCCCACCGAACAACTACCATAACATCCATGATCTTCTCCTTGGCGAATTCGTAGACTTGTTCGATGGCAGTTGGTGGTTCAGGGACTCTGAAAGCACAGTTGAGTTGTTCGGTAGGGCGACGTTGCTCACCTGTGTCCTCTCTGCTCCTTGTACTTGTGCAATGCAAAGTTGCTCAGACTCCTGACGTCCTTCGCCGAATCCTTGTAGCGGTACATCTTTCCTCTGTGGAACAACAGGAACACCGGGCAGTCCCTCTCTTCGATGTGGAATCTCTCGGTGACGTCATCATTCACAGATATCTCAATCTTTCCGACGTTCACAAGACCGCGGAGTCTGAATCAGTCTTATCATTATCTTATCAATGCTTCTTATCACTAACTTGTGAGCAACCGTCTCCCAAAGTGGCACGAATGCATTGCTGTTTCCCTCGTCGGCATCGTAGAACATCACGAACCAATCGATGGCTCCCTCATCTGGAGAATGAGAATCAGTTCGCGACTCGAACGTGTCATCAGTCAGGTCCCACGTGGCAACTTCTTCGTGAGCACGGAGCCAACGGAGCAGCGTTTCAGAATCCTTGAAGTCACCTTAACCGAAAGCATGTCTGATGTTCAGATCTTCGGGGACTCACCATCGTAAAGGATCGGATTCTTGCGTCGATAGTAGACCAGGCCTGGGAAAGTGTTGATTCCGAGTTCGCGGGCAACAGATCTGTCGTCGGTCTTCACGACCTGAACGTATCCAGTCGCTTCGATGTCGTCGTCGATCTCCTCGACTTCCGAAAGAGCTTCCACACAGGTCGGGCACGGAACCTTTCCGTCGTCTGAAGAACAGATTCTTCAAGAAGTTCCAGAAACATTCGGAACTTACACAAGAAGATCACAAGATTCTTGGAGGCGTCGCGAAGGATCTCATCGATTCTGTCCTCGTCAACGTCGTCAATCGAGTTGTCATCGTCCTTGTGCTTTGAAGAGGTCTTTGGTGGTGGTGCTGGTGGCTCTTTGGCGGCGGCTTTCTTGGCAGATTTGGCTCCAGAAGTCTTCTTGACAGGCGGGGAAGGAGCAACGTCATCAGCGACGGTGACCTGGAAAATGCGGCTCAGTTTACGTGCTGAGATGCCCGGGCGGTCCCGTTTCTCTCCCACTCACCTTCAGATTCTTGTCCTTCTTCTTTGCTTCCACACCAGCTAACAACACTAAACACATCACCGACACTGCGGCCAGTGCCAGGAACGTGGACGTCTTCATCGCACGTCTTCTGAATCAAAGGAGAGGCCAGCCGACTAATCGATAAAGATACGGAAGAAAAGAGAGAGGAGAAGCCGGACGGACGGGCGATTCCAGGACATCATTACACCGGGAGCCCGCCGATGTGTCGGGCGTCTCTCGTTATCGCACACTCTCTCGTCTCGGGGTGGATCAAGACAAATAGTGAGAAGCTGGCGAGAGAGCAGACGAGACGAGAGACGCAGAGAAGTGGGAGGAAGATTATGAGCTGTTTACTAACAAGTAAGGATGCAATCGGGAAGATGAGGAGGGGAGGGAGGGATCAAAGGGTCTCAAGAGGGAGTCGAATTACGGGAACACGTGAACTGAACTCTAGAGAGGAGATAAGTACGTGTGGATGGGGGCCAGTTTTGGAGAGAAGATGTTGACGAATCGGAAGAATCGTCTGACGGCTGGGAGTGAAGATGGGTCAAAAACGACGTCGATCAGTGAGGAGGAGCCAGAGCCGTTCGCCGAAATGGTAAGATTCGAGGGAAGTCAGAGGAGACAACTAAGAGCCTTGCAGTTCTCGATCTTCCGCATCGTCGCCTACTACGAAATACTGCTCCACGGCCAATGGCAGCACGTGCAGAAATTCATGAAGAACGAGAAGACCGAGCTGGTCCTCGGAATGTACATCGGCGCGGCGTTCGAACTCATCCGGTTCGTGTGCGTGCTCGTCCTTGCCATCGTGCTCATTCTGATGCGCATCGCAGTGATCATCCCATTCCACTCCGAGAAGATCATCGGAAACATCATGTGGATCAGTTCGATGAACTCGATGGCCTTCTGGATTTCTCTGATTCTCTGCGCCCTCATCGTCACTCAATTCGCTGTTTATCAGTGCAAGAACCCTGATCGAATCGTGATCTCCACCGCCTTCAACTTCATGTTCTCCATCATCCTCATCACTACAATCATCCATTTGGCAATCTTCAAATCGAACAGTGAAGAGTTTCTGAAAGAAGGATTCCACAGGGGTGTCATGAAGGGAGGAAAGGAAGATGGACTGATTAACGGACTGAACCTCCATGAAGCAACTCACAAGTGTTGTGGAATCGATGGTCCGATGGACTACAAGAACAGTTTTATGTTGAGCTACACGAATCCAGTGAGTCATTGGGTCTCGCCACGATCCAAAAACGTTATCTTTCCAGCTCACCAACATAACAGAAAGAGTGCAAACCACCCGTGGATTCTCCCACCAAGGAAGCGTATTCAGCAGTCTTCCGAGTTCGTGTTGTCGGAACATCAGAGCAGGGTACTCCGCCTTCTCCCAACTCTTCCTAATCTTTTCCTTCCAGAGCCGCCAGCTGCTTCCAGAGATCTCTGACTGTTGAGGAGGAAGCCGAAGTGAAAGAGTTTGAGAAGAACCAACAATGGGATCTGATGCTCAAGTTCTTCCTGCTCCCAGAGTACTATCAGCTCCTCCTCCTTATCACCTTATCACTTTCCAGGCCCGGTACCTACTTCTCAAGAGGCTGTCTTGCCGAGTACGTGGTCTCTGCCAATCGCTACGCCACCATCCTCATCGTCACCATCGTCATCTTCACCATCTTCACCGGACTCACCATCGGATTCGTCATCGTCCTCCTGCTCTACCACGACGGAATCGGACACATTGTCTCGAGTCACAAGATGTTCGGAGTGGAACGCAACACTGGAGTTCACTTCCTGATGAGTCTGGATATGATGTGAGCTCTCTCGTATCACTAGGATCAGCTCATCAGCGACTTTTCAGAGACACCGACTTCCAGGACGACTTTAGTTTGATCGAGTTCCTTCGGAAAACCGATCTCGACAGGTTCATGGCAGAAGACAGGCTCAAGGATAACATCCATGGGAGGCGCGAGGCGGAGCAGATGTGAACGAACGACAAGAGAAACTTATGACAAATGCATTATCTTTTTATCGATTGGCTTCTTTTTTTCAACTTGAAATGCCAATTTTTGATTTATAACAAAGTGTTTGATGTTTGTGTGTTTGGACCATTGCTCATGATATCCTCTGACCCATAACCCACCATTACTGATCTGTCTGCGTCTTTTACACATGCACACTGTTTCCTTTTCCAGACGCAAACAGGCGGTACGGTCCCTCGCAGCCACGTAGTCCCTTTTGGCGGGTTCGCGGTTACTCGCGTAGTTTGACTCGTGTGACGACCGGTCTTTCGGACATTCACTTCCCGTTTCCCTTTCCTCTTCTCGCGCCTTGCCTGTTCCCGACACTGACATATCTCAATTCCAGGTCTCCTCTTCCTAACACACTAACCCCACTTTCACAATGGCTCGAAGAAACCAAACTTATGAAGTAACCCCGAAAAAGTCAAACTTTCGATCGATCGACAACACCCAGATGCATCCTACCACTGAGGTTTACACGTACACGAACGACCTCCTCTACGCGAAAGATCCGATAACCGCCATGCGGGTTCTCCTTGCCAATGAAAGCCCGCTTGAGCTCTTCGAGCAGGCGGGGACCGAGATTATGTTGGAGCGGTACGATGGCGACTGTGAAGTGGAGCCGCTGGTCGCACAGCTCCGCGAAAAGTTCGCGGCGCTTCGTCAAAAGCAGAAGAAAGCGGAGCCTGTGAAAGACGAGAAGAAGGAGTTGGACCAGGAGGAAGTGAATCGCATCTTTCGGGCCACGATGAAGGGAGTCTCGACGAAAAAGCGATCGGAAACTAAGCGATTGGTGGACTACTCCAAGTTCAAGGTCAGCACTTCCCCTTTGATAACCTAATCACCTTGGCATTCCAGGTCGTCAAAAGAGCTCCTCGAGTCGCCCTGAAGACCAATCGTCGCGTCACCGTCTCTCCGAACTCTACAACATCCAGCAGCTCTTCGGACGTGTCGCCGCGCTCAATCTAAACTGATAAGCAACGATTAGAAGATGTCATGTTGTATAGAGATACTTAGATATACTAGAAGTATTTCTGTAGTTAAAGTTTATTGATTCCACTTTATTTGTGAATGTATATCATTTTATTTGACCTTTATTTGGATCACCAACAATAAATCTGTACTAACCAACCCAGTTTTCCGTTTTCTCACGTGACCCCGTGCCTCGTTGCTCAACGTCA
The DNA here is from genome assembly GCA_900536315.3 of Caenorhabditis becei. Taxonomy (NCBI): domain Eukaryota; kingdom Metazoa; phylum Nematoda; class Chromadorea; order Rhabditida; family Rhabditidae; genus Caenorhabditis; species Caenorhabditis becei. The sequence continues at coordinate 215,334 of LR539121.1, forward strand.
CGACCTGATCGTCCCGCCCGTCTCTCCAACCAGTTCGGTTTCTCTCTCTCTCTTGCCAATCGATCGGACTTCGACTTCAGCTGACAGAGAATATACGGTCCCAGATGTCTTCGCCGGATCTACCTGCGCACTTGCTCAACTACAGTAAGTCCCCGGGATTCTGAAGCGCGAGAGATTCAGATTCTTTCAGTGTGTGCCGCCGCAGTGGCCACCGTCTCGGGAGTCGCCGTCTCGTTTGCGTGCACCATCGGACATCGCGAGAACGCCCGCAAGAAAGACAAGTCGCAGAGAAGCAAGCGGGGCAAGAAGTCGCAGAGAAGTATGCGCAAGAAGAAGAATCCTGGGGCGCCGGGAGTTGTGCCAGCTGGACCTGGTGGAGCTGCGGGAGCTGCGGGAGCTGGAGCCAGCAAGGAAGCGGCTGCGAAGAAGATGAGCCAAGAGCAGGAGAAGAGTGCTCGCGCCAAGAAGGAAGCGGCGGATAAGAGTGCGAGAGCCAAGAAGGAGGCTCAGGAAAAGAGTGCTCGGGCTAAGAAGCTGGCGGCGGATAAGGAGAAAGAGAAGAAGAAGGTGAGAGAACGAGTAGAAATAGGGAAGTTATGAGATGGATTCAGGAGCCGGAACCGCCGAAGGAAGAGGAAAAGCCCGCCGAGTCGCCTGCTTCTCCTGCCAAGCCGCCTCCGAAGGTCATCTCGGAATACGGAAGTGTTCCGGAGAAGGATCCTGCCGTGCTGGCCGAGATAGCTGCAAAGCAAGGAGAGGACAAGCCCGAGAGTATCATGGTGATCGACGGAGCAGCCGCTGGAGCCGACAAGCGTCTGTACGGAGCCAATGCCGAGGCTGCTGCTGCCGAGGCCAAGAAGCAGGCGGAGAGGGAGAAGGCGAAGCCGAAGGAGGAGATGGATCCGGGCTCTTCGCAGTACATGAAATAGACCCTCTCCGATGGGATCAAAACGGCTGAATCGCAACTTTTTCTCGAACTTTTTTCCGTCGCCACGTTTTGACGTCGCTGTAAGCGACCCGAATGTCCTGTGGCGAGTCCTTTGGTATTGTAATCAACCTTTATAAAGTGGATATTATTTTGATTGTTGTGTTGTTCGGTGATCATTGGGGGGAATAGTTCCAACTTCATCGGAATGTCTCGTTTCACAACCATATCAGTGACATTTGTCACCCGATTATCAAGTACTTATCACACATTTTCCCCTCTTCCCACAATCATTCTAGTATGCTCTTCTTCCTTCTCTTCTCCTTTTTCTTCGTCCCTTCCCATTCAACCGACCGAGTCTGTTCTGACGACTACCAGCTTCTGAACAGTCAGAACTGCATCAAATTCAACCAACAAACTCAGTATTCAACTCATGGAAACTCACTTTATCAGTGTAACTTTGCTGGAGCATTCCCTGTTTCCATTCAGAATGCCATTGTTGGTAACGGATTAGTTGATCTTTGAATTGTGCCAACTTCAGGACAACAACTACATTGCAAAGCTAGCGAGCTCTTCAGGTTCTCAGAGTGTCTGGTTGGGTCTGAACTGCTTTGGAAACACTCCGTCCATGTGTTTTTGGGACGATGGAAGTGGAAATGCGAGCATGTACAGCCAGTTTGCAGCTGGTAACGCTTTCAGGATAGTCTGTTTTCGAGAATAATTGTTCCAGGATACCCGGACACGAGTGTTGGAGAGTGCGTGACGATGATGACTTCGGGAGGGAAGTGGAGAAGTAGTCGGTGCACTGATATCAATGATTACGTCTGTGAATTGCCGCCGACGTATCCAGGTATTTGCAGAGAGGAGATACTGTATCAAGGCATGTTTCAGATGACAGTTGTGATTTCCTGTTCGCCGACAACTGCTATTACATTTCAAGCCAAGACGACGATTTCGTGGATTTCGTGGCTGCAGAGCTGAATTGTCAGTCTCGTGGAATGCACCTCGCATCGATCCACTCGTTCTCTGAATTCGAGTACATCCGAAGAGGAATCTCCAGCGATTCGCTTGCGATTGGAGCACGGCAGACATCGGATAACTCGTTTGAATGGCTCGATGGAACTCCATGGGACTACCAGAAAACTATGTTGAGGAACGAGACGGACGGGGGATGTGTGTACATCAGAGGATGGGGGCAAGGGCTCTACGACAATCTGCAGACAAGACCGTGTTCCAGTGCGAAGAGCACGTACATTTGCAAGAAGCCCGTCATCTCGGTGACGCCTGCTCCTTCCAATCCTTCCGGATGCAATGCCACGGTGATCATGGCTCCTGGAGTCATAACCTCACCCAACTATCCGAATGTCTACCCGAACAACCTCAAGTGTAACTATCTGATCAGAAGCCCAGATGGACTGCGATTCGGGATTTTGTTCACTGATGTGATGACACAGGAAGAAGACGTCATCACAGTTTACAACGGAACTGATCAGAATTCCAAAGTACTTCAGAGACTCAGCGGAGAGCTGCGAAATCAACTCGTCTATTCGTACGGCAACTCTTTGTTTGTAACTTTTGAAACTGATGCTTCCAAAGTTGGGTTCGGGTTCCGGGCACAACTCGATGTCTATCTTGCAGCATGATATCAATAAATGTGAACTGATTTTCGTCTTCTTTTCTTTATGAAAAATAAATAAATACAAATACAAATACAAATCCTTTTCTTACATCGTATATTCTGGTGACTCAAGGGGCCGCAGGTAGATAACAGTGTCACCTGTTTGCCTTATTGATTTGTCTCTCTGGTGTATTCCTCTCCACTCTCTCTCCCGATTCGTCATCTTCTCCGACAGTCCATTTTGCCCAGATGAGCCCTTTTCCATTCCACAAACTTCCTCATCTGGTTCTTCAGAACATCTTCCAATCAGTTGATATCGAAGACATGTGAGTTCCCTTTTGAATCCCTCGTGTATTCTTTCTCCTTTCAGTTTCTGCTTCGCTCTCATATCTTCTAAAACAAGATTTGCCTTGCGAAACGCACAAGTGCGAGTTGTCAGCTATGATGTCCAATTCGAATGGCACCCTCGAAGGGAGCGATGCTTCCAGATGAAGTTCTCAGACGGCCGTACCTACAAAGTGATCATTCAGGACAACGGAATCTATGGTTACCGGTTAGCGTATGACGCGTTTCGATACGTCTTCGACGGGATGACCACTTACCTCTGGTGAGTTGTTTTGTTCGACTAATCTAACTTTTCCTTTTCAGGAAAACAACTCAAAACTCGATCGTCTGCGAACTCCCGCGCGACAGAATCCCAACTGAAAGTCTGTGTCGACTGCTCAGACACATACAAAGAATGCTCGGAGGAGTCATTGGGGAAGTGTCCATGCTGTTAGAATTGGCTGATGGCTTCTGGAGAAACATGTTCGGAACGGAGCTGATCAACGAATGCAGACGGCTGACACTCAATGATGCGGTCATCGAGGGCTCGCATATGGAATTCCTTCTTGCTAATGTAGACATCAAGGAAGCACTTCAAGTCAGAGTTCTGCAGAATCCAAACTCTCCGGTTTGTTCTTGAGCTTTCAATCAGTCAATCATCTCTTTTATTCAGCTTCTCATCAACTGCGTTCTTCTCAGAATCCCTCACATTTCACTGACCGATGGCACGTGGTTCACTCCGAATCATCTGCTCTGGCTTCAATCTCGAACCGTGTTCTTGGAGAGTTCCAATTTGGACTCCAAGGATTTTCACAACTACATCAAGTACTGGATGGATAGTGATAACGACAGTCTTGAGGTGTTATCAGTGATTCTGAAGGATAGGCAGACAGCTAAAGTATCGGATCTTCTCGGCGACATTCCTAATCGGAAATGGAACCGGGCGGTGAGAGACGGAGTGAAGAAGCTGACGTTGAGTGTTCGATACGGGATAGTGAAGTACAATGAAGTTTGCTGTGAGAAGGGAAGAGACATCGAACGGAAGGACGGGACCCTCGCGACAGTTCTCATGTTCCATAAGATCGCAATGTTTGTGGTGTGGAAGGATCGGTTTCCGAATGGACAGTTGGTGAAGGATATGCAGAGACAAATCGAGAAGAAGACGAGGAACATTGCGAGAATGACGGAGACAAATCAGGAAATGGACGAAGCGATTGCGAAGAAGAGAGCACTGATAGCGAGGATGCAGGACGAGGTGAAGGAGATGGCGAGGGATTCGAGGAAGCGGAAGGCCGAGTGCAAGGCGATGAGGGAGGATGTGGACAAGATGCAACTGCAGGTCAACAGGATGAACACTTCTCATTGTAACTGATAAACTGAATAAACTTCTCTCTTTTTCTCTGTGAAACACTGAAAACAGCCCGCCTCGAGGCAGCCGTGTGAAATTGTAAGATACCCTCCTGCCAGTCATTTCATCTCACCGCTCTCCTACCTTACAAGACTGTCATGGGAAACATCTGGAACAATGGGAAGGTCCCTCCCCTACGAAACAACACATCCCCGGATGGTCCGGCCCCGTTATCCCAGTCAGTCTTTCTCATTCCCCCCGGCAGTCTCACTCCGTTTGCAATGGCTCCTCAAACCTCTTCCTACCCGTCTGCCAAGCTCGCGACCAAGTTGTCCTCCAAGGCAACCCACCGAGTCGCCAAGACGGTCGAGGTGCTCACGGACCGTCTCGTTCTTGGCATCAAGCCAGAGGAAGCCATGACTCAATTGCTTCGAGTCGCCGCTCCTCTCCGTGTGTTCCAGGCACACAACACTGAGCTGATGGCGCTGACCTATCAGTCGGTGGAAAGGTGTCAACCACTGATCCAGAAGCTCCAGGCAAAGTTTGAAGCTCTTCCAAAGAGAGAGCAGGGGCTCGAGGAGGAGTCCAGTGATACCGAGGTAAGTATTCTGTGTCTCTTATTGATCCTAATCATCTTTTTTCAGTACGACGCCGACACCGAATAAGAGTCAGAAGTCAACGTTACCTCGACTGATCTCATCACTACGGATTGTTCTTTTTTAAAAATTATTTTTCTGTCCTTTCTTTTCCTAATAAACACTGTATTCTTAGAACTGTCTTGTTTCATGTCTTCATGTCATCTTTCCAACTATACAAACTTCCATTTTTGTCCGCATGACACAACAAGTGAAACCTCTCTCGTAAATCTTTCCGCCTCGATTTCTTTACGCAACCGCCACCATCGTAATCTCGGTTTTCGATTGTGCCAAGTTGTTTCAACAAGTGAAATGCGCGCACATACTTTTCGGATTACTCGCCACTTTCGGACATTATCTGTGCGGAAAACTGCTTCTGCTGCCGCGCGGCGCGCTGGTATTATGTCATCGTGTGCGGTTCCGGATGACGGGTTACAAAGAAGATGTCACAGACCATTTCAGATTGCCAAAGTCTCGCAAAGTCAACAAATCCGACTTGCTTTGTTTGTTGACGCAGAGATTACGTAAATCAGAGTGAAAAGTGAGAAGAGAAGCTGTACGATTCTGAAGCAGACATCTGACTTTGCTACTACAGTACCCTTCGAGAAGCCTCGCACCATGCTTTGAAGATTGTGAACAGTTCCTGAAGAGACCATTTGGGAAGATGAAAGATGGGTCTCACCACGAAAACTTCTGCATAGTCATACTGGAAGCTTGTATTCTAATGTAGAGTTTCCAGAGCTTCTCAGTCTTTTCAGCCTTCAGAATCCGCCAATCTCCTGATCAGTACATTCTCTCCCATCATTCTTCTCCCACTTTCCCGAACACTTCGATCCATTTCCCATCAATCAGTACAACACATCAACGGCCCCGCTCATTGCGAAAAAGAGGCGGGAAGACGTCGTCTGCCAACCGATTGTTTGGTTGCCAACAAGCAGAGCCATAATCGCTCGAAACGGGTTCCCCGCCGCCACTTCAAGGGGGCGGAGTCCGGCTGATCCGCTATAAAAGAATCGGCGGGCGGCATGCCGATGAGCCACTTCGTTTCACTTTCCACATCTTCTCCTCCTCTCTCAAAATGGTGAGTCCCTTCGGATCCTTCCCTCTCCCTCAACTTCTTCTTCTTCCCCTTCAGATCGCCCAATTCGCCATCGTCTCCCTTCTCGTCTCCACCTCCTTCGCCTGTCTTCCAGGACTCGGAGGCCTCGGCGGTGGCTGCGGAGGAGCTGCTTCCCCATGTGCCGCCCCACCACCACCACCAATCGCCTGTGGAGGAGGATGCGGAGCCGCGTAAGTCCCCTCCGATCCTTCCCCCTGAACCTTTCCGATCTTTCAGTCCATACCCGGCCGGCCCGATCGCCACCCCGTACCTCGCCCCAGCAGCTCTCCCACCACCACCACCACCAGCACACATTGTTGGAGTCGGAGCTCAGCCAGCCTCCGCCGCCGTCTACTCGGCCCCACTTCCAGCCGGAAACACCTACGTCGGACAGGGAAAATAAGAAGAGAAGACATCATCTATAGCCGTCTATAGACACACATTTCTCCCCCATTTTCTGTATATTTGTTGGTGGTTGCACTCGTTGTCAATTTGATATTTTATCTTATTTTATGTATTTCTGGTGTTTGAAAAATGAATTAATTGAATGAATTGAGTTCAAGCGATCAAATGAGGAGCTGACAGCATAATCGAAAGGATCGAAACAACGATGAAAATGGAGAAAAGGATGAGACACGCTCTGTCGACCGCCATCGCCGCGAACCGCCAGTCCGTCTGGATCCTCTCGTCGTTCTCCTCCTTATTGTAGAAAGCGACGACTTTGCGAAGCTCTGTGTGAACTGAATGCAGCAGGAGGATCTGTGCTTCGTAGCCAGCGTGGTTCGACGGAAGCGCGCAGTCCATCGGATCCCTCGGTCTTTTCGGCAGCTTATCCGTCTGATCTATCACATTTGCCTTCACGAACTTGTATCCGGGACGTGACATGAAGAGGAGCCAGGGAAGGAATTCGAGAAGGATCCGACGGACGATCGGGTTCATTTCATGGGTGTCTGGACTGCGGAAGTGGAGGTTCAGGACGACGATGGTGAAAACGACGGAAGCGGAGACGACGAGCATGCAGCACGAGAAGAACACTCCTGGAATACACATGCATTGAATGTTGGTTTTGCGTTTTTCTCTTCGTCTCTCAATTTCACACACTGTTTTCTCAAATTCTGGGAATTACAAGCCTTGGCACTGCGCCAAGCGCCAACAGACTGCAAATTGAAGCTGAAACTGCGTCTGCGTCTCCCTGCTTCCCACATCTCTCCCCCAAATCTCAAACGATCATTATCTTCCCCGATCCAAACTCGAATCAAAGCAGAGAATAAAGACCAAAAAGAGAGATCATTGCCTCATAACACTCACCAATTAACGGCACTGCTTCCGACGTCGGCGGCGTCATTTCGGACACCATACTCAAGAAGAACACGATTGCCAACAGGATTGTCACCTCTGCAAAACGGATTGAACGATGAAGTTCGAGTTGTACTGACCCAGAGTGATCTTCTCTCCGGCGTCCGGAGGGAACATGAAGCCGAGAATAGCCATGAGAGAGATCAGAAGAGACGGGATGATCAGGTTGAAGCCGTAGTAGAGGGTCCTTCGGCGAATGTGCAGGTAGTAGTTGACAGTGGGATACGGTTCCGGACAGCACTTGTAGTACGAGACGATCCTTTTCGCTTTCGTGCTGATCACCTGCCACTCTCCGTTCACCAAGTACGTCGACAGATCCATCGATTGAGCTGGAAATGTATGCCTAAGTCAACGATCTCTCTGCCCAACTCACTTCCATTCGAGTCATCGTCAATCTGCAAATCGATGGCGTATCCGTGGAACGTCCACGATCCGAACTTCATCTCGCACACCTGATCGTCGAACGGAAACCACGTCACGTCCAGCTGACACACAAACTTCAGAACTCCCGGAGGGATCCAGACGACGTTGCCGGTGTGATAGGTGAGAAGGTTCGATTTAAAAGTGGAATCAAAGTCTTCGGCGGCACTGTTGTAGAGCAGAACATCGGGTTTCCAGATGTGATCCGACGAGCCGGGAAACCTAATGTCTTGAATTCCTCCGTATTTACGCGGCTCCCATTGTAGTTTGTAGTCGAACCACGACTGGAAATGGATTCAGAATTCGAAAAGAGATACAACACTAACATAACTGAGCCAGGCGTTGATCGAAACAATCTGATTCTTCTCATCGACGTCTAGAATCTGCTGAAGAAACAGTTTTATTTTGACGACGAGCGGTTCGGAAGAGTTCTGGACAGGTCGTTCAAGGGGGTTGTAGCCTGGAAAACGAGACATTCGGGTCTCGCCACGAAATGCGGAAATCGTGTCGAGACCCGACTCGAACCTTTCAACAAATCCGTGAACAACTTCGTTTCGGCTTGACTCGATTCCACGAATCCTTCGAGGAAAATGGAGAAAACGACGATTTTGAGTGGAATACATGATAAAATCATAGTGATACATTGCCAGTGAAAGCCCCCGAAAATCCGTCGAGCCTTTCGTCGCTGCTCTGCGTCTCTTCGGTTTGCGTGCTCTCTCCGGCTGATAAGAACAAACACGGGGGACACTTGTCAGCGGGAGATACTGTTGAGCACGGCAGAGAGACAGGTGATAAAATTTATCTCAATACTTACACGGACTTACAGATAAAAGATAAGGAACGAACAGGAGACGGGGAAACTGGGAGAAGAGCAGTCACGAACCAATTGGGGGTTTAGTGATGGGAAAATATTAATGATTGGGGCAAAAGAAGAGATCTCACACAAAGTGAAAATAAATAATTATAAGAGAAGATAAATATGGAATCAACATAAGAACAGATCAGATTGCGAGCATGTCGGAGCTCATTCCGTGGCGACGGCATTCTCCTTTCCCTGCTCTTCCTCGTCGGTCTCCTCCGGCATCTCCTCGTCGTTCTGGACCTCTGGCTCGTTGAGTGCTGGAGCTGGAGATGTCGGTTGAGCGAAAGCTGGCACTGGTGACGCCGTAGAGACACGTGGAGCTGGCATCGACTTCTGGCTCATGTCCAGTGGCTCCTCGTTGCATGATCCATACAGCTCCTTCTCCTTCTTCTTCTCGCGTTCCATCGCTTCCACTTCGTCCTGAAACAACAGATTTTCTTTCGAGTCGTTTAAACAAATGACTCACGACTGCGCCGCCGAAGAACACCGATTCCAGGTGGCTCGAAGAAGTGATTGGCACCTCCCAGTCGCCAAAAAGCCGGTATCCGTTCTCGTTTATTGTTGTTACCACGTTGATCACCTTATCTATGGCCCGCAGGAACTTGTCAATGGAGTTGTAGTGACGCATCGGATCGGTGAGCAGCTCGCAGAGTCGCTGCCACGTGAACGGGAAACCGTCGAACGACTTGCCCTTGCCGAGCACGAACTCGATCGACTCCTCCGTGTTGAACACAACCGGAGTCGTCTTGATCAGGTTGACTTTGTCTGTACCAGATGAAATTTCAAGGTGGGTAAAACTGCTGGAGCTTTCTCATTGAGCAAATGAAGGAAAACTATAGAAATGAACTTACGACCCAAGATCGACATCCTCTCTCTGACCGGAGTCTCGATGGCCTTCTCTAGTTCGCTGCCCCCTTTGCCATCTTCACCTGCAGCAGCAAGTAGCTGTTCCTTTCGCTTCTTTTCAATGTTCATGAACTCGGTGATGCAGAACTGAAACGATTGCCGTTGCAGTAGTTCAATTCAACTTCTAAAATGAATTACCTCGAGTTTCCAAAGGAAAGCTGGACGAACAATGCTCCAGGCGATTGCCGGAACTCCCCATTGAGCACTCATACGGAAATACTGCTCAACGTCTTCATTCGGATGATGACGGAATTCGTCTTCTGGCACTGTCACTAGCTGCTCCTGTAAACACTAGTTTTATTTTACGGAATTGGAGAAAAAATTTTTTTGATATATTTTAAAAATTTGCTAACAAACCTCAGTGGGAGTTTCAAAACTCGAGAGCGCTGTTGTGTAGTTCAACAAAAGCGTCGGATTGATTTCGCGCTCGCTTGGATCTCGCACCTCCATCGGGTAGACGTCTAGTTTTGACTTTTTGCGTTCTGGCGATGTTCCTGGCGATCTAACCATTTTTCCTTCAAAATAAATTACAACTTTCAAGGAAAAACACCGCAAAAATAGGGAAAAACAGGGAGAAATTGGCAAAAACACTTCAAGCGGCAATGCGAAAATATTTCGGGGGACGAGAAAATGCGGTAGAGAAAGTTAGGCCACCACAAGGTGTAGTCCTCTCGGAACATGCATTGTGACGGAAACTTGTGATGTGAAAGGCTTACAGAGAAATTAAGACAGGACATTTATCAGTAAGACAGTAAGAACAGAAAAGGAGCAGTTCTCTTATTCGGACAGTGCTCCCGGTCCCTTGCGATTCGGAGCTCCGGGCTTCATCGTAGTCGGCTTGCGGCTCTTCGGCGGTTCCTCGCGCATTCCAGTTCTCGAGTTGCGGGCTCTCCCCTGTCGGTTCACCGTTTCCCTCTTCTTCTTCTGCATCTCCAGCTTCTCCATCCGCGTCTTCTTGTTCTTGTCCGACACCTCCGCGTCCATCTTGTCCTCCGTCGCCACTTCGTCGAGTTCAGTGTCAGTATTCTGAAAAAAAGCGAGCTCATCTCAGAGGACTATGGCTCACCGGCATCTGGGTTCTGTTGACACCCTTCAAATTGTTGATCTGCAACTTTTTCAAATCGGCCGGAGTGATTGGCATGAGTGCCGCGACGAGCAACTCGAGGATCTTCTGGAATTCGGGACGATCATCCGGCTTGCGGCTCCAGATCGAAGTGAGGATTGCCTGCATCGCCGGCAGCTTTGTCTTGTCGAGTGCCGGCATCTGAGCTCTCTTGATTTTGCGGAGCATCGTCGTGTCGTCCTCCCCCGCGAACAGCTTGGCTCCATTGTTGTACACCTCGAAGATGACAACTCCGAACGCCCAGACATCGGTCTTGCTCGAGAACTCCGACTCTCTCTGGATGCATTCCGGGGCGAGCCAAGCGAGCGGAGCCTCCTTCAGTGCTTCCTTGAACGCCGTCTGGTTCTTTTTCAGCGTCTTGCTCAGTCCGAAATCGGCGATTTTCACGAATCCCTCCGACGAGATGAGACAGTTTCGGGACGCCAGATCGCGATGAACACACTTCTGCGTGTGCAGGTAGCGCATCCCACGGGCGGCGTCCATCAGAAGGATTTGTCTCTCGTACTCTTCCATGTCCTTCCCGTACTTCTTCAGAGCATCTTCCAAACTTCCGCCGGCGCAGAACTCCATGCAGACCATGAACGGAGGGAGATCACAAGCAAGACCGTACAGCTGCAAGTGATAAGCAATGGTAGCCACAGACACTGATAACTCACGCTGATAACATTGAGGTGCTTGTAATTCATCATGATGCGTGCCTCTGCGAACAGCAAGTTGCGAGTCTCCATCAGCACGGCCGATTCCTTATCCGAGTCCTTCGACACCTTGATCGCCACGTCCTTGATCTCCCCATCCTTCTTGTGCAGCTTCCCCTTGTACACGATGCAAAAGTTGCCACTTCCGAGTTTTCCCGTCTCCTCGAACTTGATCTGTGAGTGTCTCAGCTGCCAGGAGGGTCTCTTCAACGGCTTCCACAGACGGATCTTGCACGCGAGACGGTGGTGCTGGAATTCTCATTGGGGCACGTCTGCATCCCCTCGCCTACCTGATAGTATTCGATCATGTCCTCCAACGTCGAGAACGGCTTCGACGTATTCACCACCGACACTCCCTGATCCTTGTACTCCTGCATCAGAACGTATTCGTTGACTTTGTAGTCGATCGTGTAGTGATGGACACTCGTGTCCGGCTCCCCCGCCGACACCTTCACCGACAGAATCAGTCCCAGGGCGACTTCGTTCTTCACGAACACCGATCGGATCAGGAACATCCCGACCGGTGCGTCCTTCATCAGCTTCGCCACCTCCTCTTTTCGCTGCACTCCATGGTAGCACTTCAGATGGTGCAGTCGGTTCCTCTCGTTGTTCGCCGACGTCTTCTCTTGCTTCTCTTGCGACTTCTCGCCCCCCTCGCGAGGCATATCTTGACTTCTTGTGTAGTTGAAACTTTGAAATGACGCTTTTGCTGATGTGGAAGATACGAAGTGGAAGATATGAAAACGTGGACTCTGAGGTCAATCCGCTGGAATTCCTTAAATATGCCGAGTTTCTGTCAGTTTCGCGTGATCATGAATTGCCAATTCGTTCTGTTGTTCGTCTTCTGTGGCTTCGTTTCAACCCGACCACTCAATGAATCCGAGAACGCCGAGAGACTGAGAATCTGTGGAACCAAAGGAACGCGTCTTGTGGATCAAGGGGACCCGGAGCCTTACCCGGAGACTTTCCCGGAGACTTTCCCGGAGCCTTACCCCGAGCCCTATCCGGAGACCTACCCGGAGCCCTATCCGTTTCCAGAACCCCAGCCCGAATGGCCTGGTGACCCAAATGAGACACCCATTCCGTTCAAAAGTATGTCATTTCTACTGTTTCTCTGATTATCCTTGATTTCCAGATAAGATCTACGGAGGAGTCCCTGCAACAGGGTCAGAATCCCCATGGGCGGTGTACATTGGGATGGGAGTCATTGGAAAGGGATGCAGTGGCACTCTGATCTCTTCTCGACACATCCTCACCGCTTCTCACTGCCTTACGGACAACGAGCGGGTGGGCGAGATCCTCGAGTGGTCCACGGAACGATGCATCCACAACATCGTCTGGAAGCTCTCTGACGGAACCGTCTACCCGTTGAGAGACGGTGTCAACAAGGAGTTCAAGGCAAAGTCAACATTCCAGAAACTTTATGTGTTCCTTCCGGACGGGACACAGTCTTCTGCTAAAGTAGTCAGGGTGAGCAGCATCGGGGGACTAACTTGAGTACTTCTGATTTGTAGATGGTTGCCATGAACCTGTGCATGTCGGAATTCTACACTGACGACGTAATGATCATGGAGCTGAACGAAGACATTCCGTACTCGGACACAGTCAATCCGGCGTGTGTCTCCGACACGATCAGGAACAATCTTCCCGGTTCCAAAGTCGACATTTACTCGTATGGAGCCGATGATCCGAATCTTCAAGGGCAATTGGGAAGGGGAACTTTGAGAAGGACATCACTAACGGTAGGGAATGATAATCATTTGCACGAAGACGGTAGATAGTTTCAGATAACTGAAATGACAAAAGATAACAAGATGTTCGAAGCCTCGGATCTTTCGTACCAATCAGCCATCCGAGAAGGAGACAGTGGTGGTGGCTACGTGAAGAACGTGAACGGACGGACGACAGTGGTCGGAGTGGTCTCGAACGGCGGCGACTGGGTTGTTCACAATCCGTCCGTCGGCTACTACTACCAGCACATCTGCTCGTTCGCCGGCATCTGCAACGAAGATATTCGACTCGAGAAGAAGGACTACTCGAATAATGTTTGATTGACAATGAATTGTTCTCTCTTCGTTTCTTCTTCAAAGCGCAAACCCTTCCACTCGTTTCCTGCTCTCCTTCCCTCCTTTTTGCTTCTCCCCTCTCCGAAAAGTTTTGCTTCTCCAGGTGTGATACCCATAATGCGCCTTTCTCGGCTTCTCGTTCCCATGACAACAACATCTCTCGGGTTTTTTCGCAACAAATGTGCTTTATCCCCTGCCGTCTCTCCGTCCCTTTCTCTACGTCACACACCCTTTTTCCAGAGCCGCTTCACGTGCCCACTGACCTATTTTCGAGTCACTCAAGTCAAAGGTACGAATATGCGGATGAACGTTTTGCTCTGCTTTTTCGTTCTGACTCTTTCATTTTTTCTTTTTTTATGTTTTTTTTGGATTCACTTTTTGGTTGATATGAGCTTTCCAAATAGAAGAAGTTGGCATTCAAAGTTCTCACAACCTAATCCAACCTAACTGCTTTTCATAGATCAAAAGATCAAAGCACAACAAAGATCGCTCCAAAGTTTCCCAGCTGCAGGTGATTTGTTGGCAGGTGAATTGCGATTTTGGAAACACTAACCGACTGAGAAGTCGAAGGAAAACTTCACGGTTAAGTGACACTTTGCAGTTCTATAATTGCACTTTTAGAGCTCAATTTAAAGCAACGTCACGGCTTCAAGTGACTTTTTTCGAGACCTTTCTTTGCTCCAACACTATTCGTTTTTCGAGTTTGTCTGCCATAACAAAGGTACAAAACGTGATTTCTTGTGATATTTTGTTATCACCACCATGCAGCATAACTAGTTCTACCCTTTCGTGGAAGTCCACCTTTCTTTGGATGTTCTGCACCTTGTGAACTCTCCATGCTCACGTGAATATCTGATTCCTCCTCGAATTTCGCCCCTTCTTCTCCAGGTTCCTTCGATTTCCCGCACTGTTTGCTCAGTTTGTCATGCGAATGTCTGCGTCTCCACCTCCCGCACACTCTCTCGGCCTGCTTCCCTCCGAGAAGCACTTCATTTTTTGTGTCTTCCCCCTTACAGACATGCTTGCTCTGGAGCAGCTCAGCCTCTTTAGTCACTGATATCCTTCCACTGATATCCCTTATCTCTTTTTCCGTTCCCTCTCTGTTTTTTGCATGATTTTTGCTCCTCTCGACCGTCGATTTGCAGCACAAATAATCCGGTTACGTTGACTGTCTCGACGAAAAGATCACTAATTCTTATTAGCTTGCCGATTGGCCAATTCGCCAGTTTTCCAATTGCTTAACCCGTTTCTTGTCTTGTTGAATAACAACTTCTTTGAGCTTTTGCAACTGAAAAATCCGAAACCAAAAGTTCTGATCTTCACAGCAAATAGACTTGCTCGTTCTTTCCAGAACTTGTTCTTGTTCCATTTCCAAATCTAGGCCACTCGAGAGAAGTACACGAGCTCTCCGGGCCTAATCACCTTGCCTAATCCGTTGCTCTTCGTCTCTCTCTCGATCCGGCCGATCCGTATAGTTTCCCCCCATTTAATCTCTCTCTTTTTCTTTTTCTTTTCGTTTTCCTCTTCCTCCGTCGTCGTTTTCAAACATGCGTATACACATTGAACAAACACGAAAAGCAACAAATGCATGCACTGTTTCCTCTGCGTCTCTTCGAATCGCAAAGTGTGAAATGTGAAATCGTCGATTACTTTTCCTCTCTTTTTCTTATCACTCTCTCTCATTTCCAGCTGAAATATCGATTTGTGTACTATTCCGAGCTGACTCATCTTTTCAAAATAACAAACACTTTCAGTATCAGTCCCCCTTCGTCCCACTCATTCGAGCCTTGACCGCTGGCCACAAAATGCGCGGATCAAACGGATACCCGCCGCCACGTGGACACGAATACGGTGGAGGAGGACACGGTCAAATGGTCATCAACATGAAGACTACGGTAACAACGAGTGGCGGACAGCACAACGGACTAGTGGTGCACAGTGCAGTGCAGTCGGCAGCGAGTCCGAGTAGCAGTCAGAGTGAGTTGATTGATTTGATAAGAGTGATAAGAAGGAGAAGAGCAGTTGCAGGTTCATGGATCCCATCCTACTCTGAATCTCCGTCCCGACGACTCAATGATCAGCTGGAAATGATGAGATCGAACACATCCCTTCATGTGGGTCACCTCCTTCTTCTTCCTTTTCAAACAGGTCCTTCATACAGAGATCCTCTCCTCTCCCGATCCAAATGGTACCCAGTACATCTCGAGAATCGCTCGTCTCAATCGGTACGCGAAGACGAGACACGGATCACCGAACCGTCAACTTCCAGCCGAGACCTCCTTCGCCACCTCCGTCCCCGATCTACTCTTTCAAGGTGTGTCACTCGTACAGTAACTCCTTCTAAAGTTGCTTTTTCCAGGGCCGTGACTCACCTCCCGACGAGTTCATCCAACCGACGAAGCTGGTGCTGAACGTCTTCCGACCGGTGAGTCATTCGCTTCTTGATCCCAGTTGGTCAATGGCGCGAGACAGTCTTTGTCAATATTTGTCACCGGGGCTTCTTGGTTTTTGGATGCTAGAACTTTGGGAAGTAGTAGTCTTTTCGAGGTAGAACGAGGTGCCAAAAGCGCAAAGTCAACAAAATGGGAATTCGATACACCCTGGGACAAGCCGTGTGTATAAATACACGGGAGGGCACACCGACCAAACATTTTTTGTTCGCATCACAACCAACTTTGTCTTGTTGCCATTCACACGTATTCTCTGGTTTGTTGGTGCGATGATCTCCACGTCGAGATATTACTTTGAGAGATCTGTTGAGGAAACGGTGAGTAGATATTTAGAAAAACCAAGAAGGACTCTGTTAGTATGACGTCAAGAGCAAAGTTTGTATTTAGTTGTTTCTTTTCGTGGCAAGACCCTTCTGACGTCATGGCCTAACTTTTCGCTTCTTTCCAGACCCACCAGGAACCCGTTTGGCAGACACCCATCTCCCGTTCGCAAGTCACTCAAGAACCCTCTTCCGGCGGAATCCAACTCTCCAAGAAGAACGCCCTTCTCAACGATGCAGTCACCACGACGACGACTGTAGAAGTGTTCCGTGCCCCGATGGATCCCGATAATCCGATGATCTCACTGACTTCCTCTCCGTTCGGTGGGGCACCATTGCTTATTAGAGCCAATGGACCACAGTATGAGCAGTGGAACGATCGGAAGACACATTCATTGATGGGCGAGGAGATGTTGATGAATGGAGGGGGCAGAGAACCGAAGGGAGTGCAGTGGAAGGAACGGCTGATAGAGGAGAGTGATAGGAGGTACAGGGACAGCAACAGTGATTACGATGAGATACCGCCGATCCCCAATGAACATCCCTATATTCACCATGACTACCGACCGAAACCTCACTTCCAACCGGTCACTCATCCAATGATTATGTCAGCTTCCAGAGAAGATTTGAGGTAATTCTTACTGATAAAAAACCCTATGTTATCATATCATTCAGATCTCAACCTCCTCCTTATCCAGCTCCATTGAGTCCTCTCTACATTGTTCCGGACAGACATCGAAGTGCTCAGTCGCCGGGGCAATGGTCCAGGAGAAGCAATGGATATGATGATGGTCAGAGGGAAAACGAGCACAATCAGCATAGGGAACGGTTCGTTTATCAGAAGATTAGTGATAAGATCAACAGATGCTTCAGATATCACCGCCGCTCCAAGTCCTCCACCCGCGACGACGTCTCCCGTCACCGATCCACCCGCCATCGCAGCTCCTCGCCCGCTTCTCGCCGATCGTTCGGCGGCTCACAAGAGTTCGTACTGCCCGCGCACTCTCCGATCGGCAGCACTCTGATGCTGGCGAGTCCAGATCCGAACGAGTTGCCGGGCCGACCGGCGAGTGCACGGAGTCAGGAGATATTCGCCTTGTACCAGACCAGAGACGCTTATAACCGCATCGTGGATCAGTTGTGAACTACTATTCGTGTTAGATAGTCTTGTGAATATGCATGTGACATACATAGGATCAGTTCAAATCGTCTGCAACATTCAACAACTGCCGCCTCTTTTCATCCCGTGATTGTGTCTTGATCCACTAATTTCTTTCTCTGTTTCCAATTCTCTCAGGCCTTTCTCTCTCGTCTTAATAAAGCATGTGTCTTATCTTTTTTTATCTTTCTCTTCATAGTGATTGTCGGTGGAATGAGAGAATAAATGGTAGAAGAATGTGGAATGTTCGGTAGAGCGCACTTTGTGATGGAATGAAACGGGTAGGAGACACTAACTGTTCGTCGCATTTACAGAGAGTTTCTGATGGAAAGAGTCATTGACGAGCTCGAGATGATAGCTTCTCCGTTGGCAGAATCAGAGGATTCGTTGATATCAGAGATGTCGATGCGGAATGACGTGGCAAGAGCATCGTGGTTGGAGTCGAGAGGGGTTCGGAGGAGGATGGAAGATGGGAATGAGAGTGATTTCGAGGACGATGAAGAGGTCTACGGACCACCTCCGCCACCGGAGAGGGACTACTCGAGGTGGGCGGGACAGCTCCGAGAGCATCTTGAATTGTTCATTTCAGACTCCGCCCCCTTGTGTATCGGAAACGTGGCGAGGAGTTCCCGATGCGTCGATCGAAAAGTTATGAAAGACCCACTCGTCCGCGGACCCCGGAACGGAAATGGACAAGGAATACGAGGAATCTGGTGGACAAGACGAAGAAGAACCACGTGTACGCGACGCCGATTCGGAAGAAGCGGGTGGAACCGCCGATTATTGAAGAGTTTGTGGAGGAAGTGCCGAGATACGTGAGGCCGGTGGTGGAGGAGAAGGAGGGGCCGGTGATCGACTTGAGCACGGAAGTGGAGTTCTCTTCGAAAGTGGAAAGGGGGCAGTTGGCACGGGAAGACTCGCTGACGTCGATGTTGAAGAGGCAGTTGTCGAGGAAGGAGAGGGTTCTGCCAGAGTACGTGGAACCGAAGGATCCGATCATTCGGGAGCTGCAGGAGTTTCTGAAGATCGAGCCGAAGGAGGGCAGTCAGAATGGGTCGAACAACTCCACGTCGAACACGATCAACTCGAATGGGACTGTGATAGAAGAAGAGAAAGAAGTGAGTATGGAGACCTGCAAAGTACTGATAAGTTAGTTTCAGGAGATGATTGAGGTGGAGAAGAAGGAGAAGGCTGTGGAGGCGGATGAGCATCGGTTGATTGTCCGCGGGTGGCAGGAACTTCTCAAGTCGTCGTCTTCTTCTACAACGTCATCCACGTCTTCCACTACTGTTTAGTATTTATGTGATTTGTAAACAACATGAATTTGTTCCAAAATCTGAAAAAAAAGAGTTGTTTAAAAAAGGTGACTTTTCTGTTGACCCCTCTCTAATTGAGTAGATCTTATCAATTGTCATCATTTTTCTAGTTTAACAGGAATCATTACTGATTTTAGTTTCTTTTCTCTAATTTCAGATTTTTCCAGATAAAGCCGCAGAACCTACTGTTCCGTTGAGTCTTCCGATCAAAATGTTTCCGATCCTTGTTCCCCTGAACCTTCCCGAACACCTTAACAGCTTTCGGAACTTGCAATAAACCATTCCGTATAAAACTTTCCGAAATGCCCTTCATTCCCCACTAAAATGGCTCACAAAACAGTCCTTCCGTTCGTATTCGCACTACTTTTCGTTCTCGTCGCCGCCGATTCGAGCAGCAGTGAGAGTTGTGAAGGAGACAGCAGCAGTGGAAGTGGAGAGGACAGGAGACATCACCACCACCATCATGGCAAAGGAGGCAGTGGAAATGGAAATGGAAACAGAGGATGCACGGAAGGATGGAAAAGGTTCAACCGACCGGACGGCGGATGGTGTATGAAGGTGCTGCCGGGCACTGGGATCACGTACGCAGACGCCGCGAATGGATGCGTGAACAACAATGCAGTGCTCTCCGGAGTCCAGAACCCCACCGAAATGACTTGGATTCATCGTGAGACACTTCTGATGTTCAGGTCCTAGAGTCCAATTCAGAATTCGCCAGCAACAACCTGAACTCGAACGTCGGCTCGTTGTGGATTGGATTGAGAAGAACTGCGGCGTGTCTTCAGAGCAAACTAACAGCTGCTTGCTCCAAGACGGTAAGCCTATCAGTTTCCAGTTCTATCACATTTCTTATCATAGAGCGCATTCTACTGGACGGACGGGTCAACAAGCGGAACTCAAGGGCTCTCGTGGCTCGATGGAAGCCAACCGGACAATGCTCTCGGGTGGGCGGAGTCTAGGATTGATAAAAACATTTGGAATGTTCCAGAGGAAACCAAAACTGCGTGTTGTTCTTCTTCGCTCCATCCAACACGACCGTCAAGAATGTAAACTGGTATCCGGGAGCACTGGACGATGTCAAGTGAGCTCGGAAGGCTAACAGTGAGCATGTCTTGTTTCAGCTGCGACACCACCGGACAAGGATCGCTGCGGTTAGTTCAAGGATACCTGTGCGGAAAGAGAGCTTCCCAATAATCCAATAGGACATTCTAATGAACGTTTCGTTCTCGAATCCCTCGATTCATTTCCTTCCAACCCTTTGTTTACTGCATCCATCCCATAAAGAAAAAGAGGCAAATGACAAAATGACGTGGCAAAGGAGACTGGCTTCGAGAAGGATCTGCGAAAGATTGACGACGTGGCACGGTGGGCAAGAGATTGGTTTTCTCGGGAAACGTCGCAAAAGATTGATGGTTTCTCGAGAGTATTTCGAGTTTCGGCTCCTGTGAGCTGACCTCGGGATTCTGTTGAGTAGTTACGAAAAACGAGTCTTAACAACTTCGGAACGGGTCTTTATTCGTTCATAATAAAACGGCCTGCTTGATGGAATGGTGAAAAGAGAGAGAAATTGGGGGAAGAGAGTGTGTGTGTCTGATTTCATGTTTATAAATGGAGTGAACGTGGTGGTGGAGAGGAGGGGTAAGGTTCGAAAACCAGTAGGTATCTACACAAGAAAAGCGGGGGAAAACGGGAAAAGATGGGAGAGATTCGGACGAGATTTAGTAGGGATCAGTCGAGATGGTGCCACTGGGCGACTTGTCTGCCGGGGTTCTCGAGCACTTCGACGACGTGCGAGTCTTCCATGTTCAGAAGGGCACGGCCGATGACGTCGTTGCGGTTGACGCGGTCGTGGTTGATCACCTGTAATCAGAGCACTTCAGATGCCGTCCGGAGAAGCTCAACCCACCTGCAGGTCAATAACAGAGTGCTCCAATCTGTCGTCAGGAAGTTCGAAAACGAACGATTCGTTGTAGACCGGGTTGAGAGTGGAGCGTCTGACGTGGGTTCTCTTCTTTACGATACGCTCTCCGCTCTCCTTTCTCAGGTACAGCTTGACGAACGGATCGGCGGTTCCAGCATCGTTGCGGCCGCCGAGTCCACGGGCCTTGAGCACGACGACAGTCAGGTTGTTGAAGGCCGCCTGGTAGGTCAACGAGAGAAGAAGCTCTCCGCGGGCGGCGACAGTGTCAGTGGCACGGGGAAGAAGAGGCAGTTCGACTCTGAAATCGGCGAAGGTGCGAATGTAGAGGGATTCTGGAGAGACGGACCTCATCTCACTGTGAACTTGGAGTTCAGCATCGGCGAGTCTGTAGACGCATTCTCCGACGACAGTGTCACGGGAGTAACGATCGAAGGCGACGACCTGAAATCAAGACATGACCTAATTTCAGAATTCCATTTGTACCTGGAAGTGCAACGTGGCAAAGTTGACCTGGTCGTGGGTGACTCCGTACATGGCGAACTGTTCCTCGTAGGTCGGGTTGGTGGTCGAACGGACGATTCGGGTCTTGACACGATGTTCACGTTCTGCAAAGAACCCTTGCACAAGGAACTGATTGCTGATTAGCTCACCCGGAAGGAGTTGGAGCTTGACGTAGGGGTCGAGAAGGCACTGGCCGTCTCGCGAAACGACCATCTCACAGAGATTACGGCAGTTGATGATGCTGACCAGCAGGGTCAGAGTGTGTGGGTCATAGCTGAGAGTGAAGGAAATGGTTCCGCGCTCCGATGGCAGTTCCGATGGGGACAGCTGGAATGAGAAGCTGAGGAGAGCTTCCAGTTTCAGTGCCTACCTTCCTGGTGCGATCTTCGAGGAGCGTCTGCAACGGGACCACTGGGGACGGCGTCGAGTCATTCGAAAGTGGCGATTGGAGCGGCGAGGGGCTTTGTTTGAGACCGCCGGGACCCTTGGGAAATCCGCCACGGACGGCAATCACCTAGAAAAACGCCTTCTTGATGATGCTGGCAATGTAGTCCTCCTCTCCAATTTCTATTTCCGCTTTGGTAAACACGACTAATGAAATTTAAGGGAAAGAGGACCATCCATCCAATTCCGGACGGGATAAACATATTCCAAGACGTTTTTCGTCTTCAGATGACGTAAATCTTCTGATCCCTTAGCTATGAATTCCCGTCTCGGTAAGCCAGAACATTCTCGAGAAAAACGAGAAAATTGGTATTAGTGCATCTGAGAGAGAGCAACGAGCTCACTGCACTTATAGTCTCGATGCACTTCTGAGTCAGAAGGCACCAGAAGACGTCCTTCCAGAAGAGACACAAACCTGTTTTGGCGGAAGTAGCAGCGACGGGTATTGACGGCGTTTGCGAACGGCCAGAAGGGCGGCTACGGCGACGAGAGCCGCGAGACCGACGGCTCCTCCGATGCCCAGATAGAACCATTCTGCAATCCGATATGCATTGCCATGAACTTCCTCCCCACATCACTCCATTCCCCAATTGTATGTTTTGCTATTCGCAGAATCATGTGCTTCTGATTGTATGCTTACCGAATCAAGGCTCAATTCAAAAAGGGTACACTGGTCACCTAGATGATCATCTCCGCAATCTCTCAGAAGCTCCGCGTCATAATCAGATGCTCCATAAGCCCGTCCCTCTTTCTTTTTGCAGTTCTCTCTCTCTCTATGAATAATTGCTTCTCGTCACATGGAAAAACGAAATGGATGGAGGGGAATAACATGAACACAAGAACGCATCCCTGATCTCTCTCTCTTTCTCTCCAATGAGGAAATGAAGAGTGCGTGGATTACGTGGGCTTGGATTGAGAATCACCTGCTCCCCGCAGAATTCAGAATCCGCCCGTCCAACTCTGTGTGTGTGTGTGTGACATCATCGGCGGCCGGAAACTGCGCGAGAATAGGAATCCGAGAGCCGTTGGTTTGCAGAAAGTTTGTGCCTTTTCTCTTCTTTTCGCAAAGTGAGCACACACACACACGGAGCAGATGTCTGATGATGTCAGAGATACAAGGGAACACTCGTCATGCCAGGTGACGAGACGATGTGTCACTTGGGAACACGGGGGAGGTGCTTGGTGATCGGGAAGAACTCAGAAGTTGGAAGTTCTCAAACCAAGGGAAGGTTCGGGTTTCCCCAGAATTCAAAGACCAAGTTTGTTAGAACTTGGGATGTTTCAAAGAGGTCATCGCCTTCTTGTGTGACGTCACAAGTTCTCCATAACAAATTAGGCGAGGTTCGTATTACCAATGGACTTTTCGAATGAATAATCAGGAAAATGAGGGGGAGAAGCATAACAAAAACAAGAGAGACCAATCGGAAAAGACCAGGATTCCGAGAAATTCAAGTTCTTGGGCTTCCCTGGCATACTGTAGGTTTTCTGTCTGTGTTTTCGCATGACGCACACATCCGGATCAACCGTAACCCTTGGACTCACCATGTCCCGCGCTCTTCGCCAAGCCCTGTTGATAGTGGGGCATGTGACGAGAGGACGCGTCGGCTGACGAAGCGGCAGCAACCGACGAGAAAAAGTGAGTGGGGCGAGCTCTTGTGAAGCTGAGCCGAAAAGAAGAAGAAGAAGAAGAAGAAGAAGGCGAAGAAGAAGGCGAAGGGGAGGGGAGCCGAGAGGCGCAGAGCAGTGGGCGGGGCCAGAAGACGTCGTCAGCTGGAAGGATGAGAGATGGGGAGACGTGAGAGACGAAGTCGACGAGGCCATGACGAATAAGTGTGGAGCACTTGTGGCCTCGCGAAAATCGATGCCGCGACGCGAGCCGCTGCGCGCCAAGACGTCACGGCGCCGTGAGAAGGTGTGAAAAAAGGACGAGAAGAGTAATCGAAGAGGGAAGGGGCACTGATTTATGAGGAACTTCTTGTTTTTGAATGAAGCACATGGGGGATGGAAATAGAAGAAAGGGGAAAAACAGAAAACAACTGGAGATGATGGGTGCACTTTTCCGTTTTTAGTTTTCAACTTGTTTAGCCTTCTTGGGCTCTTTTTGGGAGCAATGGGAATAACAAGGGATCCTTCAGAAGTCGGTGACAGACTTCTGAATCCTAAGAGGCCATCTGAAGAAACTTCCGTATCTGTTGCTTGATGCCTCGTGTTTCATTGCTCGTAGTTCAGAAAACAAACCAATTATCTCTTCGCTGCGCCGCTTCCCACGTCTTCCCAACACCTACAGTAATCCCTCCGTAATCTCTTCGGAACAGGATTACAAGAACTCGCTTCTGAATCTTCCCACACCTTCCAGTCCAAAGTCTGCAACTCTTAATCCGATCACACGCTCTCATTTCCGCAGGAAACTGCCGCGAGAGCACTTCTCACATTTGAACGCATTGGATTCTCACGGATTCAATTAGATGAAAGGGACTTATGGGGGTGATGTCATGGAAGTATTGAAACTGACAGGTGAAACCGAAGGAAAGAGTCAAAGAGCAGAAAGGGCGACATTCTGAACTGAGACGTTCAATGGCTTCCGATGGCATTCAGGGCATCCGTGACATATCTTCAAGTAATCCCGTTAGCATTTATTCTTTTGACATTTCTCGACGGATAAGTGTAATCCCGTGTTGGGAATAGAAGGAGATACGGAAACAAGACTCTCGGGGACCGAGTTCATTGGAGCGCCCTTTCTGACCCAGATTCCAGACATGACCCCTCAGCTCACAATACCAGGAATCCTCGGCTCTCCGTCTCCTAACTCGGTTTTCCGTCGAATCCAATTACTCTTTTTTTTCCGTTTTCTCATTTGGCCGTTCGCCCCTGCCGTCTCCTTCTCTCATAAACCTCCTTTCTGACTTTTTTTCCTTCTCGGAACTTCCAATCGTTTGAATTATTCACTCGATTCCGAATACAAAATGAGCTGAAAGAAGGCGAAGAAGGCGCAATGTGTCACTTTCACTTTACAACCAGAGGCCTCTGTCCCGTCACTCAGATTTATGTGCTTTTTCGAAAAAAACGGGGAAATGCCACGTGTCACAGAGGATCTCGTAAATCTTGTTCGTATCTGACATTTGAGACGGGAAATTGATGGTTTAGTGGAAAAGGGAAAGGTACAAAACAAGGAATTGTGGTTTGTGGTGCGGGGGAGCACAACTGACTCAGCAACCGAACTTTTGGGTCTCGAAGCGAATGTTCTTTTTGCAATGCCATAAGTCGTGAAGAATTGAACTTCCTTCTGGGAACCATCTCGAGTTTCTCATCAATTTGACGAGAGAACTTCTATAAGAAACTCGAAAATCTTTGAATGAATGTTTCCCTCGAGAATTACACTAAACTCGGAACCATAACCACGAAATGATGTATCTTTTTGTTTGTTTTTTGAGGCGTTCCCAATGCGGACCACCCCGCGGAGATTCAATAATCCGTCGGGAAACGAAACGAATGCTTGCTTTCCGTCGAGCCACAATGAGCACTTTTCGGGGCTACAAAGTCATACATTTTGGCGGCGGATGGGGGAAAAAAGAAGAAATGTCTGGGATGGAGGGGCGAGTTCAAAGGGAACAAGGCAAGGGTTACTGTAGCTTTATGACTTTCCGAATTCGAAAAATTCCATCTCCACTCCAATTACCGATTACTCATTTTATGACCCTTGTCGTATAAGTCACTCAAAGCCTTTTAGAGTCGGAACCATCAATCTTTCGGGACGTTTCTCGAGAAAACCCATCTCGCCCACCATGCCACGTCATCAATCTTTCGCAGGGGTCTCCGGTAGGATCTTCTCGAACTTTCCAGACTCATCACCTTCTCCTGCTGCTCTTTCAGTTGTTCTTGATGGTTCTCTCTTCTAATGGGCGGCGTTCATGTTCAAGTTCATGTGATTCAAAGATTATTCATAAAATCGAATTCGCGCCAAGCCTCATGTGCCATGATAATAGAAAAGAAAAACAGTACTTCAGAAACCTGGAACCGAAGAATGAGGGAAAAGAGAAGAAGTAGGACAAAACGGAGAAAGATGGGAAGAAGCAACACAATTCGACTTCTATTTGGACTTTTTTTGTAATAAAATAATTTTTGCCTCTTCCTGTTTCTTTACAACATGATATTTTCCGGTTTTTGTACGCTCTTCTCCGCGCTCGCAGCTTTTCTTCGTTCGCTACGGTCGACCATTCGGTTCAGTTGCGTGCGATTGCGCGCCGGTGTTTGCGTACAACGAAATAATTTCAAAAAAGTTTTGAAACAAATGAGCGCATTTTTCAAGTTTCATTGAAATTTCCACATTTTTTCGTCAAAATATTTTATCAATCAATTGTGTAAAAGTTACATAATTTAGTTCCAAGTTAGACGATGTTTGTTTATTGTAGCTATTCGTGTTTTTTCTTTGTTTTTAGGTTATTTATTCATTAACTAAACTTTTCTGTTCCCAGGTGAGGAAACCAAGCAGAATAATGATTCTTCTCCGATTTCTGCTTGTCTTTCTTCTATCACAAGCGTCAACAGCCTACCGGCTAAACGTGCCGCGTGTTCTTCTGCCGTACCATCCAACCGTCCCAGTGTCATTCGTCTTGGAAGTAACCCATCCCACAGGAGGATGTTTCTCATGGTAATTCGTATTATTGTTTGAAAACTACGAACAACAACATGATTACAGGAGGTCAACTCGCCCCGACATTGTCTCCGTTAAGAGTTTGGATACCAACGGCGCGGGGTGTTCAGACAAGGCCGAGATTCGTTCAGTTGCCAAGCCCGGAAGTGTTGGAAGCTCAGAGCTGTCATCTGTGATTTTCGCAGAGGACAAAGGTTCTGGAACCACTTTGAGCTGCGGAGTGACTGTCGACGAAATCGCCACGATCAGCATTGAAACGACGACCAAAGTGCTCTTCGTGGACGCCGCGCCTGCCCGTATGACTGTCGACGCGTTCAACGCTGACGGAGATCGCTTCTCGACGCTCAGCGAAATCGCTCTTGAATGGGAGCTCTCTTCGACGTCGGCTAACAATGCGAAGCCGCTGAGAATCGTTCCGTTCGAGCAATCCACGTACGAAGCGCCGACAGAGATTGTGAAACTGGAAAAGAACCGCAAGAAGGGATATCTGATTCTGATCGAAGGAGTTGGGACAGGAACCGCCACCTTGACGACTAAGTTCAGCGATGCCTACCTGCAGAAAGTCGCTGCTCACAACGTGGAACTCGCCGTCGTGGCCAACCTGCTCCTGGTTCCCTCGCAAGATATCTACATGCCCGTTCACTCTGTCATCCCGTTCCAAGTTCTTATCGTCAAACAGAGAGGAACTGAAATTGTCACTATGCCGAATCCTTCGTACGAACTCCAAATCGACGGCGGAAACGTTGCTTCACTTGACAAGAAAGAGTCGACTGTCAGGGCTCTGGCCAAGGGAAACACAGCAGTTCATCTGCTCAGCAGTCGTAAGTTCAAGTTCTTCTAGCTTTCCTTAAAATGCTTTTTCCAGACGTCGATGTACGTGCGAAAGCCGGTCTCCGTCCTCCATCCACCGCCATCCATGTTGTTGACGCCGAATCTGTTCAGTGGCACGTTTCCGGTGAGAACTGGATGCTCGAGACTGGAAAACAGTACACGGTTCATGTGGATCTTCTCGATGAGCATGGAAACGTGATGTTCATCGCTGATGTAAGAGTTTCTAAACCAACTTTTCACTAAACCAAAATATCCTTCAGAATTCGCGTTTCGACACCAAAATTGACGAGGAAGTGTTCCGTATTGACTTCAAATCGGAGAACGGCACCTGGATGCTGCTGACCCCGCTGAAACCCGCCAAGACCACCCTTCACACCAAATTTGTCGCAATCATCGATGCGAATGGGAAACGAATTGCTCAGAGTGGAAAGATTGGCGGAGAGCAGAAGGTGACGCTCGTGGATCCGGTTAGAATTGTGCCGCCCGTCGTCTATTTGCCGTACATTCCGGAGAGCAGAACGCAGATTCAGCTGGCAGCTACTGGAGGCAGTGGACTGTTCGACTGGAGTTCTGAAGACGGACACGTGGCAACAGTCGACTTGATCTCTGGAAAACTGACTGCCAACGCCATCGGACACACCGCCGTCAAGGCTACGGATAAGAGGAATTCGCTGCTGACCAGCCGAGCCAATGTGCATGTTCTCGAGGTGACTGGCATTGGATTCGGAGAGACCGCCCTGGAGACATTTGTCGGAACGAACCTAATTCTGAACATCAAGGTCAATGGACTCACTGCCGACGGAGATCTCGTCGAAATGTCCGACTGCCGAAACGTTCATCCTCATGTGCAAGTCTCGGATCACTCGATTCTTCGCCACGATGGTAATTCTAAATCGGAACTCCCGAAGGTCGGAACCGGATGTGGAACTATCAGTTTGCATGGATTGTCGTCTGGAGATTCGCGAATCACCGTCACTTACATGGGATACAAGGCCAGCATCGACGTTGCTGTTTACGAGAAGCTCCGACTCTCCGAAGACGCCACCGCCATCGCCCTCGGAAGCACTCACTCTCTGACTTTTTCGGGAGGACCGCGTCCGTGGATTCTGGACCCTGCTTCGTTCTACAAACGCAGATCGGACGAGGAGTCGAAGAAAAAAATCCTGCATGTGACATTCGAGAACGAGAAGGTCACGTTCAAGTGCGGATCAACTGAAGCCACCGAGAAAGTGCGTGTTCGTATCGGAAACGAAAAGTCGTCGACTCTCCCATTGCCAGTTCACGCCGAAGTCCTCGTTTCTGTGTGCTGTGCGAAGCCAACACGTCTGGAGATCTTCGAGGACCGTCCGCATCCGGCAAAGTGTCCGCTGAACGTGCACACCATGCTCATCTCCTCCGAGGCTAACCTGGTGCTCCGTGGCTCCGGAGCTTGTGAAGGAGTCGCCACTCCGCTCGCTTCGATCAACGGACTCTCCCCGAAATGGACATCTTTCGAATCGTCGCTTCTGAAACTGAAGAGCAACGGAATCACTGCTGATGCTCATTCTGGCAAGAAAGAAGGACAAGTGACGATTCATGCACAAGCCGGATCCCTGTCGACGAAATACGAAGTGACAGTGACAGAAGGACTTCGCATCGAACCAGCCCGTCTCGTTCTCTGGAATGAAGCCGTCTCGAAGGGAACATTCACGATTGCCGGCGGTTCCGGACACTTCCACGTCGACAATCTGCCCACTTCTGGTGCCCCAGTCGCTGTTGCTCTCCGATCGAGAAGTTTGACTGTTACGCCCAAGAACCACGGACAGATCAGTTTGCGAATCGCTGATGCGTGCCTCGTTGGACAACACGCCGACGCCATCGTCAGGATTGCTGATATCCACTCTCTCGCTATTGATGCCCCGCAATTTGTAAGCTATTTCACAGATCCTCTTATAATGTTTCATGTTTTCAGGTTGAAATCGGACAAGAAGTCGAAGTGGAAATCCTTGCGCAAGACGAGACCGGCGCCAGTTTCGAAAAAGAGCACCGTCCGTTGGCAGAGGCTCAACTTGACGCCAGCAACCAGCACGTCGTCCTCAGAAAGATTGACGGTCTCCGTTACGTTCTCCGTGCCAATTCGATCGGAACCGTCTCTCTGAGTGTTACTTCCAAGTCTTCCTCGGGCCGTGTCCTCAACTCCCGTCCCCACTCCGTCCAGATCTTCTCTCCGATCTTCCTCCAGCCGAAGAGGCTCACTCTGATTCCCGAAGCAAAGTTCCAGTTGGAAGTGGTCGGAGGCCCGCAGCCAACCCCGCCCCTCGATTTCTCGCTCAACAACTCCATGATCGCCTCCATCGAACCGAATGCTCTCATCACTTCTGCTGAACTCGGATACACCTCGATCACGGGAACTGTTCGTGTTGGAGATGGCCACGTCACCAAGGATTCCGTCGTTCTGCGCGTCGTTTCTCTTGGGGGAGTCAGTCTTCAAGCTTCGAGTCGCAAGGTGGAGACCGGCGGACGTGTCAATCTGAGACTGCGAGGAATCATCGCCGGATCGGAAGATGAGGAGCCGTTCGCATTCGGAGGAGCCAACTACCCGTTCCGAGTCACGTGGAGCGTCTCCGATCCCTCTGTTCTCGCCTCCACTCATCCGCTGGGAGGAGACGTCATTGAGCCGTCCGACAATCAATTCGCCATTTGGTTCGATGCGATTCGTGGAGGATCAGTTACAGTGCGTGTTGTCGTCGAGTTGAACGAGAAGGCCAAGAAACACTTCACCGGAAAATCCAACACTTTCTCAGCCGAAACAACGATCGAAGTCGAAGATGCTCTCTCGTTGGTGAATCCGCAGATGGCGGTCACGACGGTCAGATTGGCTCCAAACTCCGAGCTGAACATGATCACCGCCTGGCCACAAGCCGCGTTCTCAGTCCCCGCCGAGTTCTCCAACCGCATTTCCATCTCGCCGAACGGTCTTCTTCGTACGGCCGGAAAAGAAGGATCTGCGGCGATCGCAGTTCGCAAGACCAACAGTGCTGACAACGAAACTGTTCTTATTCCGATCACGGTATCCTTTCCTGTTGCTTGTTCTCTCAACCAGTCATCTCCTTTTTCAGGTCTCCCGAGTCGCCTCTCTGGACGTTTTCCCGACTATTGAGCTGAAGAGCGCCGTCGAGAATTCGCCACTTGTGCATCTGCCTGTCGGAGCTCAAATCCAACTGAACGTCATCCCGCGTGATGCCCGTGGACGTCGTCTCGCCGCCGCCTCAGTCAACGTCAACTTCAGACCCCACCGGTTCGATCTGACTGATATTATTGCAACGAACAACAATCTGACCCTGACGATCACTATGAAGACTGCTGGAGACACAGTTCTGCGCATCGGTGACTCTGTCAACGTCAACATCGCCACTTTCATCCGTCTCTCCGCTTCGGAATCTATCCTCCCACGTGCCGCCCACAAGTACTCCAACGATCTGGTCGTCTCCGACATCATCTGTCTTCAATCCAACATTCTGACGGACGACGTCTCCCGTTGGTCATCGCAAAGTTCCAGCGAAGGAAGAGTCAACTGGCTCGACGAGCATCTTGGAGTCGCCCAGCTGGCCAAGGCTGGAGACGCATTCATCAAGTTGCACGCTGACAAACAGACGATCCACTCGAAGATCTCCGTCGTTCCGCCACATGCTCTTCGATTCACTGGCCAACAGAAATCGGACTTTGTCAGCAACGACGAGCACTCGATCTTCGAATTCCCGGTGACTGCAGTCACGAACAACACCTCAACTGGCAAGGTTTCATCCGTTTATGGAGGTTGGTTTTCAGGAATTTCAAACAAATGTAAAGATTCAAACTTTCAGATTGCACCGCCGACCAGCACGCATCGTTCTCGGAGATCCGTGCTCCGTTCGACTGCCACGTCACCTTCGTCCATCGCTCCAAAGCTATTCCGGCCGTCAACTGGCTCACCGCTTCGGCTGTTTTCAGTCCAAAGTTCGGATACGGATGCCAGATCCGTCGGTTCGACTCCAGTGTGACGACATCGACGGTGACTATTCCGGCAGAGCTCGAGAAGGAGCAGTACGACGTGCTGATCACTGCCAAGTGGGCTGCTGAGGCCAATCTTCCGATTTCCGACGCCAAGACTCAAGTTCCGTTCCATTTCGCGTTCAACGTCGAGGAAAACGAACTGGTCTTCTCCAACATGGACCAGATCCAAGCTGCCCTCTCCATCTGGGTTCCGTCGTACGATGCGAAGCATATCGCTGTGTCCGGATGCGAAGGAGACATCGTTACGGTCGAAAAGGCCTCGCGAGCCGGAGATAAGCACTCCGGCAAGGCCAACGTCTTCTACAACGTGCGTCTGAATGTGAAGTCCGCTGCTTTGTTCACGGAGCACGCCAAGAAGTGCCAGGTCACTGTGAAGAACACATTGACGGGACAGACGATCAGAGTGCCGGTGACTGT
This sequence comes from Caenorhabditis becei, assembly GCA_900536315.3. Lineage (NCBI taxonomy): Eukaryota > Metazoa > Nematoda > Chromadorea > Rhabditida > Rhabditidae > Caenorhabditis > Caenorhabditis becei. Next base: position 246,753 of record LR539121.1, read on the forward strand.
TCAGCTGCTCGACGAAACTGCTAAGCAGGTGTACAACGCTCTGGAGAGCCGTGGAGTCGTCGATGTGCTTCTGATTCTCGCACACAAGTACTCCTACGCCATTCCGACGCTTCTATGGACGTGCGTCGTCGGAGTCGTCATTTTGATTTGTAAGTTGGTTCTTTGTGTCCGGGATTTGAATATCTGTTTTCAGTGGTCATCTACGTGAAGATGAAGGTGTTCGACAAGTCCGGATCCTTCGGAGACGCCACTCTCAACACGACGCATCACACCTCCATGGCCAGCTCATTCAACAGCAGCAACGGTGAGCTGTCTCTCATCAACTTCCTTATCATATCCTTTTTCAGTGAGCCTCCGCGAGCCAGTCTTCCGCTCGACCCCAATCGCCGGATCGCCTTCTGTTCCCCTTCCAACGGCTCGTGACCGTCTTCGTCAGACGATGGGATCCGGAGGAGACAGTCGACTCTGGAGCTACTAAATCCTCTCTCCAACCGTTGTTGTTACACTTATTCTCCTCATTTCCTCCCTTCTCCCACTACCATCTTCTATGCCCCGATTCGACTTTCAATCATGTTTCTACTTCAGGTTTCCACTAGACATATTTCTCTCAAACAACTCTTTCTCCTAATTTAATTGATTGTATCATGATTTCCTCCCCTCCAACGGCATCTTCTCTTCCCTACCCGAGCTGTTTCCGTTCCTCTCTCCCTTACGAGTATCTCCCCCCATCTACCCGATTTTTTCTCCCCGTTTTTATCCATAATTCCAGCTTTCCCATCATCTATTTTTCTTTTCATTTTGTTCAAATTATTGTTTTGCAACATACATAATTTAAAACTAACCTCAAATTGTATACCCGGTTCGACTTCCTACAGTCAACTGAGCTCAGATTGTGCAAAGAAGTCCTTAGGTTTCTCTGTTCGTGTGTGACTAATAACACTTTATTAAGACTACCAAAAACGGACAGATTGATATGGCTAGAGGATGGCATCTCTCGATCACTCGTTTGCTCACTGGGCCTTCGTCGGCTCGGCAGTCACCGGCTGCACCTGCTCCTTCTCTTCCTTCTCCTCTTCCTTCTTCTCCTCCTCCTTCACCACTTCTCTTTCCGGCTTCTGCTCGGTCTCCTTCAGTTTCAGTCCCTTCAACATGTCCTCAATCAATCCCTCCGCATGAACCGTCTCTTTGAAAATGTAAATGTACGGGATGCCGTCCTCTTCTTTCACAAAAACCGGAGTGAAATTTCGAACGTAGGCGTGGCTCATGTAGGTAGACGATGGTCCTGAAGGGATATCTTGTTTTCGAGTCGAGACCCGTTCCCTCTTACCCATGTACACTCTCATGTCCTTGGTCTCTCTGTTCGCTCGGAACCATGCTCTCAAGTTGAAGATGTAGTCGACCATGTAGGTGAAGTCTGCCTCGTCGCCGTACATCTTCGTCTCGACCAGCTCGCCGAGCTTCTCTCCAAAATCGAAAATGTCTTTCTCGACCTTCCACATATCGAATATCTTCATTTTCCCGTTGTAAATCACATCGACAACCGTCTGCAGCTCCTCGAAATTCTTCTTCTTCACCTGGATGTAATTGGCGCGAAACTTGAAAAACAAGTCGTCGACGTACTCGAATTCTCCGTTTTCAGCAGTGATCAGAAGGTCTCCTGAAGAGTTCTGATGGATTACTGTAGCTATTGAACGGTTACCTGTGATGTGGTCCTTGAAAGTGACCATGATTCTGGAAGAGGAATTGTGACGTATAGGGAAAAGGGAATGAAGAAGCGAATGTGAGGATCGGGGAAGAGATCATGGTCAAAACGGCAGCAGCCAATAAAGATTCCGTATTTTTCGATGGCCGATGTGAGATTAGAAGAGGAGAGATGAAAGAATTCAGGAAGAAGTGGAAGAAGATGTGGGAAACAGAGAAGAACACGTGGCAAATGGGGGGTGATTTGATAAGCTTCCGGTGGAGACACGTGACGATCTCTGGTGTGGAAAGGTAGGGAAGGGGGGGGGGGCTGAGGTGGTAGTGAACATTTGAATGTTCAGTGAAAGTTGCTGATCAGAGAAACATCGGGAACAAATTGATCGGATTGTGTTGGAAATGGGACTGAGGATTCAGAAGACGTCACGTCATTTGAAAGGATTCAGAAGTCATTGCCGTTGAAGAAACAACATCTTGGATGGAAAAGAGACTAAAAGTTTGTGAAGTTCAGGATGAATCCGACAGACCTGGCTGGAAGATAAGGATCTATGCGATCTTTAGAGACTCTCAAGATCAGAAACAAAAAGAAAGGAAAACTTTGAAATCTGGAATGTCCGGAAGCAAACAGTTCGGATCACACTGAATCCGTGGAACTCGATCACAATTTCTAGGACAAGGATGCTTTTGCGTGAGAGATGACAATCTGCAGACGGTAGCTAGTTTTATGTCCGTGGAGAGGCTCGCAAACTGGATACAGTAATCCTTGGATACATGTATAAATACATACTTTTGGACCGAAAAGTGAACTTGATAAAAGTCACGAATCCAAATTAACCAGTCTTGGGTAGTCAACAGGAAATAAGGAATGAACAGTGAACTGATGACCTCATGGGTCTCAAAGCGACTCTTCTACAGTATCTCCTAGACATTGGATCACACGTGGATGGATCAAAAACTGAACTCTAAGATCGGAAATCCGAGGAAGCAAAGCGGAGATCAGAATCTGTGTGTGTTGTTAGCTCGGAAACTGGAATGTGAATCGGGAAGGAATCGAAAGTTCAGAAGCGTCGGCGGTGTCTTCAGAATACCAACTGTTGGCGTCTTCGTCTCAACTCCACGCCCCCACGTCTTCTTCTGATTCGTCACCAGTCACTTGTGATCTCTTTTCTTTTCGTCGCGTGGCTTTCCTTCCGCACAAAACCGGTTGATAAATGGCCCGATCATTTGGTGATAACAAGTGATTTGTCGTTGAAACTGCGCGGAAGATCGAACATTGGCGGTGGCTTGTCGAGCAGAAAAAACGTGGGACACTGTCAGATTACGTGAGAAACGAAAGGTTTTTCGGCGCGTTTCGTCAGATGAGACAAAGTTTTTTGCGGACGCGAATAGGGGGATATTTATCAAATTGTGTAATGGGTGAGAGAAAGAGAATGCGTTAACTGGGTTACTGTATCGATTGATATTCACAGGTGAGATGAGATGAGGTAATATGATAAAATGATAAGACGGGGCGCAGTGATCGTCTAGTTCAGAATCTTCGTCTCGACGGCTTTCTTCATGAAATTCAACTTGTCCTCAGTGCGAAGAATGTTCGTACAGCCTGCAATGATAAGCGCTATCAACAGAGATCAGTCTGTCTTACTGATGAACAATTCTGGCTTGTGGGGCACGAAGATCGGGCGGAACCGTTGGAACAGCTCTTCCCACCGGAGACTTCCCGCTTTGTAGGCCTTCAGAGTCGCCGCGAACTGTTTTTTGTTGTCGTCGGACATCTGGAATCATAAGATGTTTCAAGCGTGAGTGATTCAGAACTCACGTCTTTGAGAAGCTCCGACGTCCGGATTTCAAGGGCAGTTTTGTACTTGGCTGGCATTGTTTTCCATGTCTGAAACAACCGAAATTCGAAGAGTTCTCTACATCTTCGTACTCACAAACAACACAATCTTCTTCTTCTTCGGCGGCTCCTTCTGACTGTCCGCTGAAGGCTTCGGCTCTTCTTTCAGTTTCCGCTTGTTCGTGTTCGAATCGACGGACTTCACGTCGTTTCCCTGCTCCCATGCCTTTATGTTCAACTCATCTTCGTTCTGAAATCAAGGAAATTCGACGCGGAACTCGAGAACCCTCACCGTTGGCAGACTGAAACTCGACGTTGAAGGCATCGGAGGCGGCAGTTTCACTTCCCTCTTGATCTGCTTCTCCATCTGGAGATTTGCAGGCGAGAACAGCTCTTCCAGTGTGATCTCTGCCACTTTGCTCTTCTCGGGAGACATGTTCTGCTTCTTCTGTTTGTACATCTTGCAGTGCTTCGCCTGTTTTGTGTATTCGATCCTTGAAGTCTCTATCAGATGTATTCTTTCCTTGAAAAACCGTGTCGTCTTGTTGGCACAATCGTCCGAATTTCCTCTTCCGATGGTACTCCTCAACCACTTCGGAAACATTTCCGGTTTCGCCGAAGCATATCTCGAGTCGACCAGCACGACGGTTCCGAAGTCGTTCTTGTGACGGAGCACTCTTCCGATGGCCTGATTCACCGCCCGGAACGCCTCCATCTGGTACCAATCCTTTGACGACTGCCTGTCCGATCCTTCCTTCCTGCCCATCAGATCATCCAAATACATCTTCTTCAGCACTACTCGCTCGTCGTGAATCGGAGGATACGGGATGCCAACAATGATGACGGCACGGGATTCGGCGTCGCAGAAGTCGATTCCTTCACTGACTTTTCCACGGCAAACTGCGAGAAGGGCGGCTCCGTGTGGCTCCGAGACTCCTTGCGTGTACCGGAGACGGACTGCCGCGAGTTCTTCCTTGGCACGGGGCTCCACGACAACTCTCTTGCTCTTTTCCATCTTATCCCAGAATGTTTCCGTTGTGTTCGCGGATCGTTTCGTCGATTTCCAGGAGCCAACGAGGTCGTCCATTTGAGAGTAGGAAGAGAAGAAAACGAGAATTCCCTGGGGAGTTGCCTCCATGACCCGGATCAAAGTGTCTGCCACATCTGCCACGTAGCTCGGATTGCCTCGATTCTGGAAAGATCCAATCAGACCGCCGAGCTTGCCACGTGTCACAACGGATGTCAAGACGGGAACTTGTTTCAGAGCATGCTCGTTCTCAAGAATCGCTCCGAAGTTTCTGAAACAGAACAATTAGATTGGGTTCGGAGAGAAACTCACAATCCCATGTTGTACGTGAATGCCTGGATCGGAGAGAGGGTTCCACTGGCCAGAAGCACGTTGCGGACTCCGCGCATTTTGAGCATCCGCATCGAGATGGACGCTTGGAAACAGAAGTACTTGATGGTGAGACGGCCATTCGAGGGGTCCTTGCGCACGTACAGCTTACAGTTCCGGGCCACTGTCTTCGGATCGACACGGTCGACGAGCTGAAACGATTTCGACGTGTTCCCGTAATTTCATTTCAATCCGATTCTTTATTTCGAAAATCCAAAGTTTCAAATCGACATGGTGTCTGCAAGAGGAGAGAAAAAAGAAAACAAGAAGAGCAGCAAGCCGGCGGCCCAATCGCCGCAAGTGTCGAGCAGAGGAGAGCCGCCGAGCACGGATGCCACGAGGGCACTGTCTCCGAGGAGGGTCTGTTATCAGTATCACTGATTGTCTAATCGATTGATTCAGCTGACGAAGAAGCCGAGTCTGAACAACGTGGATCTTTCGGATAAGGGACCGATCGAGGGAACTCTCAACGAAGAGGAGGAGGTGTCTTCGATCGGACCGCTGAACGCCATGTCTCCGGTGCCTTCCGATGCGACAGTTCAGCCGATGGACGACGACGGAGTTCTCAGACCTCCACCGCTTCATTTCGTTCCGTTCGCGGTTAAGTTGGACACGGATGTTTCGGATCCGAAACTGGCATGTTTCAGAGATACATTGCTCTGTCAAACTGTTCATTTCAGTTCTCGGAAAACGTGAGATACAATAAGAACATGGTTGTGACATCTGTCAGACAGCCCTTGATCCAGTACTTCATACCCGGAGACCAGATCTCCAGTGTGAACGGAACAGCCGTCTGGAATCGAAGACACTTTGACAGGGAGTACGTCAAGGCGAAGCAGACCGAGCATCCTGACAATGTAAGAGACCGATTCTTTGTTTCTCCAGATTGCATTCGTTACAGCTAATCACAATAACAGTAATCCGTGTTTGGAACTACTCGTGTCCGACGAAGACGATGATCGAGAAGACGGGCGTCATCTTCGACGACCGTTATCAGTACTTCGTGGTGCGTCTCTGGCACTACTACAGGGCTCACGGCATCTCTTTGACTTCGGTCAAGAAACTCATTTACGTCTCCGAGTTGCGTGCGAAGAGCGATTCGAGTTTCGGATTGATGACTGGTGATCAGTTGCTGCTTGTCGGAGAAATAGTGCTCACGTCGAAGAATAACAAGAGCTTCAAGAAGAAACAGTGCGAATACAAAGACTTTATACGGATGCAGCACGCGGCGAAACAGAAATACGTTGAGTCAGTTGGCAGCTCGTGGCTTTCGGAACATTCTAGACTTTCAGTGTGTTCGCGTGCCGCCCGATTCTCGCCCGAAGCTCTCCGAATCCGAGTCTTGAGGCGGAATTGTTTGATTTGAACCCGGAACGATGTAAGACTGCGTTGGAGAAAGAGAAGAGTAACAGCTACAATCCGCCGTTGGTTCCGCATGTTATTGGAGGGACGACTGGAGGGACATCGACAGGGACCACGCCAAGTGCAGGAACTCCAGGAGCTGAATCGAAGTTGGAGAAGAAAGGTGAGGGATGAGGGGGCAGAGAAATCAAAAAGTGGAAGTTCCAGAATCAGATGAGCCGTTGAACCCGCTTCTGGAGGCCGACGCCTTGGAAATTGCTCTCCGAGAACTGTGTCACCTGCAGATTTCCGTCAAGACAGATGCTCCACTGCCGTATCACGAGAAGGGAAGATCTCTGCTCCGTCCGACCCCCACTGCTGCCACGACTACCACTACTGGCGCCGACAAATCCGTCTACGCCCCGACATCCACGTACGGTGCAACGCCGTCGACGATGGGAACTCCGACTGCGGGGACTCCGAGAAAGTTGAAGAGATGGAAGAAGGCACAACAACCAGCGAGACAGAATACCATTACTTTCAAGGTGAAAGAACTGGTTGTGATCATTTAGAATGAGAATGTTGCAGCCCGAGAACGAAACGACAAAGATCTCATCGGACATTCCGGAGGAGGCGGAACTGAAGAAGTGCGACCCCAGATCCGGAATCGTCGCCTACATCAAGAATGCGTTCAACAATTGAACTGTCGATACTCGTGAATAAAAGAATTGTATAAAAGGGTTCTCACCTGAACATTCTCATCTCCAACTGCTGCCGCAACCTCTTGAGCATGTGTCGAGTATATGGAAAGCAGAAAGTCCGCGACCTTTTCCATTCCATCTCCCTTCTCCGTCAGTGCAACTTCTTCATTCTTCGACAGCAAATACGAGATGGCATCCCGGAGCACATCGACTATCCGTTCCACCGAGTTCCCATCGAGTCCCGCTTTGGAGAGTGTCTCCAGAAGGACCACTCCGTCGCTGGCCTTTCCGTCCAATGGTGGCACAGTTTTCAGAGTTTCTGACTGGAACAGCCCGTCGATTTGCTCTTCTAATGCGAACACCTTCTCCAGCACTGCCATCAGGTCTTCCGTTCGCAGATTCTCGATCAATTTCTTTGTCAGATCCATCTTCTCCGTCCCGAATCCCTCCATCTCATCTGCTTCAGCACGGGCGGTCTCTTCCTCGTCGACAAGCAGTGCCAGAACCTTCTTGAGCTCTTCGATGCACATCGCAATCGAAGTAGACGTCAGCTCCGCAGAAGCATTCGATTCACATATCGACTCCAAATTATGTGCCTCGTCGAAGATAACAATCGAATTCTTGAGATCCAATTTGTATCTCCGACGCATTTTCGGATCAATGACATAGTTGTAAGGAAGCAGAATCAGCTCGGCAGTCTCGGCTCGTTGGCGGGACATGAAATACGGACAGAGCCTGAAAACGAGAATTCGAGACAAGAAGAACATATTCGATGCCTCACGAGTTCATATTTCCGAGTTTCACAAAGTCCTCAATGTCCATCGCCTCTCCTTTGTCGAGGAACTCTCCGATTTTGTCAGTGGTGAGCGCATCGAATTTGTTGTAATAGTGGCATGCTCTTTTCGTGACGAGACCCCGACAAACGTGTGCTTGCCGATTCGATTCTTTTATCTTTTTGACCTTTTGATTGATGCAGAAGTGCTCTCGCGAGCCGAGAATCGTTGTCTTCACCCTAAACGTCATCATTTGTACACAGTTGTTCCCAAGTTCTCTACCATTTATACTCGGTTCTGTTCAACTCGTGAACCACTTGCTCCAACTGCGAATGTGTCCTCGACGCGTAGTAAATAGTCGGCACGAACGAGTTCTTCAGTTTGTCCTCCGTCTGTCCCACTGCTCCACCGGCTCCTGAGCTCTGCCACATTGCAAAATCAACCGGTTTCGTTTCTTTTTGCCGTTGGACCCAAGCCAGTGTGGAGCAGAGCAGCGAGAGCGTCTTTCCGGTTCCAGTGGGACTTTCCAAGGCGGCGTCGAGTTTCTGAAAGCGTGGAGAATCGTTGCGAGACCCAGATGGGTCAGGGTTACTCTATCGAGGACATCCACGACGTTTCTCATGAAGACCCGCTGACATTCGTAGGGTTCGAATGGGAATTTGACGCATATTTTCGAGTTGATCCAGACTTGAGTGGATTTGGAAGAAGATGTCGATGGCTTTCCCGACGACATCGACAACTGAATTCGGTTAGGAAAAGGAAAGAAAAGGTTAGAAAAAGTAGTAAACCAAGGGGCACAACACACCACAACAAAACATGAACAACCCAAGAATCAATCGGAAAACCATAAAGAGCTAATCTTTATAAGCAACAATGGCAAGATTTCGAGGTGAAATGGTGGGTTCGAAGAGTGGAACCACTTCTGAATGGATTCCGTTTTCGCGGAGAAACTCGACACGATCATCCAGAATCGCCGACTCGATGGACGGTGCGAAGAGGAGGCGGGTGATGTCAAAGGCGTCGAATCGGGAGCATCGGAAGGAGGAGACGCAGGTGGAGAGGACGGAAGGAGGGATGATCTGGAAACGGGAAGGATTCCGATGAAGAATGGATTCGGATCAGTACCTGAAGAACCTTCTCGACGAGATGGTTTCCTCTTTTGGCCATCGCCTTCCGGATGTATTCCTCGAAAGTCGTCTTCTCCTCTTCACACTTCACCGAACACATTCCGATGTTTCGATCCTCCGGGTCTTCCGTTACTTTCCAGATCCACTTCTCCAGATGAGCACGTGCATATCTCGAGATGTCAACATTCTGATACATCTCCCTGACGTTCTCGTTGTTATGACATGCCATTTCTCTCGCAACATAACTCAACTCGCATCCCGCCCATTTCTGACTCAACGGGAACACGGAACTGTTGGGCAGCTGCGAATCGATGGATTCTTCGGATTTCGGGTGCAAGAAGTGGAAACATTGGAACTGTTTGTGGTAGCAGCAACCGAGGAGAACCAGTGCTTTCGCTTTTCGACTCTTCCGGAACACCTTCAGAATCGTCGAAGAGAAGTCTCCGCAGCAGTGGAGACCGACCAGAATCGCAGAGTTCTGGGCGAATTCGTCGATTCTCGAGGCCAATTCTTCTGTGACAAAACTGGTGAATCGGACTGGCGAGTTTGCTGGAAATAACGAAAAATGATCGATGATGAAGGGCGAATCTCACCAAAATCAAAGTCAAGAGTCGAGTTCGAATTCAAATTGCCGACTTTCGCCGACTCCTGGACGAGTTTCTCATCGAGACAATTGGCGGCCACTGTGAACTGAAAACTGCAATTGGCTTTGTGAGAACTTCTCGACATTTCTGGAATTACCTGTTGATTTCCCTCGACGGCCATCACTGCCAACTTGTTTTTCAGTGAGATAATCCGAGACAAGTGACCGACTCCTGCTCCGATGTCCACCAAACTGTCGATTGGATCTGCAAATTTCAAGTGTCATTCATTCGAAATCATCCTCTTTTATCACCATTCTTCTCCGAATAAAACGTCTGGATCTGTGCAACCAACTCGACGATCCGGTCGATTTCGTGTTGTTTCTTGGCCTTGATCCGTTTCCGAATCACTCCGTGCGCAGTCATTACTCGGAAATCTTTCTGAAATGTCCACATCTTTTCCATTTTCTCTTTTCATTTCCCTACTTCCAACCCGTTTTCTCTCCTGATTCCAGTCCAACATCTCCATAATTCTTCAGGATTCTCCACGCATCTCCGACTGTATTCGAGAGATTTCAACCGAGTTTTCAATGATATCAGAGATTCAGGAGCATCAGTCGGTATGTCTTCAGAATTCAGGAATGTCACTAGCTCATTCATCTGAAAATTCACTCATCTTCAGATAAGCCCAACTTCAACTACCGAGCACTTCTCTAGGTATTCCCTCCACGAATAATCCAATTTTTCCCAATTTTCCGAAGCGAAAAACTCGACGCTTTTGCAGCTCACAAGATCTTCGATCTCACGCTTCAGCTTATCAAATGTTTTTCTTTTCATTGTTCTGATGATTCTCGTTATGGAAGTTTCGATGCTTTCTCTATACACCAGATACTTAAGTGACAATAATTTATGTTTTTGTTGCAAGCGATATGTGCTGGGGATTATATATAGTTCATTGGAAAACGTATATAATGATTTAACAAAGTGAAGTTTAGCACTTCTCCTCGATGATGGCCTCCTTGACGAGCATCAGGGTTGGAACCTCGGTTCCATCGACATCTCTGTACTCGATAATGGCGACCTGACCGTTCTCGGCTCCCTCGGCGGCTCTCTCTCCTGAAAAGAAACGAATAATTGAACATTTTCATCAGCTCGGGTTTTACCGATGAAGAAAGCGAGGTTCTTGAAGCGGTCCTTAGCGAGGAGGCTGACAACCCATCCTTGGATCTTCTTCTTGAAGGCATCGACGTCGGCCTTATCACGGTTGTTCTTCTCCATGTGGTCGATGATGTTCTTCATGAACTTCTTGATGTAAGCCTTGAACATCGAGGCATCCTCGTAGCAGTTCATCTCAACGAGCTTGTGGTTGAGGACGATGTCGATACCGCGCTCGACATGCTCGTCGCTTCCCTCATCCTCAGCTCCTTCCTCGGCAGATGGGTTGGATCCAGCCAAGACGATATCTCCCTCCTTGCGGACGACGTGTCTTCCCTTGAACTCATAGATGAGATCATCGACCAACTTCATTGGGAAGGAGTCAGAAGAGAGCTCGTCATCTGAAATGAGGAACATTCATTTGGTTTCTCTGAAGATAGAGCATCACATCAACGGCCATTTTCAAAGATGAAACTATGATTGTCTACAATTATCTACCACACGTAACTCGCTAGTCTGCCATCCGCTTCTAGAATAGACAGAATGCAGATAATCCAACAGCAAAACGCTGCTGAAAAATTCGCAAGACTCTGGAAATCCTAGAAGCAGGCAAAATGGCTTAAGGTGTGCGGCATTCGAGTTCCACGCTAATTGCAGACTGCAGACTCACCGGTGAAAATATCCTTGTAGATCAGCATCTTGACGGATTGGGGCCAGGAACTGTAAACGAAACGATGTAACAAAAACCGAAGTGGAGCGGAGTAAGAGGAAATAGGTGGGCAACAACAAGATATTTCAGTGTAATTAAACACTTCAAATGAGTAACCAAGGATAAAAATGTTTGATTTTTAACAATTTTATTAACAACAAATTCAGAACCACTCGAGGACTTAGTCGAAAAGACCGAAGCCCATGTCGTCGTCGGACTCCTCCTTTGGCTCTTCCTTCTTGGCGGCCGGGGCAGCAGCAGCTGGGGCAGCGGCGGCGGCTGGAGCAGCAGCAGCGAACTTGCTTGGGTCGGCGATGTAGGCCTTGATGGTCTCGGCCTCCTTGAAGGAAACATCGGTGACGGCAGCAACTCCGAGCATGTTCTGGAGTCCCGAAGCCAAGGAGTGGGCGACGGAAGCGAGGGTTGGGTACTTGATGGCCAACGAGACGGAAGCAACGTTGCGGACTCCCGAGAGGAAGCGCTTGCGGAGCTCCTCGGTGGTCATGTCCAAAACTTCTGGAGAGTAGAGGGTTCCGTCATCGTAGACCTGACGAACGACCAATCCGTACGAGAACGGAGTCACTCCCAACATGTTGAGAAGAGCAGACTCGGAAGCTCCGACCTTGTCTCCCTCCTTGATGAGGTGGACCTGGAAGATAAATTCAGTGGAAATGCTTGCACGTTTTAAAAATTACCTCGTTCAAGATCTCGATGGTTCCTCTGGCGATCTTGGTTGGGATCTGGAGGGCCTGGAAGAAGGAGGTCTTCTCCGGTCCCATTCCGGTGTTCTGGGGTGGCAGCTTGACGTCGCATGGGGCGATAGCTCCGGCCTTGGCTGGGGCTCCCTTACGGTTCTCCAAAAGCTTGGAACGGATCTCTCCCAGATCTTCCTTGGTGAAGACGAATCCGACGTTCTCAACGATGTGAGGAAGGAGCTTCTCAAGCTGTGGGTTCTTTCCGAGATGTCCACGGAGAGCCTTACGGATCATGGTGTTCTTTCCCATAAGGATTTCGGCGTGTCCTGGAAATGTTTGCATTAAATATAGATCTGAAATAAACTAAATTTACCTCTCATAGCCTGACGGATCTCCTGCATTTGCTTGGAGCCAACATTGTCAACGCCCACAAGGAGACACTTTGGGTACTCCTCGAACAGCTCGATGAGCTTGACGAAGTAGTTAGCCTTCCAAGTCGTTCTGTCTTCCCTAACCATCTTGGTGAATTAAGGATCGCGTGCGATTACGTTTTAAAGACTGAAAACAGCAAAATTATGTTTTGAAAAACACGGTCAGAAGCGAATCTTCACGAGATGAGGGAATCAAAGATAGGTCTGACCCAAAAAACCAAATTTAACAATTTTGGGCGAATTGACAATAACTACCAGGATGAGACATTATGCTCGTTTAATTTTTGAAGCTATTTCTAGCGAAAAACCTGAAAAATCTGCAAAAAACCATCTAAAACAAACGAGAAACCAGTGAAAAATTTTAGGAACAGTTGAATATTTTCCGCCGACAACAGCAAAATGTGTGTCGGGGCGAGACCCGCTGGCCGTCAAGTGGCGTGCGCCTTTAAACTTTCCCGTAAATCGACACCAAACTCATTCGAAAATCATCGAATTGTCATGCGATTTCGAGCAAAAACGAATAAAAACTGCCAAAAACTTTAACTCTTTGATATAATATTTACAAAAATATTACAAAATAATAATTCTTTTCTTCTTAGTTGATTTCTGTGCACTCATCAAAAACTGAAGAGCAACCTATGTATGTTGTTGATAAAAATCTTGTTCATTTTGTATGAATTGCTGCTTTTGGTGGCAAATAATTTATTGAAGAAGCTGAACATCACAAATAAAATACTTTACATAAACAGGAGGGTGGAAACGAAACGAAAATCGGAGAAGACACCGAGAGAAAGTGGGATTTGTGTTCAGAAGATAAATTAGAGGGAGGAGATGACTTGATCGAGTTCCTCGTTCGACACCCGGGTGAACTCTCCAATCTGGCGACCCTTTGTGTCAGTTGTTGGTTTGATGACGACGACTTCGACGTTGGCAGAGTTCAGCTTCTCCTCCATGACCTGCTTCAAGATGGCAAGTGCCATTTTGAGTCCTTCTCTGACAGTGAGAGCCTGGAAATTAGTTGTTTTGCAATAGACCGGCCTAGAGACGCCTTACGTCGTGATACTGCTCCTTCAAGTTCTGTTCAGCTCCGTCACTGGCGGCTCCGATAGACTTGGCCTTGCAATCGATGAAAGTGCCGGAGGGGTCAAGGTGGAACAGCTTGGCGCCTTCCTGATCGACTCCGGCAAAGAGCATAGCAACTCCGAACGGACGGGACATCGAAGCCTACAAGATTCCAATGTGCTCTTCGAAATCTACAATTTTGCCGGTTCTCACCTTCACGTCGTCATCTCCGAACTGCAGGGCAAGGTTGGCGACAGACTGGGTGACGTCCTCGACACGGATCTTTCGATTGTAGGTGAACCAGAAGTTCTGAGCCTCAATCTGAGCACGCTCGACGAGAGTACGCGAGTCCGCGATGAGTCCAGCAAAGGTGACACCTGAAATTAACCATCAATATCGAATGCAGTTGAGATGAAACCAACCAATGTGCTGATCGACCTTGCTGATCTTCTCGATCGCGTCGTTCACCATCAGCTTCGACGTCGATCTCTTCTCAGCGGCCAGCAGAACTCCCTCGCTAGTCTTGATTCCGATGCTGGTCGATCCAAGCTGAAAACAAAAAAAAATGACTGGAAAACTAGCTGGAAAGCAAACCTTGACAGCTTCGATGGCATATTCGACCTGGAAAAGACGTCCTTCCGGGGAGAAGGTGTTGACTCCACGATCGTACTCACTGCGGGTAAGGAACATAGTTAGCTGCAAACATTGAAGGTAAGAACGAGACTCAGGAATAAATTCGAACATGTGAAGTGAAAATAGAAGCGGTGAGAAACAATTTTCAGAAAACTAGGTCGCGGAGATGAAACAAGCTGTTTTTCTTGTTTTTGGGGAATACTTTTGGGAAATTTTTTGAATAGGACACGAAAAGAGTGTTAAACTACAAGATCAGTAGAAAATTCCGAAGCAAATGGTGAGAACAAAACAACAGAAAAGTGGATTTGAATCGGTGAAAAACTGAGAAAAATTAAATGATGACTATTCGCAATGGCGCGCGCTTGCATCACTGTCTGCGTCTCTCACTCGAACATTCCGCGGCCGCGAACGAAATCGCCAAGAGGAATGGAAAGAGGTTTCTTTTGAAAGCACAGTTGACAGTTCATGTTGTCCCCCGGGGGACTGGGCCGAGCCCGGCAGCAGTGCAACGCCGGGACGACCCTTGGGAAGTCGGAGCAAGCCCCGAGTCTTCCCTAGGTTCCAAAAATCATATAACCTTTATTACACTCATTCGAGTGTATACCGTAGGTTAATACGATAAGAACAGATACTACACTTTGATCTTAGCTAATAAGCCGAAGAAGCGATGCCAGTGAAAGACGTCGAGGGAGTAGGTGAAGCGGGTGTACCGACAGGAAACAAGGCCCGCAACAAGAAATGTGCTGGAAGTCCGCATCATTTTTAGGTCACGAGTCGTGGCATTCGTTCCAGCGTGTTGTGAATTCCACAACTGATAAGAATTGATCAACGTGGCCCCTACTGATAAGCAATGTGAAACTCACCATTTATCAATGATGAACTGGTGGCTTCTGTTCGTTTTATCTGTGACGATTGCTGTTTTTTCGACGAAATGCGAGAATTTGAGTAAAGAGGAAAACGAGAAAAGAAAGGAAGAATGTGGGAAACAAATAGCTGGTCTGGTCCTTATCACAGTTATCAGTTATCAACTTCAATTTCCAGCCAAAATCTTCGGGGGAAGGAAGACGAATCGAGAACAAAGTCCGTGGACAGTGTACCAGAAGATGACGGACGGGAAGAAGAATATCAAGGCATGCACGGCGACGGTGGTGTCTCCGAGACACGTTCTGACGGCTGCTCACTGCATTGCCAAGTTGAACAGTAACAGAACTGGCTTTGAAAAGATCGAGATCAGTGGGGAGAGTATCAGAGAAGAGAACTGTAAAGAAGAGTGAGTGGGGAGGGAGGAGACGCAGAGAAAGAGAGAGAGAGAGTTGCAGTGATTATGTGATAGAGGATGAGAGCATCGCAGGAAGAGTCGTGTTCTACGAAGGAGAGAACATCACGGATCAGTTTCCAGTGATTGGGAAAGCCAAGAAGATAAGCCTTATCAATGTGTGCAAACTGGCCGAGAGACCTGTTGATATCACTGATTTGGCTGTGATCGAACTGGAGAAGAATCTGACGCTGGGGCCGACGATCAATATGGCTTGTGTGTCGAGTAAGTCAGTCTTCTGAAGTTCAGAATCCTCTCGTTTTGATTCTCCAGATTCCGTTTCGGATATTGCCGGTTTCATCACTTTGGACTTTTACGGATACGGAAAGAAACCTGCTGAAGGCGATAATACCGATGGTGCGCTGCCGATCATGCTCTACGAAGAGACCCACGTAAGGGATTCTGGAATATGCTTCTGAATTCAGAATCCGTTCCTTCTTCAGATTCTGCAGCCCCAATTCTCGTACCGTCGTCCGCAAAACGCGTCTGATTCCATGTTCAGCAACATGACATTCTACGCGAGGTCTTCCGAAGAGAAGTTTATCGCGTGTGAAGGTGATTTTGGAGGCGGGGCGACGAGGATGATCTTCGGAAAGACTACTGTAGTCGGAGTGCTGAGTGACAGTACTTGTGAAAAAGGAGAAAAGGAGACCAAATGGCGGAAGGAACTGGGAACAGAACTGTTCGTTCCGTTGGCCATTTACGAGGACAAGATATGCAAACATTCGGGAATCTGCGTCAAGAATCACTCCAAATCGCACTGTTTCCTTGTTTTTGTTCTACTTTTCGTGATAAAGTACTGATAGCGTTTCCACGTTCTCTCTTAGATCTTTGTTTCATTTCCCACTTTATTTGCAAAATGAAATGGTCGAAACGACTTCTGATTCTTTTTCTGATCGCTTCGAAATTAGAGTCTTCAACTGCCAAGAAGCTGTCCACTGAGGAGAACGAAAAGCGGCTGGCGCACTGTGGAACGAAGCATCAGCGGAGTGAGAGACTTCTGATTCTTGTCTTCTGAATCATCCGATCTTCAGGTAAGGTGTTCAACGGACGAGAAACCAACGAAGAAGAGGCTCCATGGGCGGTGCAAGTGTTCTCTCCGAACTCTTCGTGCACCGGAACTCTGATCTCGCCGAGACACGTGAGCACGACGACGCATTGCATTGCTGGCAACGACGACGTGGAGTGGAAGAACAACTCGCTGAACTACAACTTTGACAGGAGCAAGTGCCCGAAGCACAAGTAGGTCGTGCTTGTTTCCAGGGATCAGAGAGGGTATCCTTTCAGTCACATCGTGATAACAGAGGTTCTGGCGAGTAAAGTGGCAGTTCTCTCGAACAAGACACTCATCGGAAGGGGCAAGTTCCTGATCTTGTTCGGTTTCTGTCGGGTCGCCAACGAGGACTATTTCTATCAGTACGCCGATGATTTCATGATAATCGAGTTGGCGGACGACGTGGAGTACTCGCAGACTCTGCATCCGGCATGTGTCGCCAGGGACACTTCGGACAATCGGGAGAACAGTGTTCTCGACTTTTATGGATACGGAGAGAATCGTGAGGATCTTCGTTGACATGATAAGGTTATCAGTTGAGTTTCAGCTGATCGAGACCAGAAGGAGAAGCCGGAAAGTGGGGGAATCCTGCGATTCGAGCAGACAAAAGTGATCGATGAAACCCCGAAAGGCACTAGAAATCGGATTGATCCGAGGGTTTTCCACGCGAGAAGTGTCACTGAAATGTCTGTTAACTGTCCGGGAGACAGCGGAGGCGGCGCGACGCGGAAGATCGACGGAAGGGTTACTGTAGTGGGCACACTGATGAGATGTGGGTCCAAGTGATAATCAACTGATAACTGAGAGTTCCAGCGACTTGTGTGTTCATGAAACGAGGGAAAGATGCGTATGAAGTGTACGCGTCGGTCGGTTATCATGCCAAGTATCTCTGCAAGTACACCGGAATCTGCACCCCTCCGAGAAGTTCTGCTGGCGAATTCTCGATTCTAGCCCCTCTTTTCCTTCTTTCCATTGTCTTTCTGTAAACAATAAATATTTTCCATTCAATTTCGTTCTTGAGAGTTGAAACGAACGAGAGATAATTGTGAAACAGGACAGGAATGCTTCCAGCAATGGAACCCCTTCTTTGCACCTGTACATTTGTTATTGTTGTCCCCCCGGGGGGACTGGGCCGAGCCCGGCAGCAGTGCAATGCCGGGACGGTCCTTGGGAAGTCGGGAAAAAAGGATTGACCAAGGAAAATTGGAGGTTATTTGAGGGAAGATGAACAATTACAATAAACAGAGCTGACATGAAGTGAACGAATGAAATTTTTTTATCTGGCGGGCAGTTAGGAAGGAGAAGTTCTTTGGGAAGATTTTCCATTTGATGAATGAGACGTCGCCTAAAAAGTGTTGTTCTTGCAAATATGTTGTGCTTTTTTTCGGAATCATTTGTTGCTCAGGTAGGCAACAAGCAATTGATGTGTTTGATAGCTGATCTTGAGTGTAATTGAGCAATTAAAGCCAGTCTAGGTTCTGGTAAAGGTTCTGGTAAATTTAATGAAATGGTGAAACAGAGAAAGAATGGAATGGTTCTAAAAGGAAGTAGGAACTGATTGCGAACGAACACTGTCAATCGAGACACGTTGTTTTTCCTTCCAGTTTTTGTTTCCGATTAGGTGGACTTTGATGTGTTTTGATTATGTTTTCAGAGAGGAAGATTGAGTTAAAATAAGGAACGAGTTGATAAAAACAATGGGAAACAGTTCAGATCGTATAGGTGGAAGTGATGACCATGAAGTCTTCGTTA
This sequence comes from Caenorhabditis becei, assembly GCA_900536315.3. Lineage (NCBI taxonomy): Eukaryota > Metazoa > Nematoda > Chromadorea > Rhabditida > Rhabditidae > Caenorhabditis > Caenorhabditis becei. The sequence goes on from LR539121.1 coordinate 265,010, forward strand.
TGGTGCATATACGCTTCCGAGTCATCCGATCGTTCCAGCACGAAAGTTCCGATGGAACAGCTCTTGTGGTCATGAACCAAATGTTCTGAAAAAGTAGATGTGGAAGTGATGAAGTGATAAGCATAGGGATCCGGAAGATACTCTGATTGTGACAATGGGGTTGCTACTGCTGCGAAGCTGAGCGAGGGGGACTACGAGCAGAGCACCGTCTATGGGTGTTATCCTGAAGGAAAAAGCCCGAAAATGTTGAGATTGATGAATGAACGAAAGAATCTGATGAATTGATTACGGAACATCGTTCACAACCAAGAGAAAAAGTGGTACCGTCTTCTCTCGACTCTCTCATCAAATTGTGATGAAACTCTTCGTTTCTACTCACTGTTTCGGAAAAGCCGAAGGGAACACCGATCGAGAAGAAGGACAGGGCAGAGTTTGAGAAGTGGCCGAAGGAGAACAGAAAGAGAGCGGCGGTGATGGTGAAGGAGTTGAAGCTGGATTTGGAAGATCAAGAAGAGAAGGGCGACGAGAAGAAGGAGGAGAAGGCGGTCTCGCGTGTTCCGCCTGTCAAGATGCTCTGAAAGTCGACGAAGCCCCGCCCACTAGCACTTGCCGATACGAAACATGTCTAAAATAAACTTGCATTTTCATTAAGATTTTTGATTTTTGATTCCTCGAGTAGAATTCAATAGCGAATAAAAAAGAATCAGTTGATTTATTTCCAAATATACATTTCGATAAAAGTTGAAATACCGAAGGAAAATCAGGTTTGAATGCTGAAAATCCAAGAGAAAATAAAGGAAAATGAGGAAAATATAGAAGAGAAACGGAAGGAGGGTGACAACGAGAAGTACCAGGGGAATGTGTTCTTCGGAACAGTTTCGGCGGAATCGGAAGAACCGATCGGTTTATAAGAGGAGGTAATTGAGAAGGAGGGGCAGGTGAATAAGTCAAGGAAGAGTTCAGGGAAGGGGAATCTCAGGCTGATGAACGTATTATCTTCAGAGGAAGCCGAGAAAATCGATAAGAGCATAGGAAACAGAAATACGGGCGGTGCGGATCGCTAGAAAATGGATAAAACGTCGAAGAATTAAAGGGAGAGAAGCATAAAAAGTGTGTGTGTGGGAGGGAGATCTACCCGATACGGATGAAAAACGAAGAGTGTCCAGAAGAGGATGATTTTTTGGGAAGGGGAGAAGAATTGGTTGATGGGGGACCCAGAGAGAAACGGGGAGAGGAAATACCAAGAGATGGGAAAGTGAAAAAGTCCGTGATTTATTGGGGAGGGAAGGTGCGGGAGAGGACGCTTATCCTTCCGTCTTCGGCGGCGTGTACCATCCGGACTTGGCGTGGATTTGTTGGAGAGATTTGAACGATTGCTGGGCACGAGCCATCGTGTAGGCGGTCGTGTGCTGGAAAAACAAGAGTTGAGTGTTGAAAATGATACAATTCCAAGTTACCTTCGAGTCGAACGAGATGCGAGCACGTCCTTTGACGAGGGTTGCGGCGATTTGGAGGATGGCGCTCTCTATCGAGTAGGCCGACGACCATCCCTGCTTTGTGAGCAGTTCCATGCAGATAGCGCCGCCGCCGAGCACGAATCCGTTGCTGATCTAAAAGAAAATTGATTAGGAATGGGCGACTGATAAGAAGAACATACGTGTGGAGCGACGACTCTGACGAATGGTGGCTCGCATGGGAACTTCTCGTTGAAGGTGAAGTTGAACAGGAGATGATCCTGGTTGTGCTCGGCCTTCAGCTTCTTCATGTCCTCGAACAGCTGGCTGTCCTCGTCGACTTTGTGCAACTTGATCCACCACTGGTACAGGTTCTCCTCCTTCTCCAACTCGAACGTGTACACGCCGTTCTTGTAGTGCTCGCTGCGGTAGATGTCGCGGATCTCCTTCATGAGTCGGTCGGTCGCCGTCACCGATCCTTGAACCTTTCCGTCCAGGTGCTGCTGTCTGTTGACGCGAGAGACCTTGTCGAGCATGTCGAGACCTTCCTGTGGCACCCCGACGTCCTGCTGAGCAGTGGGCTCTTCGTCGGCCATCTCGACCATCTCTACGTCGTTACTGTCGTCCTCTTCCTCCTCTTCTTCCTCTTCGTCGTCCACATCATTGTGCGCGTCTCCGGCCATATCATCATCGATCGGCTGCAACTTTTCAAACTCATCATCCAACGACAAGCTACTCATCCTTACCTCCGAAAGGGTATCACTCATATCACTGCCTCTACCCTCGTCGACATCATCTCGAGCCGGTGGAGCGATCTGCGGCAGCTCGCACGGCGTCTTGATGTTGTAGAAGGAGCAGAGGTCGGTGACGAGACGGTGCACTTGGTGCAGGATGTTCGTCGACTCCTCGGTCTCGGTGAGACGCTGCAGAGAGGAGCCGACGGCCGGAACGTCGTCAGATTCAGAGAACCAGATGGGTGGCTGACGAGGGTAGTTTTCCTGGATGTTGGCTGTCACGATGATTCCCTTGTTTTCGGCAGTGATGAACTTCATCGAAATCTCGTCGACGGATGCGGTGAGGATCTGAAAAACGAGAAATTTGGTGAAGAGCGCTCGATTGGTACAGAATGGTACCTGGAACAGTGGGTGCTTCTTCGGGAACAGCTTCTCGAGCACCTGAATGTCTTCTTTCAGCTTTCGAAGACACGCCATGTCGCCTCGATTCTCGGTACCTGGAAATTGGCTACGTGAGAGTGGAAATTATGAAAAGAAGAGACATCGAAAGAATTCGAGAAGGCAGAGAGATAGAGAGATAGAGAAGCACGTCACTACGTGGCTTTTCGTTTTAACATACACAACCAGACATGCCGCCTTCCTTCCGAAACTAATCGATACTTCGGAGGGACGGCTACGAGTGCGGTGAGACAGCGTGGACGAGTGCAGAGACGCAGACGTACAGATAAATGTTGGCGAGGGAAAAGCGTGAAAAGAGGGCGCAGACGACGAGGCTGTCGGCGGTACGAAACCCGTCTTGGCACCGCAGGGAGAGGGCACCGAGAGCAGGGGAGAAGCGAAGACGCAGACGTGAAAAGAGATAGAAGAAGGACTTATGAAGAAGAAGAATAAGGGGACAATGGAGTGATTCTGAAAGAGGAGAAGACGAGTGGAGATGATTGTTTCGATGGGGTCTGTTGTCTGGAGCAGCTGTTACCCAGAAGAATACGCAATCGTTGCGAGACCCAAATTTGAAAATGTCTTCCCCCTTTCCTTAATCAAAGTTCAATTTGTGTCGAAAACTACTCAGTCTTATCACTCAAAACATGCGGAAAAACGCTGACAATGCGACGACGCTCTCCGCTTATCAGCTGGTTGATAAGAAAAACTGACTATACGATTGCGGCGGAGTTCTGATTCTGTGAGCTCATGTGATCGAGAAATCGAAAAATTGATTGGGAGATGGAGAAATAAGAAGAAAGCACTCCCGGGGAAACAAAAAAAATGGAAGGAGAAGAAGAAAAAAGAGACGAGGCGGCGGATTGGAAAAGGGGAAAAACGAGGGCAAATAGGCGACGGACGGGGCGAAAAAAGAGATGCCACAGTGAGAGGAAAAGACGAACGTCGAATTGACAGGGGGAACCTCATCTGGAAGCACCCAATGGTTAAGTGATGCAGCGCTTCGGTTCAGTAAAAATGAGCATACAGAGTTTCGAAACATATTGCCTTGATCAGTGTATTCAAGTCACACGGCGGTGGAAAGAAAACAAGACTGTTTACCACCGACTGATGACCAAAAACAGTTATCAATGGGTAAACAGGTCAAGTGACGTCATCATCCGAGAGACGGATTCTGAAGTTTCACGAGGATCCCGGAGACGGGAGACCGCTTCAAAGTACACTTTTAACGTGTATTCAGGTCTGTTTCGAATGTGTTACGCCATGAGAAACGAGACAAAAAGAAACCAGTTTGTGGATGGAAAACGAAGAAGAATACGACGAACGACGAGCGGTGCAGTGCGGATACCGCGCGGAAAGTGCAAAGACACGTAGAACGTCGAATGGTACTCGAGCACACCTTTCTTTGTCCAATCGATTCGATCAGGAGACGTAGACAGTTAGAGACGGGTCTCGGCACGAATGTAGATGCTATCAGACGTGACTGATCAGACGAAGAGCCAATGAATCGAAGCGAATTGGAAAAAAGAAACGGAGGACAGCAACAGCAGCACACGTCGAGCGAATCGAACCGACCGGCACTAGTGGCGACAGTATCGGTGAGGGAGTGCTTTGATAGCGGGGAGACGAGACAGTCAGACGGATCGCTGCTGTTTCTTCTCGCGCACATTTCCTGTCTTTCTCTCGGTGCGGGACGCGAAGGAATGGATCGAAAGTGGCGGTGTCTGGTTGCGGAGAGAGAAAGAGGAAGAGAAGAGCAGACGCTGAGCTCTGGAAGGTATGATTCGAGAACTACACGACGAGGACACGTGAACACGACCGAATCCTGCATCTGACACATCAGAGAGGATTTTGAAACTTCTTAAAATGCGAAATGACATCATGAAAATTTGCAGAGAAAATTTGTATTTCCCTGGTGGGAAACACACTCTAATCTCGCTGGAATCCACTACGAAATGCGGGGAAAACTGAAATTCGCCACTTTGCTCGATGAGAAAAATAAAAAAAACGGCAAAAAGCTGAAAATCCGGCGATTCAAGCTGAAAACTGACAGAAAACGAGAAAGACGTCATTGGGAAAAGAAAGACAGCTGCTCGGCGGCCTTCTTTATATTCTCTGGGCTCTCCACAGGAATAGTGCTCTTTCGGAAAGACCTTATTGGTCGACAAGAAGCAGAATGATGAGTCAGAGCCAAGAGAAGATGTATTATCGTTGCATCCGAAAGTTGCCGCTCGCATTCAAAATCTCAAATTGGCGCGCATGATATCTCGTAGCGAAAACTACAGTAAGACGTGCATTTTTCAGTGTTTTCGGGCTGGTTTGGGTGAAGTCTTGTCAGAAAATGCGAAAAATGCAACAATGCATTCAAAAACAGTCGGAAAAACTTGAAAACAGCCCGAAAACACTGAAAAATGCACGTCTTACTGTAGTTTCGCTACGAGATATCATGCGCGCCAATTTGAGATTTTGAATGCGAGCGGCAACTTTCAGATGCAACGATAATACGAATTTTTTAGAAGCAGCTTCTCTTTGCGAGGAAATGAACAAAAATCACGATGAGTCGTTCAATATACCAAAGTTGAGCGGGAAATTCGATATGGAAGTATGAGTTTCACAGAATAATCAAGAAAAGTCCGTGACATCATTTTTCAACCTCTGATCTACTCGTTTCCGTTCTCGATCAATCAAAATCACGCGAAGCACAGAGAACAAAAAGATGCGTCCCCTCATCTCTTTTTTCTTATCACTTATCAACTTATCAGAGAATTGGGTGCGAAATTCGACGGAATGCCACGAGTGTAAGCGGAATTGGTGAGTGGGCCGACGGAAATAAAATGGTGTTTTCAAAAAAGAGCGACAGGACGACGGGCGTCATGTAAACAGAGAAAAACGAGGCTTTGTTTTCATAAAAACGGATGATTTTTTTTCGTTTTTCAAAGCGTTTTTTTGTTTTGTTTCAAAGCTCAATTTTTCATGTTTCAAAGCTTTGGAGGCTATTTTTCGTTTTACGTTCAGTCAAAATGGGACTCACTAAAATCCGTCATCTCCACATCATTTAGTGTTAGTCTTGCGAAGGATTTCACAAGATAATCGTCCATTTCGGACGGATCTTGTGGAGAAATGAGCAAAATACGGGGAAAAGCACGGTTGAAATGGATTTTCAAGTTTTTAGGGTTTTTGCAAAGTTTTTGCACACTTTTGCACAACTGGACGGTTACCTACTTACTATTTTATTAGAAAAACACAAAACATTGTACAAAAAAGGGGAAAGCTCACTCAAAACGACGGAAAACACATCGCGATAAAGAACAATTAAAAGTGAGCAAGTTCGAAAATTACGGAGAAGTGAGCAATCACGCTCCATTGCACTCTCTGCGTCTCTCTACAGTACACAGTCTCTCACTTCAAGATATCGAAAGCATTTTCCAGGGAAAACTTGTAAATCAGACTATTTTTCACTTTTATGACTGAAACATTTGTAAGATATGGATTTTTATTAATCAATCAAGAAGTGAGATCACGAAAATTATGCAATATTGTCAGTATGCCAATGTGAGAAAAGGAAAAACAAAGTATATGAAAACGATATGACAAAGTTGGACAAAAATATGGCAAGTTTTGAGTGAAAAAAGATAGTTTGGAACGTGCTAAAAATGGGTGAAATATGAATGTCTTGGATTTTATGATTGCTGATAACGGGCAATCACTTGGGAACGCGTATTAAACGACTGCTTCTGCTGCTCTATCGTGCCGAGAAGTTGCTGATCCACGTCGATCACGCTGCCCATGAACGAGTTTTTGTATCTGAAAAACGAGGAAAAATTTCGAAAAACAATTGAGAAAAACCAGCAAACCTCCAGTTTTCATGAGCTCTTCCAATCGAACAAAGTGTCAAATTGAACGGATGCTCGTAAACAATCGGCGAGTGCCACATGGCGAAAGTCAGCTTATCTTTTCTTCTGGAAGATAAAAGATAAAGACAACAAGTCATTCAGCCAACCTTTTCTGCCATCCATGAAAAATGAAATCCGTATCGGACCACGTGGATCTCGTCAGCCATCCGTCTCTGGCCCACGCGAATCTTCCCTTCTTCAGAATCTGAATCTCCGGAAGAAGTCGGTTCTTCTGGAGCAGATTCTGAGCACAAACTTCGTAAGTCGACAGGTCTTCGTAGTCTTTGGACGTCTCCCAGAAGCGTTTCTCACAGAATTGCCTCTCGGCCTTCAGATCCGGAAGCGCTTTTTCCAGAATCACACTGTGAAGTGCTCCGTTGTCGGATCCGTGGAACGACTTGGGCAGTTTCTGTTCGTATTCGGCCCAGAACATGAGAAAGTCTCGGGACCACTGCGAGTTCTTGACCAGATACGAGCCAGCCATCACTTCGTGGTTCATTATCCGATTGTAGAACACGATTTGGGTCTTGAAACGAAAGGATAACATCGTAAACGAGAAAGAAAAGTTACCCTAGAATCCTGGGGAATGAAGGGTTCGATAAGGTGATTCGGATTGATAACTCCCATGTCGCCGTCGAGAAAAAGTAGCCATGATTCCGAGAGAGCCGGCATCTTCAACGATAGCACGCAGTGACGACGGAACATTAGCTGAAAGGGGAGAAGAGGGTCTCGACACGAAAGTTGTTCCCCGACTCACATCCTTCTGCTGACACTTCTCAGCGATCTCCTTCTCGGATTCCACGTGGATCACGTGAATCCCGTATCCGAAATGTCTCGCGTAGCACCGAACAGTGTCCAGTGCCATACTGTACTGCTCCTCATCTCTCGCCTCTTTCACCACAATCACTATTCCGATGTTCTCCTTTTTCTCTCTTATCACTGTTATCTCCCTTATCACCTCATTACTGTATTGATTCGCCAGGTAGATATATCCCTTTCCAATGTTAAATTCTTCCAGAAATAGAAGAAAAAGGACGATGGAGAGTAGAAGAATCGAGAAATATCGATGGACAGTGCGCATTTTTCAGTGAGACCGATGCAACATTCTGAATCTTTGAAAATAGGTAGATTTAAAGAATAACCTTGAAAAAACTGAATCCTGGTTGGGAAACCATTACAATAAGACACAAAACCCTCTTTAAAAAAGTAAATTTCATTCAAATTTTGCAATTTGTCACAAGAACATTCACAAGATTCTCTCGACTATTTCAGTATTTTCAGTTCACAACCAATGCTAGTAAAAGGGGGGGAAAGTACACGAATCTCTACATAAATTACATGCATTTTGTTCAATTTTTGTCTAGTTTTGTGAGAAGTTTATAACTTTTCAGGTAGGGGGTGAGTGATAATGATAGGTACATGAGAATGGCACAGATAACAAGTGATAACAAGATTAGATGCTGACCGGCTTGCCCTTCACGTTCTTCTTGACGAATTCGGTGAAGGTTCGCAGGAATTTCGGGTATTCCTTTTTGTAGACGTGACGGAGAGCGGCAGTGGGGACCCAGCCTCCGGGGTGCACTGGAAATTTCAGATTTAGGAGAGAAGACTCAGAAAGTGGTTACCTTGAGAAACATAAATGATATTGCACCGCACGTCATCCCTCGTCAGCTTTCTCTCTACGTGCGGATCCTTCACAATCGTCTCGCAGATCATCGAAACCGTCAGTCCGACCCGAACCGCCGAAGAGCTTCCGAGTGGAACGTCCTGTCGCTGAACATCCCGATTGCACACGATGTACAGGTCGTGAGCTCCGTCCCTCTTGTGCTCGTCGACTCGTCGGATATGCGATACAAAGAGAGATTCCCTCGGAGCTGCTGGCCAGACTGTCTTGTGTTTCTGATGTAGGACCACCGAATCGGGGGAGATGTGCTCGACGACGCTCATCGCCTCGAGAGTGTGATCCCACTGCATTTTGTATCGAGCATCGTAGAAATAGTGCATGAATTCGAGGGCAGTGACCCCGTCGACGGAGTGAGTCGCTTTCAGCGGATCCACGGGAAGACCTCCTTCGTCTTCGATCTGTCGCGTGTACATCCGCATCGGTCCGTCTTCAGCGAACAGACTCCACACGTTGTCTTCGACTCCAGCGAGCGCATACCTAAAAATGAGAATGATAAGGCATTCAGTAATGCAAAACTCACTTTAGTTGCTCCAACGCGAGTTTATCGATCGTGGGGAACATAGTGTGCTCCTGGCTGACCGAGAGGTCGTCATAGTGACCAGTCACGGGGCTTCCGTCGATTCTGAAGCACGGCTTCTTCTCTTCCACTTCAACATTTCCGTTCTCCTGATCTTCAGCCACTTCCTTCGTGATTTCTTCTTCTTTCGCTGTCTTCTTTTCGCTATCTCCATTGTTCGATTGCACGTCAAACTCATCAGCGTCGTAGAACTCATCGCAGTCGCTTGTCTAAAGTATAAGATTTAGAAAATTATTCAAATTCTCAACTTACCACGTCATCAGGGCGGCAGAGTACTGTCGAAGCTGTCATTGTTGAGTTATCGTCTGATAAGTACTCTTGCTCAAGTGACTGACGACGGAGGACTGATGAAGAGACACTTCTTGTGGCACAAAGGGGTTCCCGAACGGGCGGAGTCACCGACGAAGGCGTCGGAGGGGTCGAAGGAGACTCGGGGAGAACCACTTTGGAGCTTTTGACGAGGTCGACGATGTGATTTATGTTGACGATCAGTGCGAGGTGAGTGGCTTTTACTGATAGCACGGTGGCTTGTGGCACAATGCAACTGGCTCCCCCTTGCTCCAGAAGTCGTTCGATCGATGTCATCTGGAAATGAGCTGAGGGTTCACATAATCTCCCGACTTCTGATTACCTGGTCCTTGCACATTGTCCTGTAGGCTTCGAGTTCCGCGAGTTTCGTTGCGAACAGTTTCGTGGATTCATTATCGGATTTCGGGTTGGCAGATGAGGAGGCGAGGAGCACAGAAGAGACAGAAGGGTTCCTGGAGTGGCTTTTCGTGCTTGTCGAACTGTAGTCCGAGTCGTTTTGCACCTGCAATCATCAATTTCGGTTTTCCCCTCAAGACCCATTTCAATTCATTTCTCGAAAAGTCTGTGGCATTTACTTGTAGGCTATTTTTTTTCAATAAACGGAATTGTTGACCGAAACTACATATTGACTTGTTGGCGGCACGGAAGGGGGGCGAAACCGAGAAAAGATCAACAGAAGGACAGTGTTTTCTGGAGGGAAGAAGATCTAGGTGTTTGGACTGTGATCGAACGGAGAATCCAAAGAGAACTGTGAGAAGCGAGACGCAGGGACAGAGAAACCAAGGAAGAACCAAGGGAAGATCGGGATGTTTGGTTTTTAGACCAATGATTTTTAGAGTTTTGATTGTTTTGGTGACATTTCTGGTAGGTTTGAAGCAAAAACTCACAGTTTCTCTGACAACTGATCGCATCCAGAGCAGTTTCGACTGCGAATTTTCCGCTTTCAGGTACCAGATCACGTTCTCGCCCATTCCTATCGAAAACTCGCACTCGTCGAATTCATGAGCCTGAAAACAAAATTATTTGGTTTTTCAATGAAAATTGACGACTTACAGCTATAATGGCGTTTTTGAGGAAGATACTACCCCGACATCCGTGCACTTTATCACATTTTGATTTGTAGTAGACGAGGTTCCCCTCTGTGATTTCAAAGTATCGATCCTGCCAGCCATTCACGTAATTCGTCCATTTTTTGAGCACTCCATTAGTCGGTAATACGCTAAATAGAAATTTTTTGATAAAAATTGGTGAAAATCAATTTTTTCCAATTTTTTTTGGTGAAATTTGAATTTTTATGTGATTTTTATTCAGTCATCGGAAAAACTCACACTTCGTTCTCCATCGTCGTTCGCGGATAACGTGGTGATAAGTGATAAAGAGGAGGCTCTCTTTCCGAGAGAAATGCCCCGACTCGCCGCAGTTTTTGCTCTCTGCAAACAGACGGCGGTTTGGCAAACAGTTAAACGGAGGAGAACTGAGAGACAACCTTACATTTAGTCGCTTCTAAACATAGGACGGAAGGAACCGGTTCTTTGTACTATATCGATGTAAATAGTTGAGAAGTGTCTGAAAAAAGAAAGTAAGTGTGTGTGTGTGTCCGGAGCAAATGTTCGCGTTGTGAGCAGAGAAATTGGAAATTAATGTAATTTCGAGAACGAATTGCGGTTTTGTGCCGGCGTGCTTGTATGATTTGTGCTTTTTTGTCTGCATGGACACACATGAAGCCTGCAGAAGTCATAGACAACGAGACGAATGTGATGTGTAATGTGTCATGGGACGATTTTCAGATGTAACACTTTGATTCGCACCTCCGTGGCGAACAACTGTCGTGTTTCCGAGTGTTCTGATGTCATTTTTTCCCGTCGGAAACCTGTTTTCTCGCTGGAAAACCTCGAGTCGTGTCCGAAAACCATTAAAAATCCGTCGACGGCGCCGTAAATTAAAAATGCGGCCCGGTAAGTAAAGCCGCTCCACCGCACACTTGGCAGCGGGCCAAGAGTGGCGGCGCGGGTCTCACCACGCGAAGTATACGGTCACACCCGTTCCGCGTGTGTCGGAGTTGACTCCGATGGGCGCCGGCTTTCTGTTTGCCTCACTTGCGTTCGTCGCTGTCGTCTGTGCTGTTGACACCTGTTCGAAGTCTGATTGTCCGAAAATGAGCAACACCGAGAGAACCTTCATCGCCGTCAAGCCTGATGGAGTCCAGCGGTACGTTAGTTTTGCAGCATTCGTTTGGTTTAGGCCAGCTTTCTGAAATCCAATTGTTTTTTGAAAAAAACTATTTTATCCATTTGCAGTGGACTCGTCGGCAAGATCATTGCCCGCTTCGAGGAGCGCGGATACAAGCTCGTTGCCCTCAAGCAAATCACCGCCTCGAAGGCTCATCTCGAGGTAAATTAAACGAAAAAACCGGGATTTTAGGCCAAACTCTAAAATAATTTTTTTCAGGTTCACTACCAAGACCTGAAGGACAAGCCATTCTTCCCATCGCTCATCGAGTACATGAGCTCTGGACCAGTCGTCGCCATGGTCTGGCAAGGACTTGACGTCGTCAAGCAGGGACGTAACATGCTCGGAGCCACCAACCCACTTGCCTCCGCCCAAGGAACCATCCGCGGAGACTTCTGCATCCAGACCGGACGCAACATCTGCCACGGATCCGATGCCGTCGACTCTGCCAACCGCGAGATCGCTCACTGGTTCAAGCCAGACGAGATCAACGACTACAAGAACCAGCAAATCAACGACTGGGTCTACGAATAAGCGGATCGTGCAATCGTTTCCGGTGTGGAGATCTGAGTCTACTTCCCGATGGAGCTTCTTTTCACCACATTTTCGTATCTCTTGCTGAATGTTGATAAAGTATTGCTTCCATCCAGGCTCGTTACTTGTTTATCACACGCATGCGCGCGCGATTATGGGTAGTCAGTGACTACTAGTCAAAGCAATACTAATCCGGAGCTTTGCTGTCGTCAATCATTTATTCAACCCGAAATCGGAAGAGAGGATTAAATATGGGATGACTAAGGTGTTGATAACACATGAATAAGTTAGATTATCCGTCGAGCTCTAAGCTCTGAATTCGGCCACTTGGACTAGTTTGTTGCTCAGATTCGTGTTATAGAAGTCGGAATCCGGATTATCGAGGTGATTCTCAAAGTCGGCGAGCTCACGGTACAGCTTTTTTTGGATAACAGCTTGCAGTCCCCTCAAGAAGTTGGATCCTTGGAAGAGCGTCCTGCAAATTCAAATGTATGCCTTGTCGCGGCTCTTTTCTCTCACTTGCACTCTTTCCACGTCTCTCCGTCCTTTTCGTAGGCTACTAATCTGTCCTGTTCACAGTCCGACATCAGTCTTTCGTTCATCACTTGGACGAGAATGGCCGGCGACGTAGTGACTGCAGAGATGCGCTCGGCGAGTCTAATGGCATAAGTGCTGAGTGCCGTGTCCGACGGCGTCGCATTCGAGAAGTAGACTCCGACTAGAGAGGCGCCGAACTTGGCGTGAACGAGAGAGGTGGCCAGCTCGAGAGGAGGGGCCAGGGGCGTCGATTCGTGGCACAGTGGCACGCAGCCGGTTACCTGGAAAACAGGGATTTGCGGAATTTGAATAGGAGGATTTATTAGGGATTTTGAGCAAGAGAAGAGGGAACTTTCAGAATTTATGTAAGGGGCTGAAAGGCGCTGATCATACAGAACTCAAACGGACAAAAAAAGGATTGAGCAAAACGTGTGTTTTTTTGAATGAAACATATCAGAATGCACAGGGGAATTTTTTTCAATACGCAGAACACAAGATAACTCACGGTGACTTTGTCTCCCTTCTTGGTGCCAATCAGCAATCCGAAGACTCCTTTCGACGGATATTTGAGGCAGTGGAGGATGATCGTCGAGTACGGAAGTGCCTGTGTTTCCACTTGATACTTCATCTGAATTTATGAAATTGTAGCGCATGTGTATTCAGAGAACAGAATACATGACGGAAAACAACCGGTTGACTCGCTCAAAAGAGGAAAATCGATATTCCGAAAGAGAAGATTTATTGACGGGAAAGATTGTGTGAAAAAACTTTGTTTGTTTGAAAAAGAACAGAAAAATGCTGATAATTCGAACGGGAAACGGAAAATATTGACGTATTCAAACAATTGAAAATCGGTTTAGCCTTGAAAAAAAACGGGAATGGAAGTGGGAATGAAAAGGATGAAAACGGGGACGAATGAGACAAGATTTCAGAAGAATTACAATTGTTCGAGGTAAAATATATAAATTAGGGAGGTGAAAAGTAGCACGAAACACGAGAATTCGTGAAAAATCGGACACGGCGTGTTTTTCGTTGCACAACCGATGAAACGTCGGCCGCGGCCACCGATTAAGCACCGCCCCTCGCCCCGCCCACCGCTCTCGTGGCCGCGCCCGGGAAAACTTCGGCCACTCGAAAATTAACACTGAAATTTTAATGTTTGCTCCCCGCACGGGCTCCAGAGACAAAATTTTCAAAAAACGTTTTGAACAAAATGTTCGCAATAAAATTCTGAGTTAGAATTTCACAAGTGGTCTTCATAAAAATCATTTTCCAGGGAGTTTACCCCCAATAACTGTCAGTTCGACGGGGCAATTTCAGAAAAACAAGGCGGGCGATGTGCGAAGTTGAGCAAACTAATCAAGTTATGATATCAATCGAAAGAAAATTGAATTTCGAACAAGTTTGCAGTTGACAAATTTTTTCTATCTTGTCTCCCCCGCGAGATGACGGCTGTAGAAAGTCATGAAAGCATATTCAGCTGTATCAGCCGTACCAGTCACGATAGAAAAAAGTGATGTACTAGAAAGTTGTGCTCCAGTCGATTTCCAGTCGATTGGTATACACCGGTAGTACCGGAATATATTTTCTGCACTTTTATGGTCCAGTGAACAGAAAAGTCAGAAATTGCATGTTCGAAAATTGATATAATGCCTTCAAAAATAGGCAAAAACACATTTAGATGGCACATTAATAAAGTATCTGACATATTTCAGTAATCCTATTAGGTTTACAGTGCGAATTTCGAGTATAACTTGGACTGACCGCCCATCTCCATAATCTGTCGTTATGGCAGCAAAAAGGCAGGAAAATTAGGTCCAAGTGTTGTACTTTTGTGAAAAAATAATTACTTAACATATTTGAAGCGTTTCTCCTCTTTTTTCCTCAAATCTGTTACGCAAATTCAACTTTCCAGAGTTCTCTGCCAAAAAGTAGAAAAACACGGAAAAAACCATGCGGCGGCGTTGCAAAATGAAGGGGGCGGGGTGAAGTGCGTTGATTGGCTGCCGGCGGCGGCCGAAGAAATCGCTCGTGCAACGAAAAACACGCCGTGCGGAAATTGATAAATATTCGGGAGAGCGCGATGGAGCGCGGTTGCAAGCTTCAACGAGAGACGTTTTCGGGGCACCCGGGGGGAAATTTGTGGAAGGACGAGAAGGCTCGCCACCCGTGATTTGATAGTATGGGAAACAATCAGAAGAGAGTGAAAAAAAACAGAATTCAAATAACTAAATCTGAAAACGAGACAATAAATTAATACAATGACCGTATGAATCGAATACATAAGAAAAAACACGAAATCAGATGATAAACATGAGGAAAACAATGCTCACTGCCTCAAGTGTTGCAAAAGAAAATTGAGGTTATTACTCTGTTGCAGAACAGCGCTATTATTCAAAATGTAATTGACTAGACTAGGGTTCAACGTAACAGTTTGAACAGGCAGAGTTGAGCTAGGAAAAGTTGGGACAGACCAAGATGGGCTAGGCATAGTTGGAACATGCATAGTTGGGGAAGACCAAGCTGGGGCAGGTATAGTTGGGACAGACGTAGTTGGGGCAGACCAAGCTGGGGCAGACCAATTTGGGGCTGACATAGTTGAGGTAGACCAAGCTGGGGCAGACCATGCTGAGGGAGACCAAGCGGGGGGAGACAAAGTTGAGACCGGCAAAGCTGGGGCAGACCAAGTTGGAGCAGGCGTAGTTGGAACAATCTGTTCCCAGGTTGTAGTGTCCTCCGGTGATCTCCAAACCGGACTTTGTGCAGCTCTTCTCTCTCCTTCTCCGATGTTCAGAAGGGGACGATCGGAGGTGAAGGTCAGAGGAGATATGCGATGCTCTTGTTCGGGAATCGGACGGATCGGCAATGCGGACAGTTGTGGTTCCAGTGGTTCCAGAGAAGCGACAGAGCTGAAAGTGATTCAATTAAGAGATAATTCGCAGACGAGTCTTACCTCAAAGCCACGATGTTCGGTTCCGGTGGCACTGGATCAACTGCTGCTTCACTCGGCCGCTGAGGACGGAACACTGCCGAGTACCTTTCAGCCTTCTCTGCGATTGACAAGTCTGGCAACGCCAACTGTCCTACTCCGCAATTGGTCTGTCTTTGGATCGTCCTGTTCTCCATCGGTGGGTTCTGGACTCTCGGAACAGTCGGAGCAGTCGGCTCGTTATGCGGTTTTCTGATCATCTTCTCCCTCGGATTTTCGTAGTATATGGGTTGATTGCTAGTTTTTCGGACCTTCGGTTCGCCATAGGCTTTCGCATCACTTCTCCTCTTGAGTCCATTCACCGACTGCTCGGGAGTTCTCGATTTCTGAAAACAAACTTTGCCAACTGTTGTAACCCGCTGTTCCGATGTACTCACCGCTTGAGGATTCGAAATGACTCTGATATAGTTCTGTTCTTCATGGACTGGTTGTGATGTTGTGCTTGCCGAGGATTCCATCTCAAAATAGTTTATTCGTTTTGAGTCGAGGGTACAAGGAGTAACCGTAAAGAGAACGGGCTCTTGTCGTGGTTCGATCACCGAATCAGTTTCAGGTGCTGATGTGACGTCCTCATAGAGTTTCACTGGCTTCGCCGACTCCAAAATTGCCTCGTGAAATCCTTGGGACCACGTCTCGATCGCCTCCATACAATTTGAGAACTTGGCTTCCGCATCCTTGTCAACTGGCTCTCGAGGTTCCACAACTGCTTCGTGGAATCCATGGGACAACTTCTCGACTTCCTGCTCACAATTTGAAAACGTGGCTTCCGCCTGCTGTTCAACTGGCTCTCGAGGTTCCACCGAAGACTCCTCTGGGGTCTCCTCCCTCTCTGCAATGTCCACCAGCTCCTCCTCCTTCTGGACAACATCGTTGTGTTCAACTGCTACTCCGACGCTTTCTTCGTTGGCTTCTTCCACCGGTTCCTTCTCGTTCCCATTGAGCTCAACAGCCACCGGGAGCTTCATCGGCACGTCTTGCTGTTTCGGTTCCTCCTTGAAGACCTCGATCTTTGTCAAAAAGTCACAGCTCACTGCTCGTCGCAACGTCGCAACGCTTTTCTGTTTGACTTGCAGTTCCTCTTCCGCTGGCAATTCCGTGCTACTCCCGGAAAAGAGATCCATGCCCAAGGATCCTTCGTCATCTTCTGTCTCCTCCCCGACTATTTCTGGCGACACTGTCTGCTCTTTCCCGTTTTTCTCTTCACTTTCCTCTGAATCCGTGGCAGAATCGTCATCCGAAACGTCTTCATCTGCTGGCGTCCCTCCAACTTCTTCTCTCGCCGCTTCCTCGGGAACTATCTTCAAATGACCCTCTCCGCTGGCATCTTCGAAGTACTCCGACTCCCCACAATCCATTGCCACCTCTCCGTCTTCTATCACAGTTTCCTCAGTGATTCCACACTTTTCGTTGGCAGTGCTGGTCGACGCAATCAGCTGAGAACTCTCAACCAAACGTTCAACTTCCATCTGTTCTTCTCCAACCGGCTCTTCTTCCACCACCAGCCGTCTCTTCTGATTCTTCCTCATCGGCTTCTTCTTCCCTCCACGTCGTCCTTTCCTCCCTTTCCGAGACTTCTTCGTACCATTCGACCGCTTCACGACCACACGTGTCTTCCTCTCCAGCTTCTTCTCTAACTTCAGCAACTCTTCCTGCACCATTTCCTCTGAAACCAACTCATCAACCCTGCTCACTGATGTCTCCCAAAACTCACCCATCAACTTCTCCTTCTCCGCTTCCTCTTCCTTCTTGATCCTATCCATCACTGCATTCCTCTCGGCACTTCCCTTTTCATAGTACTCCAGCATTAGGCGGTGCTGAAAACAAAGCTCATCTGAAGTCTATCCGTTGTCCCACCTCTTCACACTTCAGTTCTCCACGGAGCATACTCGCAGGAGTTCTCTTCTTCTTGTCTTCCATATCAAACGATGCTCCATGGTCATGGAGCAGCTTGAACACCTCCAATAACTCCTTCCTCTTCTCCTCGAGCGTGTCCCAACACCTCTTCTGTTTCCTAACCGTCCAGTCCAACTTCTTCACTCTGACATAGTTCAACGCTTCTAATCTCTTTTTCTCTTCGTCTGCTTTGGATTCTAACAGGCATGCATATAGTTCTTCCTGCAGTAAAGCCAGCAAAGACAGTTCGTCAGGCCCTTGCCAGGAGAGATCACCACCGTACCTAAAACAATAAATGTATTCCCTGTACAGAACAAGCGACTCACTGAAGCAGCAGCCTGGCCATCTCTACATTTGTGTTGATAATGCACTCTGCCATCGGCGCCCATCCGACACGATCCGGCACGTTGACCTGTTCAGGGAACTCTGAAAAACAATCTTAGGGAACCACCACTTCCGATTAATCACAAACGTTCGAGAATCATCCTGGCGTACTTGACACGTCCCGCTCTGACCTCTCTCGTAAGAGGCGTCTCCCCGTAGGGACCTTCTCCGACCATTCTGATCTTCTTAGTTCTCCGCTAAAAGATTAGTTGGAAAGGTGAAGGAAACACAGGAATGACTAGGACTAGGTGAGTCTAGGATAGGGACACGTCTATCTAGGTGGATGACTTACAGCCCGCCTCAGATCACCGGTACCTTCCGAGAGTTCTGCTACTGCAATGACACGGCTGAGAATGCGTTTGGGGAGGGAGCGATGGACTAGGTGAACTAATGGACCTGTGTACGTGGAGGACAGAGTCAACTCAGACTGGATGCCAAGAGTAAGTTGTTACGGAAATCTAGGTTACGTCACCTATATAGATTTGGCTCAAACTTGGTAATTGGGTTGCTTAGGACCCCAATAGGCGGAATCCAAAAGGATTTTGATGGGAAACTTGTTTCAAGGCCGCTACATGCGAAAAAGTGCGCTCAGAAGCAAGTTTTTAGGCTTGAAATCACCACTGATTGCATTTCACGCGAAACATCACTCATTTCAATTGCTTACTAGGTCTAAAAACTCGCTTCTGATTGTGAGCGTACTTTTTTGCATGTCCGGACAAGTTTCCTATCAAAATCCTTCTGGATTCCGACTATTGGGGTCCTAAGCAATCCAATTACCAAGTTTGAGCCAAATCTATATAGGTGACCCTTCGCACCTACCTTGTTAGAGTCTTTCGTATTGCTAGTTTTTAGTTTATTATCCTAGAGAAAGAGACACATAGAGGGCACAAGGATAATGTGTTGAATGAGAGCATGGCTTCAAAAGTTAACGAGTTCCCGTACACAGGCAAGTGATTCCCCAGACTTACGGAGTTTCTTTTGTTCCATCGGTTGGTGAACGTTTTCAAGAAGTCTTGACTACTGGAAACACAAGAATCAGTTCAAATCGGTCATTACTTTCCCTTGAACTCACTTTCTTATTGCCAACTTGTGGATCGCTAGTTCTTCCTCAGTGAACTTCATCGCAGTTGAAGCTGTTGCTAAAAGGGATTGTGTGGTTCAAAGTTGAAAAATAGGAAAAAGAAGAGAAACGTAATGAAGTTGAAAATGAGACGAGCAATTATGGGAGGGAGAGAGAGAGAGATAGCAAGTGTTTGTAAACAAGTCTCCGGCGGCAAGGTGTCGACGGGCTGCTATGATGATGTTCTTCGAAGCGGACGAAACTCTGCGAAACATATACGTAGACATGTCTCTGGCGCACTGCTCCCTCCCCTTTTTTGCGCGTCGCCGTGCTTATTTCCAAGGCAAAAGAGAGACGAGAGATGCATTAGCTGATTATGTGAAGCCGTGAAGAAGAAGAAGAAGACGAAGAAGAAGAAGAAGAAGAAGAAGGGGAAGGGGCAGGGGCCCAGCCAGGTGCAGGACGCACACGTTGCAAACAGAGAAGTCTCTATGGAGACCGTCGAGAGGAGATATTCGGGGAGGGGATCGAGCTGATAGTCAAGGGAAAAACTGGGAAGAATGAGCCCGAGGGGCCACGCACCGCTGCTCTTATACTCCTTCAGATCTCCGGGACAACTAAAAGGGGCGGTCCGATGGAAGGCGCTGGGCGAGGCGCCGCCCCCTTCTGACGGAGTACACGTAAACAAAAGAGATGAGTGAGAAAAGGTGGCAGTGGGGCGAGGCGGGAATATGAGAAGAGAGCTGGAAAGATGAGAAAGAGACACTAATAGGGAGGGCCGGATGAGGACCTACGTGTCATGGAGAGAGACGGACGAAGAGAGAGAGAGAGAGTTTCAATGCACCCGTTGCAGATTCTAGATTAATTGGAGAGTCAAGACGCTGAAAACGGGCGGGTATGAAGATGTATTGGATATTGAGAAGGGGTCACGAAGTGACACATGTTGCGAAATTGGAAAAAGAGAAGGGGAATAATAAGCATCGAGGACTTCCTTGATTCGGAGGGTTGCTGCGAGTCAACCAACATGAATCTGACATTGAAAATGTTTCAACTGCAGTCTGCCCCGTGTAACAATGGCTCTCTCTCTGCCTGCATGGACATCCGAGTCGCCGCGCCTAGCTGTCACATTGTGGTTATATACCGGAAGACTCTCCATGTTTCCTCTTTTCTCTTTTTTGCGAGATCCACGGCGACTAAGATATTCATGTAAGCGACATGCGCGCCGCTTGAAAAAGACCTCCGACTAATGAAACTGATCGCTCCCAGATTCATTTGGTCCGAAGCGTTGATAAACAATGTGAGAACTTGTGGAAACGACCTACTTACTCGGAAACGAAAAGGATATGTACCCGGACAAGAATCTAGAGAAGGGCTGTGAGTAGACATTTCGAAAAACGGGCTGCTGGGCAACAGAGAAAGCTTTTAGTGTTTCGCAACGGATGGCGGTCCAGATGAAAGAACATAAACATGGCGAGCAGAGCCAGGTGAAACGTTTATCAACAGAATGATGTGTGGGAAGAGATGATAACCATTCCCTTTGATCCTTATGTGCTCTCAAAAGTTTTCTCATGCCCGTTGTCTCATGAGCATGCTTCTCGTATCGTCGGCTTTTTGGCAGAAGGGTTATCCATCTAGCCAAAAACATAATTTCCGGGTGAAATGTGTGAGGTGTGCCGGAAATTAGTTGGCTGAGTATGTATATATGAGAAGGCATCGCGAAAGGAAATAGGTTGCAGATGTGACTATGCTATGGGTTATGAATGGCGTTGGACTGGCAAGGGGCTCGATCAGCATCGTTACGCAAGTTCCCCCTTGATCCAAACCTTTCGTTGCGAGACCCAAACTCTCTTATCAGCTTATCTAAAGCTCCAAATCACCACTCCGCCCTATGAAAGTGCAAACAGGGGCGTGTCCATCACCTGCCCCAACTCGCTTCCTTCATGCTCTTCTTTTTTGTACTTTTCCAGTTCCATTCCCTTTCTCCCTCCCCTTCACTGCATAATCAATCACTCATGCTCATTAGGTTCTGATAAACAAAGTGATAACCACCTCGAAATACCCCGTGATTACTCAGAATTCGTCTCTCCTGGGACTACATTTTCACGAGATTTTGTGTGACTATAGAAGCGAATCATCTGACATTTTCCCCCAATAAAAATTTACCTGGCTCTCCAAAAATAAAAGAGAAAGAGAGAATAGGAAAGTGAAATATGATTGAGTGGGGAGATGAGGATTTGTGACGGCTTAACGAGTCCGAAATATCTCGAATTGGAGGGTTTCAGATTAGGATTATTCCGGGGCATTTGACGCAAGAGGACAAGTGATCTCAGAGAAGACAACTTGTAAACAGTGTTGGAATCACGGAAGAGAGTTCAAGAATCTGAAGAAGCTATTATTGCCGTCCCGCGGCGAGTGACCTGGTGGGTCTCGCCACGAAAATGATTTCTGGCTGTAATACGGCTTCTGGACAAGGTTTTTTTGGTTTTTTTTTTATGAAAATGGGTACAAAGGCATGTCTGCAATCGTTTCCAACCAAATTCCAGCAGTTTCCACTGATTTTCAGTACAAAAACATCCATTTTTCGGTACTTTGCCGCTTTTTACCAAAGACACCTCATTTTCACTAGAAATCGGTGGAAACTGCTGAAATTCGATTGGAAATTATCGAATTCACCTCATTTCACACATTTTCATCATAAAAAGTGCCAAAACCTTGCCCAGAAGCCGTATTTCAGCCAGAAGCGATTTTCGTGGCGAGACCCAACAGGTGACTCGTCACGGGACGGCAATAATAGCGTTGTCAAGTCTACAGATTCTTTAAATTCGTTAGAGTTTGTGCCCTCTATTTAACAATTTTCAAAAACGCACCTCCAAATTGGAAAGAACGGGTTTGCAATGCGATGCAACGCAGATTACCAACAGATTTTCTGCTGTGGTGGTGTGGCCCTTCCGCTGAATGACAATTCCGAATTTGATACCAGGTGGCCTTCCCAAAATGTTTCTCTTTCGCTAATCGGCAATCAGTTATCAAATTTGAAATCACTTACTTGTTTGCAAATTGGATTCCGGTTATAAACGCGGGGTTTTTCTTCTTTGAAAAGGGTTTTGGGATTAGTTTGATCAGTTTTGTGGGGAAGATTAGGATTGAGTGATAAAAAGAAAAAAAGATAAAAGCGGTGATAAGTAATCCATTCAAAAAGTGATTCTTGACTATACGTGTGCCAAATGGATTACTCTTGAGAGTTAGAGAATCGTTGAGCTAAAACGATCATCTGAATCTTTCACTCTATCATTTCTAGTGATTTCATGTTGCTGATTATTCTTATCAGTCGGAAACATCTGAATCTTTAGTTTTTTGTTACAGTTCTGCTCCACTTGCCCTCTAGACTCTACTCCCCTCTCCAACACGTCAGCTCTTAACTCTTGAACTAGAATCCCTTTCGCTTTGTTTATCATGTCCTTATCACTATCACTGCTTCCTCTCTTTCTCTCTTGCACGTCTTCTGACACCCTTTATCTCGCATCAAAGTTCTCTCTTCGCTCTGTTGCTCCGACATAATCATCCACATCCGCACCGAAACGAAGAGTCCAAGAAACGAAGAGCGAAGTGATAAACAACGGGTTGAAATGTGAAAACGGAAAGGGGAAAACGAGCGAAACGGCAGGAAAAGAGAGAAGAAAAAGAAGGGGGAACACTTGAGAAAACGGTATCTTATCGAGAAGGCCGTCCAACTTGGCGCTGATTAATTTTTAATTTGGCAAGACGGTTTGGCCGCCGACCTTGTTCGGTTTTGTTTGTTAACTAGACGAAACGGTCAGAAAGGTTTTTGATCGTGAAGAGGACCGATTCGAAGAAAAAGAAGAAGCTGATTAGGGGAGATTAGAAACACGAAACGAATCCGTTCATGTGCAAGGGCTTAGGGATTGAGCCGAGACTTCAGTACTCGCTGCATCCGTCCGATGCTCGGCGCCGCGCAACTGGCAATTTACTATGCGAGAGAGGGAAAGGTTGGCAACTTCAGAACAAATTGTTGGTTTATTCGGGGGAGAAAGTGAAGGGGAAACGAACAAGAAGAAATTGAAGGGGTCGGGAGGTGAAATGGCAGGGACTGTGCGGCGCCTCGTTAACCGTGGGAACATGCATTTCGAAATAGATTGTTATTGTCTGTTCTATTGGTGAATCCTATTTTGGAAAGATTACTGTAGGTACAGTAGTCAAAGTGCGTCTGAGTGGATTATAATTGGATCAGTGCATCAAAGAGCTAACGAGGCGTTATAAGTTACTAATCTTGTTTTCCTTTTGTTACTTTCTGAGGGACTTTTCATTGCAAATCATGTTCATTTTTTCACGTATTCATCAGTCATAAAAGGCGCAGAGTCAAGGATTCTGAACGAAGGGAATCGGTGTGGGACCCGGGGAGAAATCAAGAAAAGAAAACAGAGAATTGGGGACATAGTCTTAGGAACTGAATAAACGAAGGGAGAATTGAACTAGAATAACACGAAATATGTACAATAAAGCCAGGTCACATTGTGCCTAAAGATCAGTGCTTAGCTACTCTATCATCAATCGATACAGTCTCTATGTTGTTCTAGAATCCGCTTCTCGAACTGAATCTTGTGAGTTGGAGGCGGCGGCGGCGGCGGAGCAACTGGCTCGGGGGACCGCTCTCGGGGCATCGGAATCCGCATCGGCATCAGCTCTTTCTTCCAATCCGAACCGGCTTGTCGTTCGAATTGGATCTCTTGGAAACATTCCGACATGTATTCCGCCTGTAATTCATCGGATTACTGTAGCCGTTCATTGGTCAACTCACGAATGGTGTCTCGAGTCTGACGTATTTCGTCTTTTTCTCCTCCGTCTCTTCTTCATTTTCTTCTCCAGAATCTCTGAGATATTCGAATGAAAAAGCGGTTCCTTCATCGCAAATCCGAAAGTCTTCGATACGATTCCATTCGATTTCCATTGAGTTTCCCTGAAATCAGAGTGTTCATCCTAGAGCTTCTTCTCTTTTTGACTCACGTCTTCTGGAGATTTGAGTAGAAGATTCGCGAATCTCACAACCATTATCACCGTCTGTCGTCTTTTCCGAAGCACGCATACACTCGGAGGAAACGTCACTTGGTTGTATCCTTCGAGTTCTCGAGCCATATCGAGGAACTGAAAGCACCAAAGATATCCCTCCCGTCTGAAAGTTCTCTCCCCACCTCATCCATATGCTCCTCGTTTTGCATCGCCTTCAACTGATAACTCTTCCGGTTCGTTATCACCTTGCCACTGTGCAAATCAGCAACAGCTTGCAGGAAGCAGAACTGTTTGAAGACCATGTCCCGTTTGCAGAGAGCCCGTTCCCGTTCGATGTCGAACACGAATTTCCGGAGGACGAGACAAGAAGAAGAGGCCGACGAGTAGTTGTGTGTGTACAGCTCATGGACACTCTCGCAGTCGGTCACTTTTCGTTCTGAAATCATCAATCCGTTCTAATCAGTTCTAATCACCCTTTCTTTATCAGTCTCTCACACCCTTATCACCATAACAACCCCATCGGCTCACCGAAAGAGTTATCCAACAGCTCGAAAATGGAGCACGCCGCTGCTCCCTCTCTGCTCATTTGCAGTCTTCTCTGAGCCGTTGTGAAGAAAAGAGACGCCGAGATGCTGCGTCGCGTGCGGATTGTCAGCGGAGAGCCGTCGGGGAGCATCAATCGGATCTCGACTTCGCACATCGGATCGCACTCCATCAGGAACTTCTGGAAAAGAGTTTGGGTTACTCAGCGAACCAACGGGATCTTCCCACCTGGACCATCTCTGACTCTGCGATCACTCGGATCGTGCAGATCTTCTCCAGATACTGTTCCAATCCTCTTCTTCTCGAATCCAATTGCTGCTCCGACAGTTTAAAAGGCCACTTTCCAGGCAACTGAGGGAAGCAGAAATCGTAAAAGTGTTTCTTGAGAGCCGAGTGTAGTTCCACGAATTCCGAGTATCTTCTGGATCCAAGCTGCCGTCCGGCCATGTGGATGTTGTAAACCGTGTACCTTTCCAGTGGATCATTGACAGTGTTACACGAGGGAACTGTGACTGGAAGTGACCGATTCTCCGAGTAGTCGTGTCCATAAGCCATTGAACTCTCCTCCCCGTAATCATATCTATCGATGTCCGGATCCTCCACTGATACCACTATCATTGTCAGCTCATCCCCTCCATTCTTGATCAAGTCGACGACGTTCCGATGCGTGGATCCCTCGACGTTCAGTCCGTTCACCTCCAGAATCCGATCTCCCTTGCGGAGCCCTGCAGTGTCTGCTGCTCCTCGTCGGAGCACTGCACTCACGTGCTGCAACGGGGCGTACAACTCTCCGTTCAGACTCCGCAGCTGGCCGCCCTCGCTGACTTGTCCCTTGACGTTGAAGCCGAATCCCGTGTCCGATTTGACGACTTTGACGACGTGTGGACGGGGGTTGAAGATGGGCGGCGAGGAGGAGGAGGAGGCAGTGTCGGAACGCGAAGCTGAAGAATTGGATGAATGGCTCCACGGGGTGTAATAACTAAGTGCTCAGACTCTCATGATGCATAGGGGAATGCTAGCTCTGGAAGGTTCAAAAAAGCTCCGTGAGAACCCCTCAAATCACTCACAATTCCTCGAGTTCACGTGCTCTTCTGACGTCGTCTGCGAGTCGTCTGAATCGTAATCGTAGCCTTGCATCATCCTGTAAGCAGAGACGAGGTGAAAATATAAACGAGAGGGAAACGAGGAGGAGAGGAGTCGATCGTCACCACATAAATCATCGAACGGCGCCCTCCCACCGGCCGACTCCAATTAAAAAATAGGCAGAGAGAGGAGCGGAGAGAACGAAATCCGACCAGTTTTGAAATGTTTTGTTGGGGATGCGAGAGGATTGGGAAACAGATCGGTGATAAAGCGGAAAGTGCGCTCTAATGAACTTTTCGTTAGAGCGTGCTTGCTCACGAGTCCCCTTTGCAATCACGCCCTACCGATGCCTGCCAGCTTCTCCCTCCACTTGGCCATTTATCTTGGCCATTTCTCCACTGACAGGTGTTTCAAATGCAGCCGTTTCCGGACCCGAAAATAAGCATTTGTCATTGCTCCCAAACGACCAAAAAATGGAGTTTCCGCCTCACCGAGCCGTTGGTGCACACGGCAAAAAGTCACTGGTGAAAGGCGAAAAAATAAGAGAAAAGGCTCTCGGAAATGTGCTGCTCGGCGGAGCCAATTTGCATAAGAAACGACGGGAAATGGACGGAAAGCCGAATCAGAGGCGACGGCGCGGCCGAACAATGGAGCGCATTTGTAGCAGACGAATAATTCATTGGGGCGATGGATGGAGCAGTGCACTTTGGATATAAACACACAGGATTGTTTATTTTTTTGCAGAGAAGTTTATAGTTCGAGTTGGGAGAAGACACGTCACAAGGTCAACGAATAGTAGGTGAAGAGGCGCAGAACGAGAGGAATTCTGGGATCGAATGGAACCAAAAACCGAAAAGAATCACGAGAGAGAGATGCAGGGAGAGGAAGAGACGCAGACGGGACAAAGAATCAGTGATAAGGGGGAGATGTGCCACGTCATAAGAAGAAGAGAAGAATGGAACGAATGGCTTTGAGCCGTCCTCCCCCACCAGCTATCTCTCTCGATTTCCCATTTCCCCAGAGGAAAAAATTAATTGAAAATCGTTCGAATTCCAGCCTCTCTCCCTCTATCTCTTTCTCGTTTCCTCTCCAATTTCCTGTCCTCTCTCTTGAAAAGTTTCGAAAGTTTCTCGTCTCTCTCTCTTTTTCGAATCGGAAATTGACTGAAACCGAGGAGAGAACAAACACAGAAAGAGAGGCGATGCGGGGGACCCTTGTGATGAGAAAGAAATGCGAAAACGGCCAGTTTGTCGTTGTCGGAAAGAAGAAGAAGAAGCTCCCGAGGCGGAGAAGAAAGGCGAAAAAAGAAGAAGAAGTTGTTGTGTGGGGATGGGAGAGGATGTGTTTGTGAGTAGCGAAGAATCGCTTTGCGTGGATTTTTTATTCGAAACGTTTCAACGGATCCGAAATGCGCTCCATTGAGACTTTATCCGCAGCCAACAGGAAGCGCGCTCCAATGAAAACATCTGCGAGCTGAGAGGACACTGGGAGAAACATGTTCCGCGCCGTGACTCAGCCGCGCCAGAACCGGTCGGTCTGTGTCTCTCACTCTTCTACAGTCTCTCATCTCAACTTGGAATTCAAAAGTGTTGAAAGACTCTCACGCTCTTTTCGTGCTTCCCGATTTCATAAAACTTTCAGTATCAGCACAGTCTATCTGAAAGTGTGCCGCCAAAAGTGCAAGTTTTCTGACCGCCCGGCAGTGGAATGATAACAGATAACAACGAGAGGAAACCAAAGAGAGCAGGAGACGAAATGGCAAATGTGCTCCATTGGAATGCTCATAAAAACTGATGGGGGAATTGGAAAGAAAGAGAAATAATGGAAAAATATGAGAAAATAAATACAAAATAGTGTAATTATGTCTCGAAGAGAGGGGAATTGACTAGATTATATTTGGAAGAGCGCGGAAAAGGGGACAAGTAGGCGACTCTTGGACCGACAACGTCTTCTTCCTCTGCAGAATTCAGGCGCTCGTTTCGACGAAAAGTTGGTGGGCCCTCGGGGCGAATGACAGTGAGAGAGTGAGAACACGAGAGAGCCGACAGAGATAAAGAGCAAAAAAACGGAAGGTGAGAGAGTGTGTGCAATGGCGGAGACGCAGACAACGACCTTGTGGACAGAGCGGAGAGAGATCGGAGACGCAGAGAGAGATGGTCGGCCTCTCGGAACTGCGATGCGCATGGCCATGACGACCGATTCTCGCCCTGGCGTTTTTTGGAAGACGTCAGCCAGACTTCTGATTCCATAGCTTCTGGTATTTATTTTCGACTAACGTTATATTCTACATTTCACAATTTGATGTCATGAGATCTCGATCCCGATTTAGCTCACTAGAGCCCACGGCTCGATGCTCCAAACAATTTTAGAAAACGAACAAACGAGGAAACACTTTTGACAGTTAATCATTGTTATCATTGACCCTGTTGGAAGCTGCCATTCACTCTTTCCCATCGATTTGCAAGTTCTCTTCCTAAGGACATTTCAAAACTTTTGGAAAGTGCGCTCCAGTGAACTGGAACCGCATGTCGTGTCGAAACAACAACTTGTGACATAAACTCGGTGATCGATGATGATCAGATTGGTCAATAAAAGGGGTCTCCGAGGCGCCGCCGATCATCCATGAAGTTTCGCAAAGTTTCAAAGCTTTTGTGCAAAGTTCAATGGAGCACACTTGCAACTTCCAGAAACTGAACGTTCAGAGTTCTTCTGTACCTTCTTAATTCATATTCGCTCCATCGTACAGTTCCATAGAGCGTCCTTGCAGATCTGCCCAAACCAGTCCGTAGGGCTTCTCCCCCTGGTCACTTTGTTTTCCCCTCTTCTCCAACTTGTTGTTATTTGTGCGCCGCCGTCTTCCTTATCGATTTTCGCCTTCTTTCCGTCTCTTCCACCCTCTTCCGTCGCGCATTTCTCCCATTCCGAACCCTTGTTCCATCTTCAACTTTTTCCCTTTCCCGATCCTTCTTCCCGACTGATTCATTGTTTCCGCTGTGTTGTTTCTCCCGTGCAAATATTGACGTCATTCCAGGAAAAAAACACCACGCGAAAAGAAAAGAAAACAAAACAATGCAGGGAGACTCTATCGCTGAACGTCGCAGAAAGGTAAGTGCGCTCCGCTGATAACCAAGGGAACATCTGATTTCGAGGTGCTCGTCGGAGAGCTTCCAGCTCATTTCCTGCGTCTTGCCGTGCCAATGCAACAGCATGCCGAGCCGGAAGTCGTCCAGCCGCGACTGGTCAGCTTCGTCCCTCCGAACACTCGTGGACGTCTCTCCGTGACCATTATGGAGGCGAATCTCGTCAAGAACTACGGACTTGTTCGTATGGATCCGTATTGCCGGTGAGTCCGGTGGAGCGCACTTCCAACCAACTGGAAACTTGCAGTGTCCGTGTCGGAAACGTCGCCTTCGACACGAACGTTGCCGCGAACGCAGGCCGTGCGCCGACCTGGAACCGTACTCTCAACGCCTATCTGCCTATGAACGTCGAGAGTATTTACATCCAGATCTTCGACGAGAAGGCCTTCGGACCCGATGAAGTGATCGCCTGGGCGCACATCATGCTGCCATTGGCCATCTTCAACGGTGATCGGATCGACGAGTACTTCCAGTTGTCGGGGCAGCAGGGAGAGGGCAAGGAGGGCATGATCCACCTGCATTTCGCATTCGTCCCCATCGACTTGCCACTTCAGGACCCGGCAGAGCAACAGGCTCCGGCTCCTCTTCGTGAGTTCCTTGTCACAGCAATTGAGCCACAATGATGGATCCTTTTAGCGGTGGAGATCACCGAAGAAGACACGAAAGAGATCCAGGAGATGTTCCCGAGTGTCGACAAGGAAGTCATCAAGTGCATTCTCGAGGAACGTCGTGGTGACAAGGAAGCCGCTGTCAGCGCGATTCTCGAGATGACTTCGGCCCCGGAGACCGCCTGAATCCCCGCAGAATCCGCATCTGATTCTAGTCCCCCTACAGCTTTTCTCTGCGTCTCTCTCTCTCTCTCGCCGACACACTTTATCTCATTGAATCGTTGTGAACAAACCGTCTGAATTCTAATCAAACTGTATACATATTTTATTTATTGTGAAAAAAAAAACCTGAATAAATATTCAAAGAAAACAACAAAGTCATCAAAATGGCGGCAATTTTGAAAAAGTATAACAAAGAAGACAAATCTAATTTCTGAACCAACTGAGACCCGAGATGATGACGACGGCGAATGTGGCGATGGACGAGACGACGGCCAGCCAGAAGCAGTATCCGTAGCCGACGCCGACGAAGGTGGTGCCACCGAATCCGCCGGCGAAGAAGCAGTAGGCGAAGAGCAGAAGGATGGTGATGACACCGGCAAAGACCAGGTCGACGAACACGATCATCTTCAGGTCGAACGGAATCTTGTCAGGGACGGCACTGGAAGAACTTGAGAATGAGGAAGTGCGCTCTACGGAACACTTACATTTGAGCGATGGTCCAGAGGATGTAGAGGAAGCAGAAGATGAGGATGATGTACATGAGAACTGCAGTCAGACCGTACCACCATGGCGCGTGCTGAACTGGATTGTGACTCAATCAGAACTTCAATGACTTACATTTGGATACGGAATCAGGGTGGAGAATGGAGGGGAGATGCCGGGATAAGTGGTGTATAGAAGGGAGTACCACTTGTTTCCAGATGTCCATCCTGAAAAGTGGTCTCTTATCGATAGGGGTCCCCCGGGGACTCACTGGCTCCGAACGCAGCGATGATGATGAGTTGGATGGTGCAGAGCAGCAGAGCCAGACTCACTTTCCGCGCCGTTTTCAGATCGTCCACGAACATTTTGAAATCTGGAAGTGTTGCGAATTGACTAACTATACAAAACTGATAATCGACATGGGGAGAGGAAGACGAAGAAATGCGTTATCAGACGGTGACGTGCCCAGTTTTTAATGGCCAGACCAAGTTGGGTGCAATAGAAACGGAAGACTTGGTTGGGAGGGAATGTCGAAATTCAAAAGTTCTGTTGCATCGTCGCACCGGTTCCACGAGGGTCAAACAGGGCGATGCCTATCGAATCGAACCGAGAGTGAGTCAACATGGAATGCCGTTGATGATTATTTCATATTTGCTATAGTGAAAAGTGAGAAACGAGAGTGGAAGAGCACATGATAAGGCGCCCGATCAACTCCTTTACTCACTCGCAAAATACATGGTCGTCGCACTGAAAATTTATCATTTTTCTCTAGTGGAGGCTTTAAAACTGAAACATTTAGGGAGAAACAAGAGAATAAACAATGGATGAAATGTGACATGCGAAAGCAAACACGAGATTTGATGGTACATGAGTGAATATCACAAGATATGGACAATTAGGTTTGATTTGGTTTACGACGGACGGTTGTCATCGCTCCTGTTTGTCCATATGGCCGAGAGCGGTTTGACGATAGTCTCTTCTTTGGTCCCTCCGAAACTCTTTTCTGGAAAACGGAACAATTTCCAGAGGCTTAAACTCTTATCTTTTACCTTCGTGGTCGGTGTATTGAGAATCGACTGATTCATTGAAACGCTCGTCTGGTTTAGATCGACAGCGGCACGCCCTAGCTTGACAAGATGTGAAGCGGCGAGAACTTGAATCTTGTGGTGTCCTCCGCACATGGTCCCCAGATCCATGTTCGTGATAGCATCTAGCTTGTAGAACTGATCCGATTCGTCAAATCCGTTTGGCATGTAGTCTTCTGGTGCATCTAAAACATTGAATTGAGTGTTAAGTGGTTGTTAGCCAAACTCACTATCTGTAAACGCAATGCGGAAGCTAGCGTCAGCGTCTCCGGGAAGGTCGTCCAGTCCTTTCATGCATCTGTGAAGCTTCTTCATCGTGCTGATAAATTGGGCCTTGGTCTGTTCCAAGCTCTCGAATTTTGCTCCGAGAAGATTCTGATTTTGTTGTTGAGATCCAAGTCCTCTGAAGATAACAACTATAAAGCAGTTAAGAAAATTCGCTCACGTATCCAGCGTCAAGCTGACGTCTCCTTCTGCCGTGTAGACGAGACGGAATGTATAAACCTCAATGATTTCCTCCTCGTTCGGCGATTTATAGAAGACGATTGCAAATTCGCGCAGGTAGCGATTCTAGAAAGAAAATTTAATTGTTTAAATTTAACGAAGATGTTCAACTTGCCAGTATAGCCTGCTTCAGCTGATCGATTTTCTCGTCGAGACGCAGCGCAACTGGATTTTCTTTGTTGAAAGTGGCCACGAGAAGTTTCTCTGGAAATTCGTAATTGAGAAGAATTCGATTCAGAGTGACTAACCAATGTTCCGAGTTTTAAAGCTTTCTTCTTTAAGAAGAGATCGTTTGTCGAGAATGAACGCCGTCGTTATTTTGATCAACCGGAATGCGAAAAGTCCTGAGCTTTTTTCGATCTCAAGATCCGAAGGGAACGTATGTCCCCAGTCGACCTTCGACTGCAATTGAGTAAATTGTTGAACGGATAAAATAAGTTTTCATGCTTTCTGGTGTTGTCTTCTTTTTAAACATTTAGAGAGATGTGCTTACCTCGACTTTTTTAATCTGGACGTTGTTGTTCATGGCGGCCGGAAGATGCGCCGGATACCCTGTAATCGGACATTTCAAAAAAATGCGAAAATCTGAAAGAAAAAACCGGGAAAAAAGCAAAGGAAAAGCGGCGCGAAATTCGAAAAACAAGTTTCAATTCGAACTTTTGGGCGCCACGTGCTTATCGTGTCGAGACCAGGAGGTACGGTGTGCGCCTTTAAACTATTTTGCGCGGTGATTCAAACGAAAAAAACACAAATTTGGAAAATACAGATTTATTCGTCAATTTTATCAATAATCCATCACAATAATCTCTGCCGACAGGTTTTCCTTTCTCTCGCAAACTGGTCGCACGGCTCTCTGACTGTATTCATTGTCCAAATCTGCCGAACTCTTGCTGAAAAACAAAAAATACGAGAAGCCAAACCCCCGGTCGACAAACCAAGATCTAGTCAGGAACACGAAAAAACTGAAAATGTTCAGAAGCAGATGAATCACTATAAGACTTCCCAGAATGTATTCCAGGTAGGCATCTGAAACATTCGAAACGTTTCGTGGAATGCCTTCTGAATCCTCTTACTGCTCATCATCAGCTCCGGCAACGGCATGGTTCCTTCGATCGCATAAACAAATCCGAGAATAGTCAAAGAAGTCACAATAGTTGTAATTCCCTGAATTCTCTTTTGAGAAATAGTAACAGAAAAAAAAACAAACCGCAAAAACAGTCAAAACGACGAAAATCGAGCGAGCCGACTTGAAAATGATCACAAACGAGAGCATCCCGGCGAATATCTGAAACTCGCAGATGTATCTTCTGATGCTTCTGAATGCCTACGTAAACAACGGCGAAGCATTGAGTGACGACGGCGGCGAGGTCTCCGGGCCTGAAAAATTCGAATTCCCGCCGGATCCAACTGGGAAAACTAACGCGAGGAAGGCGGTGGTGAAGAGGAGGAAGACGCCGAAGCAGATGTTCCAGCCGCAGTAGATGCACTCGGGCACCATTCCCATCCGATCTCCCCTCGGCGCCTTCCGATGCAACTGGATCTTGGTCGTCTGAGGCGTCGGAGGCGTCTCGTCGAGACTTGAATTTGAATCGCTTTTCATCGATTTCGTCGAACTCATTGTCTTGGAGGATAATATTCGAAAGGAACTGTTGGGAAAAGGGAATCTGATTGGAAATGAACACTTCTAATCACTCAATTTATCAGCGGAAACAACAAGGGCAAGGTCAAGTTGGACGTGTGGAATCAGAGGAGCATCTGCTTGTACTGTTCGTAGACGACGACGGGACGGGCTCTAGGCACGAAGATCACTGTCCACAGGGACTCTCTCTGACAGTTGAAGTACTTCCGCCAACGGGTCCGCATCGTCCGCCATGTGAACGGTTTCCGAGACTCTTCGTCAGATTTTTGGAACTGAAAAGAGCCAGTGAAGCAATCGCGCTCTACCGAAACTCACCATTCTCATAGCCATCGTGAGGCCGGAAGAGATGATGTAAGAGTAGGCACACACGAATCCCCACATGATCCAGTGAAGCATGGCGAACAGGAAGGCGCTGAACTTGATCGCCGAGTCGTATCCTGAACCATTCCGATCTTAGATCTCTTCCGATCTCTACTCACTTCCATATCCACTGACGAGTAGGTAGTAGAACTTGTTGACGCAGTAAAGTCTCCAGCACCGATCCTCCGGGATGTTCATAATCGCCTTCCGAGACTGGAACCACTCGTACCAGAACGAGGGCGCAAAGACGAAGTAGAGACCGGTTCCGATGAGCAGCCAGACGAGAAACAGGAAGAAGTTGGCCTGGTTGTGAGCTCCGACGCACTGGGCGATGTGTGGACAGTGGTGGTCCATTCGGTAGATGCATCTGGAGAGAGATTAGGGTTCAGTGATATCATCTTATCACTCACCTATCACAAGCCTTGCAATGCGACGTCGCCGGACCCTTCCAGTCGTTGCAGCTGACACAGAACTTGTCTCTCGGGGTTCCGGGGTTCTTGACTGGCTTCAGAGTTCTCGCCTTGTAGTAGTGGAAGACGATGTTGTAGTAGACGTAGAAGCAGATCAGGACGCGACACACGAACCACGGCACGTTCTCGCACTCTCTCCACTCCGTCGGCAGGATTCCCTTGAACAAGACGTACGTGACGGCGGCGAGAGACGCGAGGAAGACGGCCAGACACAACTGAAAAGACTCTTTGTTTCGGGAAGAAGATTCCAGAAACGAACCCTTCCGCCCCACGTGGCAACTGCCTTCAACAGAACATACGGATCGAGATCTTTGACGTTTCCCAGCGACCGTTCAACCACGAAATACACTGAAACAAGGAATAAAAGAGGCTCTTTGAGCTGTGACGAACCCAATCTGTTGAACAATTTGCACACTTCCATGACGAAATACACAGATAGATCCGTCGGAGCCCTCGGAACTCCCGGCGGCTGAAAAAGACCTCGGCCCGGTTCGCGTGGAGGTGGGATTACTGTAAGCGCTCGAAGGTCACGTGAAAATAAATGTTTATTGGAGTAAATATGTGAAACAATGACGAGAATAGTAAGGTTTAGGAGTGATGGAAGAAGTGGAAATCACGGACGACCCGGTCGGAAGGGATGAAGAAGGCGGTGAGCATCCATTCGTCGCGGCGGACCGCCAGGTACTGTCTCCAGCGGCGGTAGACAATGTTCGGCGTCAGCTTCTTCTTCGAGTCTTCGCTGTGCTTCTTGAACTGAAACAAGCTGATTAGTGATAGTCCTTCGAATCGTTTCCTACCATCTTCATCACATACGTCAGCCCTCCCGACACCAAAAATCCATAAGTGCACAGGAAAGAGAGCATCAGGAAGTTGAGGACAGACACAATGACAAGTGTGAATGCAGCGGCGCCGGTTCCTCTTCTGATGGTTCCTTGCTGAATCGCCTGTGTCCACTGAGCCCAGTGCTCCAACCAGAACTCGTATTCCAAGTACAGCACCAGCACAGTCGACAGGAACACGTTCCAGATGAACAGGAAGAAGTGCGCCTGGTTGTGAGCTCCGACGCACTGGCCGACCCACGGACAGTGGTGATCCATCTTGTAGATGCACGTGCCGCACGTCGAGCAGTGAGACGTCAGCTTCGGTTTGTGGCCGTCGCAGATGGAACAGTGTGAACCCGTCGAGGTCTTGGGAAGTTTCAGCGGACGGGCGGTGCGGCATTTCCAGTAGTGGTAGGGGACACTGAAGGCCAGCCAGAGACCGAAGAAGATGCGCAGGAAGGTGAATGGGAAGAGACCGTGTTTTCTGGAAAGGAGAAGATGACTTCTGATTCAAGAGACCGTTGGAGACTCACTCGTATTCATAGGGCAACTGGAAGGCGAACAGGAAGAAGACGATCCACGCGGTCTCGGCGACAGCTACGAATCCGCAGATGCCGTTGAGGATTCTCATGAGAAACGGCTCGGTGATAAGTGCATCGTCGCCTCCGATGATCTTCGATCCAAACCGCAGCCCGGCGACAAAACAACGATTGATAGCAACACAGATATTCATCGATTGATCGGACAATACCCGTGGTGCCAGTGGTGCGCACCGATATCAGTCCCTCCACGTAGCGGATCCCTCTGACCTGAGTTCACGTGAAAACACTCTGCCAAGTTGCTCTAATTGCAGCCACATGTCCATCCCCTCCAGCATCCTCTCCTTCTTCTTCTTCTTCTTCTTCAGTTTTCCACTCGACCCGCCACAAAAAACTCTCGGCTCTCGGCTTCGAATTCCCGAATTCCCGCGGGCTCGATTGCTCAGCGAGAGCCCCTCCCGACACCTACTAACCTACAAAACTCTTGTCTCGCACACATCTTTTCGGGGGCCGTTTGACTAATGAGCCCCCGGCATATGGCTCCGCGAGACGACAAAAAGTGGAGACGTCGCGTCACTCTGATTGCGAGAGCCTTTTTCTCTTTTGGCTCCACGGAGCTCCGGGGAATGGGTCAGCAGGTGTCGAAATCTGTTTTGCAATAGGTCGACGCTTCATTTGATATTCATAGAAAGCGGTTATTCGGAAGAAGAGAAAACGAGAAAAGTGTCAACCGAAACGAAAGGTGCAACGGACAAGGATTACTGTACTTGCCACGTGGCACCATCTCATTTCGATTGACAACTAGAAAAAAGTAGAAAAAGTGAAAAAGATCGATTCGACGGGGCGTTGAGAATGTTTTGTGTTGAGTGGGGATTCGGAAGGTGCATCTAGGGGGCAGTGATATCGAAACAATCGAAACAACCTTGTGGTGTCCAGGATGCAAGAGAACGGCTAGGGAAACGGAATCGAAACTCATCGAGAAGGACCCGTTTGAAGCGAAATTGAGAGAGTTGGCCAACTGGGAAAATCCTATAAATTGGGTTTCAGCGTGAGTGTGTGTTGTGTGGAACATTTGAAAGAAAGCTTCTGGTTGATCAGAATCACAGGCAAAGGTGCTAAGAAAAGAGGAAGCGATGCGGGTGAGAGAGTGTGTGTGTGAGTCGGAGAGACACAGAGAACGAAAGACACTGGGGAAGAGAAGGGAAAGAACGGGCGGATGAGGGGTTCCTAGGCGAAAGACACTTCGTATCGGCACGGGATGTCGGTCAGGTACAGACGGGAATAGTTCGGACCCCAGCCTTTCCCGACGGAGATTACCAGGTTCTGTTGAGCCAGTGCGGGATCCTGAAGACACGTCGCTAGAGCGCACTTCCATCACAACACTCACCTTGCTGGGTCTGCGCACTTTGGTCCGTTCACTGGCGGGCGCGGAGGCAGAGACTTCTCCTCGATGAACTCGTATGCAGTATCCGGGTGATAACCTCCGCAACGTGTCCTTTGTGGAGGACACATTCGGAGTCATTGATAAGAATAACGGTCGGGTACCACTGCAACTTTTGCTTTCAGGAATCGGAATCCGTATTAAAAACCAACCTGTTATACAGCCAAACGTCTTCTGGATTCGTCGATCCAATCGGATCGGCTTGTCGTATCAAAGCGAACGACACTTCGTTTTTCAAGTCCCAAGGACTACATTCCAGTTGAGCATCATGAACTGAAACGGATTCAGATGCTCTGCATTCAGATTCAAAGACTCACCAGACTTGGAGAGCACTCCGACTGCAGCGAAGGCTCCGTGCAACCAGACGGTCTCTCCGATCTGCTCTTTCCGCTCGTATCGCATCATTTTAGCCCAAGCTGCAAAGTTTTCCTATTTGACGGGACTTTAGATATGAACTCACATCGGTTCGACTCGTGATGATGATAATGTATGAGATCTTCATCTTCGGAACCCGTCGACGTGCCAGGAGGGGATTCTTCGGGTAGTGGAGGTGTGCCTAAAGGGATCGATGGAGGAGGTCGGTCGGGGATCTCGCCAGCGAGGATCTTTGGAAGTTTGGCGATCTCGTCTTGAATGTCTGGAAGGAAAATGATTTACGACTCGCAAAATAGCATTAGTTCTGGATTCTGATGTCATTGAGTTAGCCATTTGGAAGAAATATCTGAGAACTTTTAGAATCTAGAACAGCCGATTCCTATGAAACTTGGCAATTGATAAGATATTTGTCTTATGAAGACATAATCAAATTCCCTAGACTCACTGGCCACTTGCAACTGATCAGATGTTCTTTATCTCTCAAAAAGACTCACGGTCTCGATGCCTATAGGTGATGTGTCCGTTGCCGATGAGTGATGATCTGTGATTGGCGTGAACCGAGTTCTTGTCCGATCCATCATCGTCACCGCCATTCGTCTCGGGCCGGATCCACAGAGCATAGTGATACGGGTTGCAACACGAAACTGCAAGTGTTTCAGAGTTGGATCAATGACTAACACGAGAAGTACACTCACCAGTGGCGTTGTTGATGGTCACTCGGCCGAAGCGGCACCACGGAAGGGCTTCTAACCGGTGAAGGGCGGCGTCGACCTGAAGATCCTTCCACCTCCACAACTTGCAACACAGGTACGGCATGCTCATCGGACGATCTATTTGGGGTATCAGCCCTGGAAAAAAGAACACGTTGAGTAAGCGGACGTCTTCAGAATCCCTACCAGAGTCTTCATCCGGTGGATCCTCTTCAACCCGTTCGTCCATCGGAGGTCCCGGAGCACACGCCTTCGAGTCGACACCGTCGCTTTCTACGGCCTTCCGTATCACCTCGACGTCTTCTGCATCGAAGCCCCGCATCAGCCGTAGAAACCTGAAACGTCTCTTTCTCGAGGAGTCTTCTGGTTACTGTATACCTCCGTCTGGCACGTCGTTCATCTGAAGTGACTAGAAGACGTCGTCGCCAGAGCCTCTCGACGTGTCGCCGCCGCTCGCTGAACACACACCACATGCCACAATCCATCGTGGCGCATTCCGTGACGTCACGCGACGAGACCAGCGAGCGTACGGTACGACGCTGGCGCGGAAGCGTGTGTGTGCGGCCAGGTGGGATGGGATGGGCGGCGCGCTCTGCAAATCGGGAAGATCAGATAAGAAGGAGAAGAAGGAGAAGCAGAAGGGACCACGCCCCATCTCCGTGTAAACACCATAAAAACAGACTGGGGGTGTCTGAAAAGACGGGGAGGCGGGTGCGGGTCGTAAACACTTGACTAATACCCGTTGAGAAGAAGAAGAGGAAGCAAGAAGCAAGAAGCAGAAGACGAGAAGAAGCAGATGAGCAAGAAAAGTTATATATCGGAGGCAAAGAGAACAGACACGAAAAAATAAGTAAATCATTTCGTTCGGCATTGTGTAAGAACTCTTTGCTCCCCCTCGGTCTCTCTTTTCAAAAACGACTGGAATGCCGCTCGACGGCTCGCGGAGCACAGCAGAGAGCCCCCAGAGCGGACGGCGCCCTTTTGACGTTTTCGAGACGAAATTAGCTGCCATCAATCACAATTTATTACCACGCAATATGCGGAGAAGCTCGAGAGAGTAAGAGACGCAGACATTGAGAGATCGGGGGACGGGAAGAGAGGGAAAGAGAACGGCTCCACGCAGGTAGAGGTCATCAGGACCGGAAGGATCTAGGAAGAGAGTCGTTTCGAGAAGGGGGGAGAAGCTCTTGAAATGTTTGTAATGTGTGGCGGGGGGTTGGACGTCGGGACATCTCCAGGGAGCCCCTCCAACCCCAACGAAGACACGTTTTTCGGCGCGGCAGGACCCGGGGGCCATCCGGGCAAAACGACGAAAACGCACTCTGTGTGACTTTTGAGAGATAGGAAAAGAGGGGGTGGAAGAAGAAACGAGAGGGGAGGCGCGAAAATGTTTCCAATTTGTCGCGATTCATGGTTCGGACGGGACCCCCTGGATCTGTAACCCGACCACAATTTGGGACAAGAGGCCACCAAGAAGTTCTCGGAATCAAAGAGAAAATGAGTGAGAAGAAGCGGCCGGCGGCAAATGGTGGAGGCGAAAAAAGTTTGGAGAAATACGAAAAGAGCGCCCCGAAATTGGTGGGGGCGCTTGGATGTGTGTATGTGTGTGTGGGGGCAATGAGAGTGTGGGGGGGGACGACGAAAACGACGACGAGGAGCCAAATCCGGATGGGAAGAAGCAGAAGATGTGGAAGCGGGAGGCGGAAAGGGTCGCCAAAAATTAGCGGCGCTTTCTTTCTTCCGAATCGTTGGCTTCCGTCGTCGCCGGCTGTTTTTCAGACAAATTCGAAGGCTGCATTTGATAGATTTCGGGGAGAGTTGGGGATGGGTTCGGAAGGCTTTTGGGTGGTACTGTAGGTGTGGAGGGTAGTTAGAAAGGCTTTCCTGTTTCTAGGAGGAAGCAAGTGAACGAATTGTTGGAAAGTATCAAATTGGATCAAAAAAGGAGTTGATCAATTAATCAAGACTAGCTGGGAAATGAGGGTGAAGTGGATTACAATTCGAAAAGATCGGTTTGAAAACCATTCCTTATCCTAGAAGTTTACAGAAGTTCACAGAAGTTCCCAGATCAAACAATCTTCTCTTATCTTGTTTATCAGTGGACAAAGTTTGAAAATTTGCAAATTCTTGCAAATCTGACTGAAAGTTTCAGAAAAGTAGTCAAAAATCATCAAAGTTATCAGTTCCTGCTGCTAAACGGCAGGGTGCACAAGATCAAGACACTTGCTGCGGCCTCTCCGAGAGGACAATGGCTCCAAATAAACTCTCGGGTCAAAGTTTGAAATGTTGCCATTGCCGCCGAAAAGTGGAAACTTTGATCTTGCAGTGAGTCAGTTGGAAAATCGTTTTGTCGCAGTGAAAAAAGACTCGAATCTGAATCTGGACAGTCTCCAGAGGCTCGCGGAGACGGCGATAAATGGGTTTGCACTTTCAGAAAAGGGACCTTGTTTCGGAAGGAATCGAAGACAAAGTGAAGGGAAGAAAAGAGAAGTGGTCGGGACAAGAACAATGGAAATCGAATCGACGGGTGCCCGGGTGGTGGGTCCAGACCGGACGGACCGGGGCGCGGCGGGGCATACTAGCGTTGGGGGCAAGAAGCGCGGGGTGTAAAAGGGGCGGTGGTGGCGAAGAAGAAGCAGAAGAAGAAGAAGAATAAAAGCAGAGCAACAATGGACATGACAAAAAGGGGTTGGAGTGCGTGTGCGGGATGGAGAGCCCGCAGGCACCGCCCGATTAGTTGTGTAGTGGCGGGACGGCGGGACACGGCAAGAAGAAGAAGGAGAAGCTCAAGACGAGAAGCGTGTGAACGGTTCCGGGTTCGGCAAGAACACCTCGGCTGAACAGGCAAAAGGATCGGAAGAATCCATCTCGTTCCAAAGATTCCTGTTGTTTTGTAAGATCTCATTCAAATCGCTCTCCATCATGAGGCGGCTCATCGTCTCGAATTCCCGACATCATCCCCCCGAAAAGTTTAACGTCATCCACGTGCTCTTCCGCTTCCTCTTCGGCTCCGCGGGTGCGTGGGAACGTGGAAAGGGGCCCATCAAAGCCGCTCATTGCCCATTCATCATCGCTTACACGTTCTTTTCGACTTTTCTGGACTCGTCGTTCCGACCATCCGATGGCCAATTTCTTTGCAAGCACACGAGTCCGTCTCGTGTCACACACACACTCGAAATTAGAAATTTATATTGGCGCGCGTGAATTTTTGATATCGTCTCGCCGCTAACATCTTCCACTTTTTCGGGTTTTTTCGATTCTCGAGAGAGATCGAGAGAGATCGAGAGACGCAGAGAAGCAGACGAAGAACATAAAACTAGTGTGCTGTGTGCATTTGCATCTCATCACCTAAAACTACCGTATCCCCGCCGGGAGACACTATGCATCTGGCGTCTCGATGGCGAGTGTACGAGGAGAAGAGAAGGAGGCGGACGAAGATGTGATTTCGAAGGAAAGAAGAAGAAGAAGAAGGCCCTTCGAAAGTTACGGGTCCCCGGAGGATTGTTGCCGAAGCCAACGACCGGACAGAACAAGTCAAAGTGTATAGGGACGAGCCGATTGTTTATATTATAGAGCCGGGATCGATTCATATAAACATTTCGGGTCGAAGCGGCCCTTCGGCTCCACGAGCACGTACACAGAAACCAACATAAAATTGATGAACCGGAAAATTATTGTTATGGTGGTGGTAGTGCCGCCGCCGGGACCCCTTCCTTCCCTCTATTGTTCTTCATTCCGAGCAGCAGAGAGCACACAATTTAGGAAACGAGAGTTGGAGGTGGATGATAAGGGACAGTTCAGAAGTAGGTCAAGTCTCAATGGAGCATGGTTTCTGATACTCGGGGGGATTCCTAGACATCTCTCGGGCTCTGTGTTCTGATACCTGGTTGTTAACATGAGACACAAACGTTCTAGAGTTACAAAGTAAGATATTTCTCGAAAAACATCGAGACGCAACAAACACACAACTTCTAGAAATCAGTGAGAAGAGGGGAGAGAAGAAGAAGAGTTGCCCGGGGTTGCCAACCAACACGCAAATGAAATTCAATCCGAAGGCTTTGAAGAAGAAGAAGAAGAAGGCGGAGGAGGGGCGGAGGGGGAGCGAGACGGAAAGGGCCCGGCGAGAAGGCCGATTATGATCTTTTTCCGATTGAAGCCAGAGCTCAAACAAAAGGAAAACGCGGCCCCGAAAGAGGCACGAAGGAAGAAGAAATTCGAGAGAAAATCACAGGAAATTATGCGAGTGGGAGACCCCGAGAGAGCGAGTGAGAGCATGTACATGAGTGACAGAAGAACTGCCCGGGAGCAGTAGTTTGCGAAGGGAACGGGAAGAAGAAGAAGAAGAAGAAGCAGCCGGAAAGTAGTAGTCTCTCTGGAACAATAAAAACCGAGTGCTCTCGGCGGGCGGCTCCCGTCGTCTCTGCTCCGCCGTCTGCGTCTCTTCCAGCACGCCCACTCTCTCGTCCGGGGCCCCGCGGCAAAACCGCAGGCCCCTGCTCGGCGACGCCCATCCCGCCAGATCACCTATCACTCATATTAGCACTTTATCAATTTCCTCTCGCCTATCATCTTATCACCTTGCTGCCGAGTCGACTCGTGTGACGTCATGCCATTCTCCCGCGCCTCGTGGCATCCCTTCACGTGGAGAGCACGCAATGCGAGCGTGTTCTTGATAGTGATAGGTCAAAGTGATCGACTGATAAGAGAACAAGATATCAGAGTGGACATTGAGTTCTTGATGGATTCAGAAGATTCAGAAGTCGTCGTGGCTTCAGATCAAACGGAACATCATCATCATCATCTGGCCCCTCCCTCACCAAATCCCATCCGAATAACAAATTCGCGGCCCGGAAAGAGTCGGTTGTTCGATTCGGCAGTCTGTTGTTGATTCCATCCCCAAAACTTGTCTCTTCTCTTCTCGCCCCGGGGGCGCCAAGTCGTTTGCAAATTACACCCCGCGCACAATTTCGTTAGACTTCTCGCCACCCCGCCACTGACCAGCCAATTAGGCCACCATTGTGTGTTTGTTTGTGATTTTGGTGGTCCGCGCGCCGAGCCCGAAAACCAAAAACTTGTTTGGCAGTAGTGGGAACATTTATTTCGGGGGCAATGCGATTCAGAGAATGTTCAGAAGGTTGGCACTGAAATTGAAGTGATCTCTGAGGTACGTGTTCATGATCGACTGCTCCAGCACTCCGATCTGCACGTTCATCGTCTGCAGCTCCTCCTCCAACTTGCTCACCGCCTGCTTTATCTTCACCAGCGGTGCTCCGTCACTCGACTTCGCGCCCTGCTCTTCGATCTGCTGTTTCAACTGCTCAATGTCTTCACTGATACGATCCAACGTTTCAGTCCGCGAGCTCACACCGACGGAAGCAGCTCTGCAAGTATCCCATTCAACTCATGCTCATCTGAACCCAACCCACTTGTACTTCTCCCTCAGCTCCGCCCGTGTGTCCGTTGCTCTCCGGTACCTGCTCATCAGACTCGACAACTGCTGGTTCAACGTCTTCTCTCTCGTGTTGATCCGTTCCAACGTCTTCCCAATGTCCCTCGACAACTACAACTCCTTCCTAGTCTCAACACTTCCCTCTTCCACCTACCGTATCCAACAGTGGTCCCGTATTCGCCACCTTCTGCTCCACATTCTTGTGCATCGAGTTCATCTGCTCCAGATGAAGTCTCCAGTCCTTTGCATCCTGTCTCAACGTGATCTTCAACTGCGGAGCCACTCTCTCCACTTCTTGTTTCCAAGATATCGCATCAGTGTTGCTCTGCAGAACACCTTGAAGTGGGTTCTTCTGAAAACCCTCATCATTCTAATCACATTCTTATCAGTCCCAAGAACAAACCGATTCCGTGACGAGACCCTGCGCCTTCAAATCAATCTCGATAATATTATCTTCATCCTCGTCATCCAAAAAGTTTCCAGTCGGTTCCTCAATGTTGTCCTCTTCATTCTCATCGTCCTGATCGTCAATTGCTGTGTCCTCATCTTCTTCTTTCGGAGGAATCATTCTGGAGAAACCTTATCCCTCAGCTTATCAGAATCACTTACTTCTCCCATTGAAATCCCGAGTGAACAAGTGCAGAATCAGCGAGAGAGTTCAAAATGTGAATTGCGTTGTCCCCGGATCCCGACTTCAACTTGGCCACTGTGAAGTCCGTCGTGATTCCCTGAAAATCAATGCATGGCAGATAAAGTCTCCATCAGCTCCAGAAGCTTCCTCAAAACGACCATCCCGACCCTAGCATCACATCTCAGTGACGTACCCCTTTCCATCGAAACAAGGACGTCTTCCCCCAACTTATTCCCAGCTTCTCCTGCCAAAAAATCTCTCGTTTCGGAGACACAAGGACACCTTCTTCTTCTTCTTCTTCTTCCTCTTCTTGCCCACTTCTCCTGCTTGAGATACGGATCTTTGTCGTCCGTCCGGCGGCGTCTTATGCCTCTATTCCACCTCACATCGGCCCCGTTTTCCCTCCTTTTCGTGCCCTATAAACATCAATAAGCGAGAGGAGAGAGACGATGGCTCTCGACAGTTTCAGACTCATTCTCAAAGGTTTCGAGTCTTTTATCACTGATCCTTATCAGTTGACTTCAGGT
The DNA here is from genome assembly GCA_900536315.3 of Caenorhabditis becei. Taxonomy (NCBI): domain Eukaryota; kingdom Metazoa; phylum Nematoda; class Chromadorea; order Rhabditida; family Rhabditidae; genus Caenorhabditis; species Caenorhabditis becei. Next base: position 309,380 of record LR539121.1, read on the forward strand.
AAACGGTTCGTGCGCTTGTTCATCTTCATTCTGGTATGCTTCGGGTTTCTGATAGCGGTTGCTATCCTGGCAGGTAACTCTCTTATCACTTCTCTTATCAGCTAATCCTCTCCAGGTCTCACTTTATTCGACCGCCAACACAACCACATTCTCCATGACTACGTTGCCAGAAACGATGACATCGTGGTGTTGTCGACGACTTACTTCGAGAATTCCAAAAGGTAACCATCCACCAACTGATCCTTCCAACCCCTTCTCTTCTCCAGTTTCCCTCCCAATACAGCCGTCATTCTGTTCAACTCCGTCCAAGTATTCCATCTCAAGTACAATCATCTGAACGTCGTCGCAGAGACGATGCAGGGAAACGTGGAAGTGCAGTTCAAGATCGAGCCCGTCATCGGAATCATGCCGTTCTTCTGCAAGTGGGTACCGTATCTGGCCATCGGGCAAGTACCCGAGGATCATGTTCTGTTGAAGTTGTCGACGAATAAGAAGGATGGAATGGAGGTGATCTCTCTTATCAGTCCCTCTTCTTATCACCTGTTCAGCTCTCCCTCCGAACCCCGTTCACCACTCCTCACAAAGTCGTTGCTTGCTTCTCGCCACTCTTCCTCAATGAACGATGGCAACTTCTGCTGGCCACTGTCGAGGTACCCTCCCATCCCCCGTTCCCATCACATTCTCTTCCAGATCTACTCCCATTACGGCGCCTTCATGCACTTCTACGTCCGATCCATGATAACAGATCTGTTCACACTGATCAAAGAGAACAAGAACGTGAGCTCTTCTCTCCTTCTTCCACATCTAACTCTTTTCCAGACCAGAATCTCTCCCTGGCCGTCCATCAGAATCGGCGAATCGCGTGCTGCATCCCCAATGTTCGACCCGAACACAGAGCTCGAGTTCAGGAATCAAGCATCCGCAATGACGGACTGTCTACTCCAGTACAAAGAGTCCGCAGAGTTCATAATCTTCCCGGATCCAGATGACATTCTGGTTCCGAATCTGGGAAAGAACTATCACGAAGAGTTCACGAAGGTCAGTCTGTGTCTTTGCGAAAAAGGGCTGAAGATGGAAAGAGTAAAGGTTTAGATCTCGAAGGGATTCGGATCTTTTTCGGAAAAGAGGGAGGGATAAGCTGAAAATGACACAAAGCACATGCCAATGACTGATAATGACTTTCCCTGTCTGATCTTCGTACTAGCTTGTTCTGTTCCATCCAATGCATCGCTTCCCGAGTGCAAAATGTCGCTTCGAAACGCATCCGCTGCCACCGCCCTACACTCTCCTTTGCCACCCTTTCCGTGTATCGCCGCGCCGAATCTTTTGGTGGAGATGTTGCTTCGTTTCAAAATACGATTTGCAGGCATTCAGCATGTTCCCGACGGCCGGAGCAATCGTTTACAACATGACACAGACCGTCATTGAGAGTTGTGAGTTTTCCGAAACGGAACTGGGAAATGAGAGAAAGAGTTTCAGCAACGACCCCGGAGAAGTACTCACCGGTTTCTCTGCTGGCTTCTATCAAGTTCAAGGTTAGCTTCTAGACAGTTCAGACCTTCTAATGGAGGTGTTTCAGGGAGAGCAACGATGGGGAAAACTGGTGGTGCGACCGGAAAGAGTGAACAGTATGTGGATCCATCGGTCCTATTCGATCAAGGAACCATTCGAACAGAAGGTCATGCCGGTTGATGTCAACGCATTCTACCATCTGAGGATATGGAAGTTTCCCGAATTCCCGACTGTCAATCGATCAAGTAAGGATAACGGCCCGATTCCGAAACATTCCAAAGTTTCAGCCATCTCAAGCCCTCCATATTTCGATCCGTACCACGTGAAAGCCACAAAAAGAACAATCTACAAAGTGTCAGACGGTCTGAAAATCCAGCGAAAGTTCAAGAACCGAGTGTCGGAAGGGACCCTGCGGGAAGTGTACTCGCGCCTTCCGAAGGTCTCCCTCTACTATCCCCTCATCGAAGTCTGCTACAATCGCATCTTCTACAGTCTCAAAGACATCAGCACGTGTCGAGGTTCGGGTCTCGCAGCAATCTCCTTATCAGTGATATCTCTCAGGTCCCGAGTACTGCAACATTCCCCCGTTCCCGGGACTCCGATGCACCAACGTGGCGAGCGAGTTCGTCACCTACAAGAGCTACCGTAACATCTACATCCATCAGCTGATCTCGACGGATTTCGAGGAGGGCGAGAACGGATGCACGCTGTGATTCTGAAGGACTGACTCTCCGTTATCGATAAGGCTTTTATCACTGTACTTGTCACTTTGTCTACGGGTTTCTTTGTTTCTTGAATGAAAGTTTTCAAGGGAAAGCCAAGTTCAAAGTTGTGTTGCCGACCTCCGATTCTGATCATTGCACTTTCTTCTCTAGTTTCATCAATCAAACGCATGTGACAAAACAGTTTAAACACGTCAGTGACCTCTCCGTCTGATGTTTCCAACCTTTGGTCTCTTTCGTATAAAAGCATCTTCGTTTCGGAGACATCTCCATCGGAATCATGAGAATCTTCCTCCTTCTTCTCGTCCTCATCTCCTTCATTTTCGTCGCTTCCGCTGCCCGTCATCACCATTCCGGCAATGCTAAACTGACCCTCGACAACCGATTCAAGAGAGAAGACGACGACACGAATGAGGAGGAATCAACGGAAGATGATGATGAATAGACAGTGATAACGACTGATAACGACAATGAATCCGCTTCGATTTGCTTGCCAATAAACCCATTTCTTTCACTCACTTTACTCTTCGCCGCAGCCATTATATTGGCCAGTGTCGAGTTGGGATCGTCGAATTCCTGTGGCATGTTGTACGAGTCATCGCCTGATTTCCTTATCAGCCAGGCGGCGAGAGAAGTAAAAAGAAAGAATTGCTCTCCGATATTTCGAGATTTCACAAAGTAATGTCTGAAAAACAAGGGATTTGAGGGAAAATCAATCGAGTTGCTACTTGAGAATCGGCTTATAAGCAACTCCCAATTTGAGAAATCCATCTTCGTAGTTCAATAGCTTCAACTTATCCACGAGCTCTTCATTCTGAACAAGTGGAATGTTTCAAATGGAAACTGAAAAAACTGAGAACTCACCTTTTGATAGAGCTCATACTCTTTTCCGGGTCCATCTTCAGAAGGCACTTCTTGTTGATTCACTTCATTCTCGACTTCTTCTTTTGTCTCGTCCATGTTAGTCTCAAGGGATTCGGAAAAGAGCAACGAATGTAAAGAGAAGAGTGTGTGCAAGTGTCGCTATAGCAACGGAGAGCGCACGCGGCGTACACGGAAGGCGAGTGGAGTATGCCGAGAACCCTGCTTCTCTGTGCACCTGGATATCAGTAATTGTTGTCCCCCGGGGGGACTGGGCCGAGCCCGGCAGCAGTGCAACGCCGGGACGACCCTTGGGAAGTCGGAGCAAGCCCCGAGTCTTCCCTAGGTTCCAAAAATCATATAACCTTTATTACACTCATTCGAGTGTATACCGTAGGTTAATACGATAAGAACAGATACTACACTTTGATCTTAGCTAATAAGCCGAAGAAGCGATGCCAGTGAAAGACGTCGAGGGAGTAGATGAAGCGAGTGTACCGACAGGAAACAAGGCCCGCAGCAACTCGTATGCTTCGTGTGTGCAGCGGTCAGCGGCCGTCTCTTGCCTGTGTTCCGAGTCCAGCGCTCGGAGAGATTGCAGGAAACTGGGCTGCAGCTGCCGAGAAAAAAGCGTCGACGAAGGAGTTCGTTCGGAAGGAATCAGAAGACAACAATTAAAAAAATCAGATTTATTAAAATACCCCCATAAAATTTAAAATTATAGACACAAGTAGATGGGTTCAAAAGTATTGTTCAATTATTCTCGTTTGATCATCAGTAGAAGATCGATCACAATCCGCACTTCACGACGACCGATAATGTTAGCGGCATCGGATTGGGTTTTTTCTTTTGTTTTCATTGACTTGTTCTCGAAATGGAATTCGGAAAAGTTCAAAAAGGTGTATCAGTTGGCCAGACCAGGTCTGTTGATCCCCTTCGCCACGTAGAGGCCTGATACTTGAAGGGGTTGCCCGTAGCCGGAGTTTCACCGTAGGCGTGCCTGTAGCCGGAGTTTCACCGTAGGCAGGGTGCCCGAAGGCGGGTGCCCGAAGGCGGGTGCCCGAAGGCGGGGTGCCCGTAGCCGGAGTTTCACCGTAGGCGTGCCTGTAGCCGGAGTTTCACCGTAGGCGGGGTGCCCGAAGGCGGGTGCCCGAAGGCGGGTGCCCGAAGGCGGGGTGCCCGTAGCCGGAGTTTCACCGTAGGCGTGCCTGTAGCCGGAGTTTCACCGTAGGCGGTAGTCCGTTATAAATGCCCGTAGCCGGAGTTTCACCGTAGGCGTGCCCGTAGCCGGAGTTTCACCGTAGGCGTGGGGAGGACGAGTCCCGTCAGACTGACGATTTCCTCCCTATTTATACCCTTCTCTTATCTGATCCCCAGATATTGACGCGGAAATTCAAAACTGATAACGTGAACTCGAAAAATGCTCATTCCCGGGATTGCTCTGCTGCTCGAAAAATGAATATTTTCCAAAGAAACACATAAAAAACGGGACATTTCGCAGTGAGGCACCACAGGAACCGGATCTTCAGTCAGCAATTGTTCCACCTTCCCAATCTCCGACTACTTTTTCCTGGATACTGACCCAAAATTGCCCATCATCTCAAAATGTATACTTTTTCTTTGATCGGATTAAATTTTTGACTCGATCCAAGTTCATTTTATCATTTGGTAACCGTAATCACATACTGATTTTATAGTGTTATACCTAATTTTTCGGTTCCGGACAGAAGCCGTATGTCAGTCAGAAAGCATTTTCGTGACGAGACCCGCCAGGTGGATCGTCGCGGGACGGCAATAATATGTGTTGATTTTATAGTGTTATCACGTGCTCCCAGGGAGTACGTAATGCAAACGCGCTCTGCTAGCCTACAGTTCGGAGTTCCCAAATAGTTTTCGAAATTGAAAAAGTTTACATATCACATTCGGTGCTGACCGTAACCTGCTAAGTACGGCGATGCGGCGATTACTTCAAGTGGGGGTTCCTAGGTCACGGCCGCGGGGTACATTTGATTCGAAAAAAGAATTCATTCGTTAGACACAGACTATTCAAAATCGGCGAAACACTCCAGCGGGAAAGATTAGAGGCAACTGGGCTGCGATTGAAACAGAGCGTTGGCAAAGGAAAATTAGAGGTTTCAAAGTTTATTTGATGAGAAAAGATGACAAAAAATATAATAAACAAAGTTTAAGTTAAATGAATAAATGAATGGAAAGGTGCGTTTAAGAAATCATGGCGATCTTCGATGTGAATGATGAGAAGTTATCTGAAAAATCATTGAGAGCTTTTCCCAGCTTCGAACTGCTCCAGATTTATAACTGCTCAGAAGAGCAGGCCACTACGGCACCAAAATGAATCGGCTCCGTGCGGTCATCAAGCTCCTAGAAGCTGTTTCACGCTCGCGGCCCGCCCGTCTCCCTTTCATCGCAGTTGGCATTTCTACCAATTTGATGGGAATTACGAGATACATACTGCAGAAATGATTCTGTATAGTATGGTCTCGACGATAACAACTCGGCCGGCTGACTTCAACCAGGGCAGCAGCCGACACCTCGCGGGTTCCGCTCGTCGGTATGCGAGTGATAGACGGAGACGGCGAGGCGGCAGCGAAGGGGGCAAGGGGGGGACTCGCCGCTGTAAAAAGGTTGCAAAGGTCTTCACGTCGAAAAGAAAAAGTTCACGGGAAGAAATAATGCGACGTTGCATAGCCACGTGTTCGAAAAGGCCACAAACAGATAAGGAAGGAACTGATTATTGTTCTAATCACTTCTCATGAGACCACCTCCAAAAGCCTAGACGAATGGCTGAGGACAGTGTCGAGCAAGTTGAACAAGTCAACTTTTTCCCTGGAGATGAGTGAGTTTCGAAAAGAGGAAATCTCGATTGATTCGTTCTCTTCTTTTCCAGAATCGTCGAGTGGACATGCGTCGAGAAGATAGATGAGGGAAACTTTGGCCAAGTTTATAAAGTACAAGGAAAGAACAAAGAGAAACTTGCGATGAAAATCGAGCCGAACCGACTCGACGGCGGATCTTCTGCGATAAAAGTCGAGGTAACCACTGGAATCGGCGCGGAAAATTCCAGAAAATCGATATTTTCAGGCCGAAATTCTGCAAGATCTTCAGTCGCACAAGGTTCTCTTCGTTCCGAAGTTCTTCAAGGCAAACCGAAAGGAAAAGTTCCACTGGATGGTCATGGAACTGCTGTCTGACAACCTCAAGAAGCTCCGCCTCAAGTCCCAGGACCCGAACACGTGCACCACCGGAACCTGGTCTCGCATCGGCATCCAGTGTCTCCACGTGTCAGTTTGAAAGTGCGCTCTACCGAACCAATGCCTTCATTTTAGCCTGAAGACCATCCACGACTGCGGATACATCCATCGGGACCTCAAACCAGCCAACTTCGCAATGGGAGCTGCTGACGGCATCAACAGTCGTGTCCTCCACGTCCTCGACTTTGGAATCTCTCGAAAACTTGTTCTGCTGAAGAAGGGCGCTCCGATGATGCAAACTTCGAAGAAGGACCCGAAGGATTACGAGTTCCGTGTGGCCAGAAGACGTACCCAAGACTTCAAGGGCACTCCGATCTACGCGTCTCCGAATGCTCACAGCTTCATGGATCTGGGACGTGTCGACGATCTCTGGTCCCTGATGTATATGATTGCCGAGATGGTTCAGCCACTTCCGTGGAGTTGTATGGATGATCCGCAGCAGCTGGAGTCGACCAAATTGGCGTCGAAACTCAAGGATCTGTTCAAAATGGATTCGTTCGAGGCGGTGGAGCAGATGCTTCGCAAATGCAACTATTACTCGTTTCCGAGCTACGAGCTCATCTTCAAGACTCTCAAGTCGGTGTACGACAAGTCCGGCTGCTCATGGCTCGACCCGTACGACTGGGAGACAAAACAGCTCGGATCATATCAGAGATGGGTGAGTCCCTCCTTCCTATCTCTTCACTTCTTACCGATTCCCTTTCAGAAAGCTCTGGCGGATGCTCGTCCGACTCTTTTCCCGTGGGAGTACTCTGACTTTGGCGAGAAGCTTCGTTCCGATCCGTGGGGATCATGTATGGAATCGAGGTTCATGCCTGGAATGGAGCTCATCGAGGAGATGGAACGGAAGAAGAAAAAGAAGGAAGGAGAGACGCAGACGGCCGAGGCGATGATGACCGATGAGGCGAAGACACCGACTCCCGTGCCGACTGTCAAGAAGGAAAAGAAGGAGAAGGAGAAGAAGAAAGAGGAGAAAAAGGAGGAAAGTAAGGATAAGAAGGAGAAGGGAAAGAAGACGAACGAGAGAAAGAGCAAGGATACGAAGGAAAAGAAGAAGAGCGAGGACAAGAAGGAGAAGGTGAAGGTCGCCAAGGCACCGAGATGAACTCGAATTGTGTCTTCTATACTTGTGATGTATTATTTATTGATTTTTGTTTCTTTTTCTAGAATAAAGTTTTTGTGATGAATGCGTTCCGCTTCCCCTCCCCGAAAACGGCTCCGGGACATCTCGCAGCGCGACGTTTCGCAGCACGTCATTTCGCAGCAGCCGAAACGAGCACTGTATTTCTAGGTTTTTTGGGGGCCTAGAATCTGAATTTCACTTTTAAAATAACTTTACTAGACGTCCGGACGGTTTTGAATTGTGCCTAGTGTCAGTGAGATTTGGTGCAGCAGCTACAAACGGGAAGCGGCGCTCGCTCAATGTAACTAGGCACAATTCAAAACCGTCCGGACGTCCAGTAAAATTTATTTGAAGTGAAATTTAGATTCTGCGCCCCCAAAAAACCTAGAAATCCAGTGCTTGGTTCAGCTGCTGCGAAACGTCGCGCTGCCACGAGCTTCCCTGAAAAACCCTAGTTTGAATTCCCGCGCTGAGTCGATACTCAGCGAATTCGCAGTTTAAAGGCGCATGCCGAAATTTCTCAAAAAAGCTTAGGCCAGCAGTCCGCAAACACCAAAGTTCACGCAAAGTTGCGACTCCGCAGTGGGGATTTCTGGAAAAAGTACGGTTGACAAGCCCCGCCCCTCAATTTTTGGCAACTCTCCAAGTTGGCGCGCTGCCAAGGAAGTTTGTGCGACAGCGCGCGTTTGCTTCGCGTTACTCCGGGAAGCTCGTGCGCTGCGAGATGTCCCGGAGCCGCGAAAACGTTGCGAAAGGTATGCGAAGAAGAGTATTCAAAATGTTTGTCAGAGACTTTTGCAAAGCTTGCCAACAAATGTTCGATGCTGACACGAAACAAGACGAATCTTTGACACGTTTTATTCAGAGAAACATCGTGAGAATACAGACAAAAAGAGAAGCGGTCATTGAGAATCCGTCGGCGGAACTTCTCGGAGGAGTGCAGATTCCGGTGTACTTGCAGATGTCGGCTGCGAAGAACCCTGCTGACGTGTGAGTTTCCACTGGAAGCTTCCCTTGCACTATTGGTGAGCATTTCGCATTTTCTAACGTTTCCACTGCAAACTATGGATTTTTCTTCATTCAAAAAGTTAGCTGACTTCTCGCAAAAGCCCCCATCACAGTTACCCTTCCGTCAATCTTGGCAACAGCTCCTCCGCCACTGTCTCCCTGAAAACGTACTGTCGACAACTCGAAGTTGACTTTGCACCTACATAACAACCAGTCGCTTTCCCGGTGAGACTTGTCGCGTGTATGACACGCTTATCCAGTCCCCTCTCCACGACATCCTTCGTCTTCTCGATCACTTTCAGTTTGTGGTGTCTCATCGCACGTTCATTAGGCTTCGTGTCTGAAAAGTGTTTCCAAAAGTAAGAGCAGATTCGATGTTGACGTACAATCGACACCAAATCCATAGAAATCGAGGATGGTTCCAGGGGCATGTTCACTGATGTCTCCTGAAATATTCTGATTCTGACCCTTTTCCATAACTAAAAACAGACTGGCAACACAAGCCGGTTGGAGGGTCGCCGAGTACTCGACGTCTTCCGACAATTCGATTATCATGAAGTCCACTAGAGACTCTTTGTAGTATTCTTGTTTGACAATATAACAGTAGTTGAACCATATCATCTGAAATCAAGAACAAGTACTCAATTATTCTCTACCCTCCTCACGTGTTTTGCTCTTCCAATCTGTGTTTTCCCCGATACAGCTGTCACTTTGCTCGCCAACACTTCTGTGATAACGATGTCTCTAAAGTTCGTTCCTGTTCGTAAGTAGTTTCATTCTTCCCCACTTGTTATTCTTGCAAGCCTTTTCCCTGTCAAACTTGTATCCGATGCTATTGTTCTTGTACTCGATACCGTTATCATTTGAAACACAGTGAGTAGCCGACATGACATGACGGGAAGAGATCAGCGTGGCCGAGCAAGAGAACGATGGTGTGCTGATGCTCACTGTCCACGGAGCTTCTCGCTCATCCGTATTTCGACCATTGTACACTTTGGCTGAAAGAGAAGAGTTCCGGAAAGAAAGAGGCAGGGAACTAACGCAAGACGGCCTTTCCGCACTGTTCAAGTCTCTTTTCATTCTCTTCTTTCGTTAGTTTTCTGGTTTCAAGAAGAGAAATCAGGAGAACAATTGAATATGATTTCAGCCAGGAAACCATTTCGTGAAATGAGAATCGTTATCAGCAGACACAAAACAGATATCACGTCCCTTCGAGAACTTCTTCTCTTCATTTCACAAAATGGTTTCCTGGCTGGAACTATATCCAATTGTTCCCTTGATTTCGCTTCTAAAAATCAGAAAACTAACGAAAGAAGAGAATGAAAAGAGTCTCGAACAGTGCGGAAAAGCAGCCAAGTGTTAGTTTGCCAATGAGCTGTCTCCAGAAGAATCCTGTTTTCAGTAAAACTTCACAATGATCGGGTCACGATCAAGCACGACGCTCCATGGGCTCGATTCTCAAAATTCTCTTTTTACTTTTCTTGATTCTTCTCTGAATAAATGCGATGCATTCCCACTTTGTTATTAGTTTTTTTGTCCCCCGGGGGGACTGGGCCGAGCCCGGCAGCAGTGCAACGCCGGGACGACCCTTGGGAAGTCGGAGCAAGCCCCGAGTCTTCCCTAGGTTCCAAAAATCATATAACCTTTATTACACTCATTCGAGTGTATACCGTAGGTTAATACGATAAGAACAGATACTACACTTTGATCTTAGCTAATAAGCCGAAGAAGCGATGCCAGTGGAAGACGTCGAGGGAGTAGATGAAGCGAGTGTACCGACAGGAAACAAGGCCCGCGGCAACTCGTATGCTTCGTGTGTGCAGCTGTCAGCGGCCGTCTCTTGCTGTGCGTGTTCCGAGACCAGCGCTTGGCAACTGGGCTGCAGCTGCCAAGAAAAGAGCGTCGAGTTCGTTCGGAAGGAATCAGAAGGCAAACAATTTTAAAAAATCAGATTTATAGAAATACCCCATAAAATTTCAAATTATAGACACAAGTAGATGGGTTCAAAAGCATTGTTCACTTATTCTCGTTTGATCATCGATGGATGGCCATCAGCAGCAGATTGATCACAATCCGCACTTCACGACGACTTCGCTCGGATTCTTGAAGGCGAGGTCGACGCTTCCGATGTCGAAAATCTAAAAAACAACATTGATTTGGAGCACTTTGTAAACGAGAGGCCTACCTTCGTATCCTCGGGCTCCTGTGCAGAAGTGATCTTGCCCGCCGGGATTCTCCAAATGATCTTTCGCTGGCAGCGCTGCGGAACTTCCTTGTGGAGCCAGCACGAGTGACGGATCACGACGTACGGGTTGATCATGTACTCCTGAAAGTATCGATTGATTTGCTGAAAGTTATCAGGTAGGCTCACATCAGTCTCCAAATAGGCCTTCACATCGAACTCTCCCTTGTCACTCGGGAAACGGGCCATGTAATCCGGATATTTCACTGAAAACTGAAGCTGAAAGGGGAAGATTTTGGGAAACAAACTGGCAGAAGACTGGTGCAAGATGTCGATCGGGACTTTCGGATACGGATCATCGTGGCACAAGAACTGTCCTTTGACTCGGACCGAGAAGGTTCGGCTGGTCTGGGAGAGGGCAGAGCCGAAGAGAACGGCGAGCAGGAGAGCGATCTGAAGAGGAAGACTTCTGGAGTGGAGAGCTTCTCATTGGATACCTTCATCGGAGAGTTGAACGCCTGAATAAAGCTCCCAGTGGTCCAACTCGAACTTTGGAACATTTGCAACGTGGAGCAACGAGACGTGGAAGGCGACACGTTCAATTAAAAAAAGTTTATCGGTTTCCCTTTGTGTTTTCAAATGGGTCAACTCAGAATCAGAGACAGATATCTTAAACAAATGTTTGTTTTTTTTTAAAATCATCTTTTAAAATTCAAACTGATTCAATTTTCTAGAATCCTTTTTTATTCCGCGTATTTTGTGGTTTAAAACGTTTTCCCGTTCTGTCAGCTTCAACGTTTTTCTTTCGCGACTACGGTCAACATTTGACAGACTACGCAAACACCATCACGTCACCATGCACACTTTGAACAGCCGCTCCGATTTTTTACTTTTATTTTTCTCGATTTTCAGCTTTTTACAAACTTTTTAGATTACTTTTAGTGATAAAATTCAATTTGCGCGCTTTTAGTAAACTTTAATTTAATTATTTTTGTTGTCGAAAAGCTTTCCGGCCCGGAGATCTCCGTGGTATTAAAAACTACATTTTCTTGTGTCTGTTATCTTTGTTTCTTGTTTCCTCAGTGTCGAAAAAAGGTATTCTTGCAGAAATGACCGTTTACCTGCCTGGAGACGTGATTAATGAGCCGTCTTCAAGTGAATCCTCGATTATCGGCTACGGACTCAACATGCGGGGCGAAAAGCACGTTGCCGCACAACCCGGAGTTTTCCGCAACGACGAAGAGAAAATTTGGCTAAATGTTCATAGCAAACGGTATTCAACTTTGGATTTCGAAGAAAAAGTTAAGCCATGCATTTCTAGGTACATTCCACAAGAAGGCGACAAAGTGATCGCAATTGTGACGTCAAAGACAGGCGATTTCTTCCGATTGGACATCGGAACTGCTGAATACGCCATGATCAACTTCACCAACTTTGAGGGAGCGACGAAACGAAACCGACCTAATTTGAAAACAGGAGACATCATCTACGCGTCGGTTTTTGACTCGACGCCACGCACAGAAGCGGAGCTGACATGTGTTGACGAGGAAAAGAGAGCGAAAGGCATGGGACAACTGAACGGAGGATTCATGTTCAAGGTGGGTTCTTGACAAAGATGTTCCGAAAATGAGACGCGTAGCATTCCAGGTCTCTCTGAACCACTGCCGTCGATTGATTCACCAGTCGTGCAAAGTGCTTCAAACTCTCGGAAAGTTTTTCAAGTTTGAGATAACCGTTGGAATGAACGGAAGAATCTGGATCAATGCTGCGGCGACGGAGGATATCATCAAGATTCATGATGTTCTTGTCAAGACGGAATACGTGACTGACGAGGATGAACTCATCGCTCTTGTGCAGAACAGCTTCACGAGATCTGTCAATGCTTAAATTTGTTGTTCCCTGATTTATTTTTCTTGTTGGCTGTTCTATTGTTTTTTTCCATTCCCGTAAAAGCAGAAATTCTTAACATATTAAAATGTGTTTCTTGTTCAATTTCTTTCAAAACGTATTTAGCGTTTTTGAATATCTCTATCTGTTTTTCCGTTATTTTCATCTTCCAGACCGAAATGATTACAGAAATGGGTGAGAGCTTGGTGGAACAACGTCAAGCGGACGACAAGGCGGCGTGGGATGCGTACTGGAAGGTGCGTGACGTCGACTCGAAGGGATCCATCTACCCGCGATTCCGCTACTACGCCCACAAAGCTTTCGATGCTCCAGCCACTTGGTTCAGAGGTAATCTGCTTATTCAGTTCACCCGAACCAACCTTTTGATATTTCAGAGAAGGTCGTTCAGCCACTGAACAACAAGAACCGTCTCCCCTACTACCACCGTCAATTAAGCCGTGTTCCGGAGATCGACGAGTGCGGAGTCAACGACAAGGCATGCTTCTACGAGGCCAACGAGCAGTACCGTCTCGACAAGATGGTCGACGGATTCATCCTGCAGACCCTCCGCCAACGCGTCGATCGGTGTATGCTCTATAACAACCCGGATCACTCGCCGTGCGCCAAGGTCATCGAGGACATGGAGGAGAACGAGCTGAACTTCTTTGTCAAGTACGGAGAACTCGGAGGAGAAGCCGACGTGCGTGATGCTTACATGAAGCAGAAGCACCGCATGATCTGGGAGCGCCGCCACCCGGAGATCATGGACGAGCGCGCCGCGAAACTCGCCGACCACAAGGAACGACTGGCGAACGGAGAGTTCGACTACTCGTTCTGGAAGAAGGGAATGTTCTACCAGGACAAGAAGAGCTACGAGCCGCCATATGAGTTCTACATGAGCAAGTCGCCGCTCGAGGGAGACAAGCCATTGTCCAAGGATTGGCAGTACTACAAGAAGGTAGAATGTTCAGATCAAGACTTTCAAGTCATCATTTTGTATTTCAGGTCGCCGAAGACCCAGAGTTCGACAAGGAACAAGGCAAGAAGTCCGACTTCCGTCTGTTCTAGTCGAACACTTTCTTTTTGGATTTTAGAACGATTTGTTTTGAGTTTCGAGTTTTCCCTCCACTTATGATTTTATTCGTTTCGAAAACTTCTTTTTTTTTCGTTTTTTATTCGTCGAAAGTGAATAAATGTAGATTGTGTTTTTGATCGAAGCCTTTCTCAACTTTACTTCTGACGGATGTTCATACCGATTCAGAATACTTATCAGTGATTTCTTCAATTGCCTATAAGCCAACTTGCCAGATGCGTCTTCTGAACCAAACACGGCATTTGTACACGCAAGGACAATACAACGGAAAGATCCGGCAATTGGAAAATGTGTGAAGGAAAACTGGGAGAGTTTCAGAGAGTACTTCTACTATGTCAGCCATCACGGATTCCTTTTTCTCGACGATTCCAGAATGAAGAACTTCACGGCGGCTTATAAAGGCGAGAAAAAAACGGGTCTCCGAGATAACATGAGTTCTTCAGATGTACAATTTCTGAATTTCTTCTACAAACGGATCAAAGAAAACCGTACAGGACGCTACGAAGACACGTTTCCGTGGGTCAGTCTGTGCGGAATCGAGAGGAACTTCTTGCGTTGTGACGACACTCCGCTCGTTTACACGGAACTCAACGGAGAGCAGCTTCGTGTCGGACAGTCACTCGTTTATCATCCGTTTCTGGTAACTGATAAGCAAGTTAACTGTTGATCAACGATTTGCAGCCCAAATCCCTATCAATGACTTCATCGGGTCGTGTCTACCACAGCTGTCCAGTTGGAGGGAAGGCGTTGGTTGCTGATAAGCTCACTGATAAGTTGTACCATCAGTTTGTGTTTGACAAAGACGGAAATCCAATTGGGTTCAATCACGGAGGAGAGACTGTACAACTGGAAAACTGATAAATGATGTGATAATCGATAGACGATGTAAATTGTATCTAATAAAGCATTTCCCTCTCATTTTCCGCTCCAACCGCCCTTTCGGTCATTTTCCACTCGCTTATATTTATTTTCTTCCCTCATCATCAAACCGTTTTTCTTGAGAGACGCAGATGGTCACACAGTTGACCAACGGCTGCGAGCGGCAAAATCAGTTTTTCGAATTCCGATTTTTCACCCCAATCAATTCGATTTCCAGCTTTTTCCGCCGAAATGTCGGCTCCACCGGCACCTAAAAAAGCAAGGCGTAGTGAGGTAATTTCTGGAAAAACAAGGGAACTCTATGAAATAGCGATTTTCAGATAAACGATGATTCGATATTGTGCGACGACGACGACGGACCGGATTCTCCGTTTACACTCTACTTCATCCAACTGACAGACATTGAAGTTGCGGCTTCAGAAGTCAAAAATCTGAAGATGTGTTATGAGGTACTGATAAGACGCTGATAATCTGCTGACTGATTGTTCCAGGCGGCGTGCAAAGCCGGTATCACTCCGAAATGGATCGATGCTGACGAAGTGGACCGATTGCACACTTCTGATGACTTTTTCGTTGTTCCGTGCTTTCGAGGGAAGTTGTTTCGGAAACTGCAAGCCAGGAATTTCAGGTGAACATAAATCTCATTAAAAATAGGAAATAAAGTGTTGATTTCAGAGTCTTCGGACCGCCCATCGTTCTGGAGTGCCTACATGAGCCGAAGGAACTGCCAGTGTGCGAACATGCGGTCTTTTCCAGTGTCTTCGATGGCGCAAAGATCAGTTTCACGTGTGTCGAGCCGGAAAAACGACGGGAGTTGATTGAGAAGGTGTCGTGGATGGGTGGAGTCATCGGACTGACGCTCTACCACGAATCGACTCATTTGGTGTGCGGGAAAGCGGAAATGTCGCCAAAGTATGAGGTCAGATAGATAGAGTTCTTGGCAGATTTGATAAGATATTTTCAGGCGGCTGTGAAGAACTCGATCACACTAATGAAGACGGACTGGATCGATGATCTGTGGACAGAGTCGCAAATAACTCCCGGGAAGTTCAGTGCGTTGAACAAAAACGCGGAGAAAGCTTACGCGTTGCGAGTGTTCGAAGGGATGGAGATGGCGATAACGTCCGTCGATGGAGCGGATCGTACGAGTCTAATGCAACTTGTCGAGGAACACGGAGGAAAGCTGCCGGGGAGCATGACGAAGAGCCGATGCACTCACTTGATCACAGATCAGACGACCAGCCAGAAGTACAAGAAGGCAATGGACTGGAAGATCAATATCGTGCAAACGAGATGGGTTCGCAAGTGCATAGACTTGGGACATCTTATCGATGAGAGGTTGGTCCCATTGCTACTCTTTATCCAAATCCCTGCTTCAGAAAATATCATCCATCCCTGATGTCCGTGGAGCATATGCGATCCTCGACTCCAAAACGAGATGCGAACATGACCGAAACTGGTCCGGACGTATCGTCGATCGCTGGTCACGGAGGCCGTCTGAACGTCTCCTCAATGAACACTTCCAACGTGCTTACTCCCAACTCGTCGACGATATTCGGCCGCAACCGATCCTCCATGGTCTCCTCTTCCACTTCCGTCGTCGCGTCCTCCACACTCGGAGATGTCACTCTTCAGAACACAACGAAACGAAGAAGTGATCAGTTGTAAGTGGATCATGCGAATGTTCCCGAATATCTCTTTCCTTGCAGTGCCACCCCCATCGCCCGTTCCACTGCTGTTCCTCTCCTCCGACACTCTACGGCACAATCAGTCGCCGCTCCCCCAGCTATCAATGATCCGATCGATGAGCTGAGGAAACTCGCCAATGGACAGGACGATCTTTTTGAGAACTGCATGGTCTACATGTGCGGAGTCGCCGAGGATCAGAAGGAGAAGTGGTGGAGGTTCCTGAATCAAACGGGCGCCACAAGAGTCCGGAACTTCGAATCAGCCACCAACGTCATTGTTCTGGCGCCGTCGCAGGAGGAGAAGATGACGATCCGAAAGTTCTCGAATCAAGATGACATTGCGATCGTGAGTGTCGGCTGGGTGATGGAGTGTGTCAAACAGAAGACGATGGTGTCTCACGAAGGCTTCGAATGGTCCGAGAGTCAGCCGGAAGATTCGCAACAATCCATTCCGCCGACTGCATCTCTCTCTCGTCAAACATCAGCCATGTCTTGCAAAACTTCCCTGACCAGCTACTCGGAACCTCCTCCAGTACAAGCCAAGGGTATCTTCGGGTGAGCTTCAATAAAACATGCCCATCTAATTCTAAACTGTTTGTTTCCAGCACTCATTCCTACAGTATCCACAAATCCATTCCCAAAAATCAGCACCCCCTTCTCAAAAAAAGGCTGAAAGAGAACGGAGGGATCATCGAGGAGAAGCCGGAATGTGCAGAGTTCGTCGTGTGCTCTCATTCGTACGATCTCAACGACCTTCTCACCTACGACACGGTCATCACTCGTCTGTACGTGGACACGTGCATCGCCAACGAGCAACGTCACAAACTCGCCGATCATGCACTCTTCGTCCCGTTGCCCCGCCCTCCGATACCCGTCTTCAACCAGAAGCTCTTCTTCCTTCACTCAGAGTCAGCGGCTCTTCGCGAGTTTGTCACAGAGATCATTCAGTCACGTGGCGGAGCCGTCGTAGAGGAGAACAATCCGAAGGCGATGATCGTGGTCATGGATCAGGTCAACAAGGTGGTTCCAGTTTCCCGAAATCAAGTTGTTGTCGACCTTTCGCTGATCGTGGCGAGTATGAGTGAATGTCGTGTGCAGGCTGTCGCAGATCATCTGTACAAGTCGGGTACAGAGCCTTTGACCAACTATCAGAGAGAAGACGACGTGTGGAGTAAGTCGCTGAGAGAGAAGGACACAACACAGGAGATCGAAGAGCTGGAGGAAGAGGAAGAGCGGAACAGAGTCGTCGTGAATGACGAGGAACCGGAACGGGAGAACCGGAAACTCACGGGAATGGTAAACCCGTACTTCCCGGACCTCAGAAAGCCGTACAAGATGAACCTGAAGTTGGAGGGCATCAGTCAGATCATCGACGCCATGCCGTCGCCGATTCGGACCCCGGAGACTCAAGACTCGCTGACGACTTCTCGGGTCGGAAGTATTCTTCGGAAAGCTGCCTATAACACAGGATTGCGCCGAGAAGATCGGGAAGAAGCAGAAGTGATAAGCCGGCCGCCGAGTTCTGTGATAGCGGAGAATCGAAGAACCGTGTCTAGTGTAAGTGATATGAATACTTCTCATCTATCCCAAGTCTTTCAGACGCCTGTTCTGCAACGGAAACCCGATCGTCAAAGACACGTGGACCTGGACGAGTCACTCCTCGAACAGAACCAGGAACATGTGGAAGAGCTGAACCGACGGTACGCAATGCATCCGCACTTCCTGACCAGCATATCCGAATTGGACCCGGCCGTCGTGGAACAGATCAACAACGGAATCAGGAAGCTCGGTGGCATAATCGAACAGAGCTTCAGCAAGGACGTCTCGATTCTGATCACTTCCAAAATGAACAGAACTCCGAAGACGTTGAGTGCGATCGCCGCTGGCAAGTGGTGTCTCTCTCCGGATTACGTGTTCCAAAGTGTCGCCGCGGGTCACTGGCTCGATGACGAGAAACCATTCGAGTGGAATCCGTCAAAGTTGTTGAGCTTGAACAGAAAGAAGCCCGAATCGAAATCTGCGGAAATCGAAAGGAGCCTGGCGAGGGTGTGCTCTGAGTGGAGAGTCCGCGTGGCTCGCATGCCCATCACGTGCTCTGTCAACATGGAAGCCCGGCACAACGGAGCATTCTCGGGATGGAGGTGTGTTGCTCATCTGGACGATAAGAAGGCATTAGGTGTGCTCGCGATTCTGGAAGCCGGCGGGGCGGTCGTGAACACAGTGTCCGAGTACGTCGAAGTCGCCGGCCACCGACCGACGATGGCCGTTGCATCCAAGGAATTCGATTGGAACATTCAAGTGAGTGTTTCTCAAGTGCATAAGTGCGCCCTAATGAGAATTCTTGCAGAGTGCTGCACTATTGAAACGACAAGGCGTTCCGGTGTACAACATCGACTACATTTACCAATTCCTCGTTCAGACAAATGAAAGAGACTTTTCGAATTTCCTTCATTCTAATTATCAGAACTGTTAACGATTTTTACACGTTTCCGGGTCTCGCAGCGATTGGTACGGTGGCACTCAATCCAGCTGTGCGCCTGAATGCCAAGAATTCATTCGCGATGATGTCAGTACCATAAGCCATAATTTTCGCCGCGAGACCCACAACAATTATCCACTTTTCGTCCACTTCCCGCTGCTTTTCCACTCTCCCGAATCTCAATCTTTCCCTTCCATCTGTGCTATACTTTTCTCTAATTTCTTTCTAATTTTCTTCTTTATCACTTCTAATTTCTCAGCTATATATGTTTTCTTCAAACTTTTGTCTTGTATTGTCGAATAACAAGAATGCATTACTCAAATAATTGCCCGAAAGAGACAGCTGCATGTCATCAGCGCATGCCATTGTATAGTACGATCCAATCGATATTTTGCGACTTTGCCTTCGAAGTTTGATTGCTTTTGACAATTCTCGCTATCTGTGCTTGTTATTATGGCTTCAGCCTTGTTTACACCTTGCCACCGATCAAAGGCGCACATGGTTTTCTCTTTCACGGGTCTCGCAACGATTTGAGCGAATCAGCCAGTAGTGTTGTTAGAGCGCGTTCAAAATCTCTCAGAATACTATTTTTTCTGCTGATTTTGACGGTATTTGAATTTTTGTGAAAAGCAGCAGGTTTGTTTTTTTTTTAATTTGTTGGATTTTCGCCTTGTCTCACTAGCTTCATCGATTGAAAACTGCATCGATCAATATTGATCGATATTGATTAAACCATGTTCGAACAGTTTGATGACTTCACATCGATCTCAACTTTCCATTTGAACATTGGCTCCACGCGCCATTTATCTTCAAAAACCAAAAGAAAATCACAAGACTCGTGTCTTGTGATATTTCCCTTGTTTTCGATTCTTAATGCAAAACAAACGCATAAATGTCACTTATCGATAATCTTTCATTAATTCTCCGACTTCCGCCGGCTCGACGAGCTCTCGGAAAACCTCAGCAACCGCGCCCTCTCGCATTTTCGCTCTGTCGTGTCTGCGCCTCCTTCTGCGAACTGGACTGCACCCCGACGACGTCGGCCAGAGTCCCCATCCGCCCCCTCGTCTGATCGACTCATCGATTCCTGGAAGTCCATGTCGTCCATAACACCTTTCAGCGAATCTGCACCGGCAGAAGTCGAGTCGACGAGTGAGATGGCCGAAGTGATCACTCTATCCGACGACGACGACGACGTCATTCCGCTGACGCCGCCGAGGCAGCCGATGATTCCGAGAATGTAGAGCGAGAGAGAAGAGACATCGAGACCCAACCAATCGATTTTCAGAAACGTCGATGTGAATCAGGACAGCAGTCAGGCAACAGTGCACATCGGGACAATCAACAAGCTGAACCTGGAAGATCTTCAGGGACCATTCAAAAAGATCTCAGAAGTCGTCCACCGAACTCCAGCGGTAGTCCATGGGGACAGTAATATGGCACGCAGATCCGGGCCACCTCCAAATCCGATTATTCTGAGACCGATTCTGGAAGAACCCCGTGGAAGCAGAAGGTATGTTTTGCTATTTTGTTCATGGGTTTCAGCTCGTAAAAGATTCAGACCGACTCCCCCGACGATTCCCAAACCAGCTCCGTCGACTTCTACGACACAGCGATCACGACGAGAACAAACAGCTTCTGGAGCAGGAGCTCTTTACAAGGGACATTACATGTTCGAAGCGAGCGAAGGAATCGATCAATCGCGACGGTCGACTCGTTTTAACACGAAAAAGATCGAAGGGAAGTTTGTGGTGAGTTGCTTTCCCCGAAATCCGAATTTCTCACAAAAACGTCGAAATTTTAGTGCTCGTACAACCCGATCCAGTGCTACAAGCTGTGCTCCAACACTGTCGAAGTCATCAATCACGCGTGGGCCCACGTCGTCCACGACCCTCCACCGCACATAAACCGGTCAAATCGTCCGCCGTCAAATACCAACTTCGACGAAGCCTTCCTGAATGGCGAGGGATCACAATCGATTCTCTCAAACAACAGCGGGATGATTCTGAATAAAATGCAGACTTGCGAGTCATGCAATGTCAAGTTTGAGACAGTTTTCAAGAAGCAGCAGCACTACGTGCAGTGCCACGTCAACCAGGATTCCGTGGACACGGTGTGCAACATCTGCGAAACGGACTTCCAGACGGTCGGCGGACTGGCAGCACACATGCAGAAGCACGTTGCCGGAGACGCTCCGTATCACTGCCAGAAGTGCAAGTATCGCACATCCGTCAGATCATTCTTCTTCCAGCATTTCGTCGAAAAACACGCCAATGAGTAAGTTTCTGCTATTCGAGGACACCCACTGATCCCCTCAGCTTCAGAATGTTGTTCTGCCCGATTTGCCTATACCAGGAGGACCTCAGACCCAACACGCGCCGATCCAAGCACATTTTCGTGCGAGGCTTCTTCGATCACATGTTCAAACACGTGACTACTCCGCAGAACCGCTGTCGGATGTGCGCCCTGTCGTTCAACGAAGAGGAAGAGCTCAATCGTCACAGGCAGAACGATCACTGCTTCCTCAACAGTCTGTGGGCGACCAACGATCGACCAGTTATCCACGGGCCGAAGAGGACTCGGATACCGAAGAAGAACAAGATAGCGATGCTGCAGAAGAAGTTCATGGAGTCGCAGGAAGGGAAACGGATAAGCGACGAGGTGGTGAAAGGCACCGAGGAACGGCTCGGCTACGACACGACCAACGTTAGCGGCACGCTGTTCGAGTGTTCGTGTGGCAACTTCAAATCATACAACGGCAACAGAACCGCTTCGCATTTCCATAGGTGCCGACGGCCGATGAAGGTAAGCGATCAGTTCTCTGATGGTCTCATAACCATGTTTCTCTTCAGGACATCAATCGCGAACGAGAAGCAGGACGTCCCGAGCGAGACCCAGAAGAGGAGCTGGAACTGTTCTCCGTGTATCCGCCGTTATCGATAACGGAAAAGGAGAGCCAAGTGAGTAACACCTCGAGTCTAGCAACACTCATTGCATTCTTTCAGGCGCAACAAGACGAGATCACGGCGATCCGCATCGAGAAGGACTCGCAATACAAAGTTCGCACTGATAAAATTAAAATAGAAGCAGAACAAGACGATCTTATAATGCTGTAAGCTCAATTCCTGATTTTGAAGTCTTATTGGATTATTTCAGCAAAATGCTAGCGAGCACTAAGGATCGGAGCGCGCAAATCATAGAAGAGTGCTACCTAAGTGTGCTGAACAGCGACGACTGAAGTCACTGACCCGATTCCTCGATCTATACGCTTTTTTAAAACAAATCTCTCCACGTATTCTCACATTTCCTGTTCATGTCAAGAATTTTGTTCGTCCCGATCTCGAATTGTCCGAACACTGACCACCTACGGCTCCTCGTCCTTCTGTTCACAATATGTGTCTTCATTTTATAGTATATTCTACATTTCTCAATTATTTTCAACCTATTTCAAGGTTTCTCATGTCCTGAATTGTGTCACTGTTCTCCACATCAAATGTTCAACGTTTTTCTCTTTTCTGAATTTGTATTCGGTCAGTAAAACTTGTTCATATCTAATATAACATGAAGCATTATTACACGTTCTGTTCGAGTACTGTACATTGTTGATTAGGTCACCATAGAGGCCGGGGGCACGGTTTTGGCAGTTGCAGGTAGTATATTAGACACAGAAGTAGGATGAGCGAGATGGTGATGATGATACGGAGGGAACGGGGAGATTGGTTAGATTCTGGAGACTTGGGCGGCACGTTCTGAAACGGAATATTGATTGAATTCATGATAAGATACTGTTAAACTTACAGTTTGAACTTCTGATTGGAATTGATGACGTTGCCGAAGACTTTCCGTCTTGCTATTCGAAAGTGGAGATTTTGGCCTCGAACAGATCTAAAATCTTGTCTTAAAGTCCAAATGTACTATTTTTACCTCTAGAAGATTACAAATGTTAACTGGATCAAAATCCTGGGGTATTGTGCTAGGGTCGATTAGTGATGCTCGCTTTGAGAGGTCTTCTGTCAATGTTTTCACCTGAAACGGGAATTTTGTTTGTGTATTCAAGTATTCACTTACATCGTAACCTTCCTCAAATAGTTGTACAATTTGTTCCGCTTCTTCGATGAACGAATCGCACTCATCTTTTTGCATTATCCAGAAATTGTTATTATTCAAGTGTTTTCGCGAATTGAAAATCCGCTCAAATTGCAAGCGGCCGAGAAAACGACTGCGGGGGACGAGCATTCTTCGGTCGTGTATTCCTCTCGGAGGAATTCTGAATTGAATCGGCGCGAACATGACTCACTCGTCGCTGTTTTGTTTGCCGAAGAACCACTGCTTGCATAGTGTTTATTCATTGATTTTTCAGAAAATGGCCAGTTTCGGAGAGCAGCTTCGTGCTGAAACATCCGACATCTTCAGCAATTATCAGGAGAACATTCCCAATTTTGAATCCGGTCAGGCATTTTCTCCTCAATTTTCATTATAACGTTTATTTATTTTTCAGAAGCTATCTCAGTATTCGACAAAATTGAAAGAATAGACCGAGTCTTAGCTGAAATTTCTCAAGTTCAAAGCTCAGAGGAAAAATGCGAAGATTCTTGCATGAACTGTTCACCGGATCTTCTCCGAATTCTTGTCGGAATGCCAGTTCAACTGAAAGCAGAGGATAAAGTTGTGGAATTAACGCCAGCGACAGTCCAAAACCAAGAATCGTCAGCTCCGAATTCGGTGAGTCATTTATTCATGTTTCAAGTTCGAATTTTTCCGCTACAGACTGAAAAAGAAACCGCGAAAGAGTCGGTAAAGAAAGAAATCAAATTAGTTCCTCAAATAAGCGAAGAAGAGTTCAAAACGATTCCGAAATACCAACTGGGTCGATTCACACTGGAAAATTTGAACGAGATTGTGGGGAAAATGGACGACTTCCTGACCAAGAAGAATGTTATTCTGATGAAAACAAACAAGCAGCTGACAAGAAACGACCGTGAATTATTGGACAACTGGAGAGAATTGGTAACATAGCAGATTCGAAAAGAAACTGGACAGCTATTCTTTTTCAGGAGATGAAATCAAAGAAGCGTCTCCCAACGACCCTGTTCTTCATAGAATCCGACATCCGACCACTCCTCCAGGATCGCCTCCGTCCGATGTTCGCAAAAGCGATTCCATGTCTCCGACATATCAGAAGGATCCGCGAGGAACGATGCGGCCCGCTCACCTTCTATTACCCATAAGAACTATATGATCTGGATTGTACACTCACCTTTATCACTCAAAATCTATCCCTCATCAACTGGTTTTTAAATCCCTCTTCCTGATCTGATTTTCAATTTACCTGCTCGTAAACTACCATGAATTAATGATAACCCGAACGGTTCTGTTGAAGTTCTTTTCAAATCACCTTTTTTTTGGTGCGCAACTCGTATTTCAACTAATTTCTCTGACTTTTCCCTAATATTCAGTTTCCTAGACACCATTCAAACATGTCGACCGCCCGTCCCATTGCTCCGCCTCCACCAGCTCCGAAGCCTGGACGAGTCAAAGTGTACAGAGCCCTTTACGACTTCCAAGCCAGATCCGTAAGCTTTCTCACTTATCAGCACGCTTATCATCACTTCGTTTCAGGACCAGGAGCTGACATTCAGCGAAGGCGATCTGATGTACGTAAGTGACGAACAACCGAACAAGGACTGGTTCCAGGCGAGCATTGGAGGCAAGAAAGGACTCGTGCCAGCTAATTACGGTAACAATGATTTATGGCCAGCAGTCTTATCAGTAATTTTCAGTCATCAGTGAAAACGTCGAAGAGCTGCCGAATCCATTGCACGAAGCTGCGCGACGAGGCAACATGGGCATGCTCGCGGAGTGTCTCCGGGAAGGGGTCTCCGTGAATTCTCTCGACAAATCAGGAGCCACGCCGTTGTACTGGGCAGCTCACGGAGGACACGTGGCAGCTGTGGATGCACTGCTCAAGGACAGCAAGACGGCAGTTTCAGTGCAGAACAAGCTTGGAGACACGCCCCTGCACGCGGCAGCGTACAAGGGACACGCGGAATGTGTCCGCCTCCTTCTTTCCGCTTCCGCGAACCCGTTCGTCCGGAATGAAGATCAGAAGTTGCCAATTAATGTCACCAAAGTGAGCTCTACATTCAATTCTTCTCTGAACTACTGCTTTCAGGATGCTGACGTGGCCGCCCTTCTCGACAGATCCATGAAAGAGAACCGAGTGAACGAGGCAGAATATGCGGAATACCTCTCCGACTCTGACACTGAATAATTGTAAATAATATATTCAAATTCGTTGTAATGTTTCAATAACTTTGTCTCAATTTTCCTAAATTTTGATCTGTGATAAATTAATGCATGCCGAAAACAGTGCGACTTTCTTATTTTCTGTGACTTTTTGGGTTTGGAACCCCTATTTCTTACTTTATCGGTTATTTTCCTGTTCTTAAAATCTTCCTTTTTTTGTCGTTCTCGTTCGAAACTAAATTTCGATGATTTTTTCCAAAAATTATCTTTTGTACTAAATCTTGCGTGTGTATGCTTTCGCGCATTTCACCAAACCCTACGACACTTGTATTCTGCCCTTTGCCTGCAACTTTCTTCAACTTCAAAAATCTGTTCTGACTTCGCGAAAAGACTCGGGCTTTCGAGCTCAGTTAGTAATAGTAAAATCTTTCAGATGTCAGAAATAGAAAAGGAATTCGTCTTCGATATCACCATGGTCAGGGCCAAAGCCAGTCTCTTAAACTTGAACAACCGGAGAGTTAGCATCGTAGACGACACAATCAGAATCATTGGTGGAAGCCAGGTCCTTACCTTCAACATCAGCAGCTTTGTACCCAAAAAGGTCAAAATACCAGAATACACTGGCGGTTTAGCGATTGCTGCGCTCCACTTCGATAGGACCAAACCTGACAATGCCGCGTACGTTGCCAGACACGAAAGTCGTCTCTGACGTTCATTCTATATGCAGAATCGTGTCTTTGAAATTCGTCGCGAAGCCGGACAACCATGGAATGCTCAAGGACTTCATCGAGACGTACAACAAGCTCATCGAGGCAAACAAGGACGGTGAGTGCGCACTGCTTCATTTCCCTTCAAATACTGATTCTTCCCTGCTTTCAGTCATGAACAAAACGACGAAAGTGAAGAATGTAGAAAGAGACAGCTACGACATGCACTACCGTTTTCAGCCGTATTCCATCATCAATAAGCAGAGTTGCGAGAGGACAGAGAGGAAGCTGGTGCAGGCGGAGCTGGACAGAGAGCAGAGAACGGGACAGAAGTCTTCGCTCCTCTCCTTCACGAAACCGAGTACAGTCCAACCAGCCAATTACGGTAACAGTGACCAACGTGAAACAGTCTTATCAGTAATTTTCAGTCATCAGTGAAAACGTGGAAGAGCTGACGAATCCGTTTCACGAAGCTGCGCGACGAGGCAACATGGACATGCTTGCGGAGTGTCTCCGAAAAGGGGTTTCCGTGAATTCTCTCGACAAATCAGGAGCCACGCCGTTGTACTGGGCTGCTCACGAAGGACACGTGGCAGCTGTGGACGCACTGCTCAAGGACAGTAAGACAGCAGTTTCAGGGCAGAACAAGCTCGGAGACACGCCCCTGCACGCGGCAGCGTACAAGGGATATGCGGAATGCGTCCGCCTCCTTCTTTCCGCTTCCGCGAACCCGTTCGTCCTTAATCAAGATCAAAAGTTGCCAATTAATGTCACCAAAGTGAGCTCTACAACGAATTTTGTTCTAAACTTCTGCTTCCAGGATGCCGACGTAGCCGCCCTTCTCGACAGATCCATGAAAGAGTACTGAGAGAACGAAACAGAATTCTAGAATACGAGGAATAGCTCTCCGACTCTGGCACTGAATAATTGTAAATACATTCAAATTCGGTGTGACGCTTCAACAACAATTTTAAAATGTTTAAATTTATTGGCTTTAATTTTAGGAGTTACATTTCTGCTTTGTACTCTTTTTTTCCTCTTAAAAATTTTTTTAGAATTCAATTAAAAGTTCAAATTTCCCGGGTGGTGAGGCTTCGCGTGTCGGTGCTTGCGTACGCATCTTGCATTTGTTTAAAACAGAAAAAAGAAATTGTACTTTCCGGTTATTCACTTCTCAAAAAAAGTTTAACATGTTAACGATGTATAAACACTTCCCAGTGCGTTTCTCTTATTTTCTGTGACTTTTTGGGTTTGGAATCCCTATTTCTTACTTTATCGGTTATTTTCCTATTCGTAAAATATTTCCTTTTTGTCGTTCTCGTTCGAAATTCAATTTCGATTATTTTTTCCAAACTATCTCTTGTACTAATTGACTTATTCAAAAACGTTTTCGGAAAATTCTCCCATATTTTCCTCATTCACTTCGTTACCGATCGTTTCTACAGAAAAACTCAAAAATCTACTGAAAAAATGGAGAAAAACTCCGAATCGTAGCGAGACCCATCCGAAAATCGCTTCTTTTTCGGAAAACGCTTCATTTTGGAATATTTTGAATAAGGAAAAATCGGAAAATCTTTGTTCAGAAAAACGCGATTTGAATAAGTCCATAATACGTGTGTATGCTTTCGCGCATTTCGCCAAACCTTACGACAATTGTATTCTGCCCATTGCCCGCCACTTTCCTCAACGTTCAAAATCTATTCTGACTCCGCGCTCTTTCTGATTGATTTTTCTTATTCTTTTGCGAAAAAACCCTTTGGTTTCGTTGTTTCGCGCATTAATAATCCGGCTTTTCGTTCAGTTTTCGCTACAATGTTAGAAAAACCGCAGCATCAAGATTTATTCACATGTACACATAATCAGAAGGCTCGCTGGTCATGTAGTCGTTCGTGTAGATGTTGGGGCTCTGCGCGTACTGGTGATGCGAAGTGACGACGTCAGTGTGCCACGCGTACTCGGACGAATCGACACGTGGCGGCGCGAAGTACTTGTGGTTGTCGAGAATCGAGCTGCTCATCGCCACCATGTTCGGGTTTTCGAGCTCCGGCTGGCTCTCGACGCAGTAGTCGGAAGCGACTTGGTGTTCCTTCTCGAATTGCTGCTGGGAGGCGACGATCCGGCCGATCGCCTCGTCGTTGAGCGGCTGATCAGCGATGAACAGCGCTTCGGCCTGATCGGACTCGGAGATCGGCAGAGCGGCCACGTCGTGCTCCAGGCTGGCATCCAAGTAGAAGCTCTCCACGTGCGCCATTTCGGTGAGCTGAACAGCTTATTTGTCGAAATGGAGAGAGAGCGCAACTCACTTGATGAGAATCGGAAACGGTTCGAAGGCTAGTAGCCGAGAGTGTTTCGAGAATAATTCAAAATTCTGCTGACAAATCCTATCGGTTCCTGATAAGAATCTAGGGTCACGTGGACCATTCAACTGTTCACGTTACGCTTACATCCTTTTTTGTTTGAAACAAACGAGCCTTGAAAACAGTTTTTATTTTCAGATGTCAGAAACAGAAAAGGAATTCGTCGTCGATGTCACACTCGTCAGGCCTAAAGCCAGTCTCTTAAACTTGAACAACCGGAGAGTTAGCATCGTAGACGACACAATCAGAATCGTTGGTGTAAGCCAGGTCCATACCTACAACATCAGCAGCTTTGTGCCCAAAAAGGTCAAAATACCAGAATACACTGGCGGTTTAGCGATGGCTGCGCTCCACTTCGATCGGACCAAACCTGACAATGCCGCGTACGTTGCCAGACACAAATGTCGTCTTTGACGTTCATTCTATTTGCAGACTCGTGTCTTTGAAATTCGTCGCGAAGCCGGACAACCATGGAATGCTCACGTATTTCGTTGAGACCTACAACAAGCTCATCGAGGCGAACAAGGACGGTGAGTATCTCTGCGTCTCCGACCCTCTTCTTCCCAGTTCAACGAGCAGCTGGCGGTCGAGAACGGGCAGATGTTGTGGCTCGTTATTGGTCGCGCACTGCTTTATTTCTCCTTCAAATACTAATTCTTCTCTACTTTCAGTCATGAAGAACAACACGACGAAAGTGAAGAATGTGGAAACGAAGAATGTAGAAAGAGACAGCTACAACATGCACTACCACGACAAATTGCAGCCGTATTCCATCATCAACAAGCAGAGTTGCGAGAGGACAGAGAGGAAGCTGGTGCAGGCGGAGCTGGACAAGGAGCAGAGAACGGGACAGAAGTCTTCGCTCCTCTCCTTCACGAAACCGAGTACAGTCCAACGCCTCACAGAAGAACGACCGTCGCATCCGCCGAAGAGCATGGTAGAAGCCAGTGATCCGTTCCATGGTAGGGAGAACAGAAAGCCAATAGTCAAGCCGAACGGGCCCTGTCCCTCAGCATTGTCAACTACACCAAAACGAAACGGGTTTAACACGTCCAGAGATCTGTTGTCTCTGAGGAACACTCCAGCCAACCGAGGACCCGTCAAACGGAGATTCCAAGAAGATGAGCCCGAATTCTCTTTTTACGCATCTTCGAGAAACGTCTACCCGCAAAACAGCCTATCGAGGGCACTGTCACCGAAGCCAAAGTTCCGCGATCCGCCATCCTGTCCGGACTCTCCTATCGATGTGTATCGCACCAGAAAGTAATCGTTTTCCTATGCAAAATTCTGAATTCATCAACTCATTTTCCAGGCTCGAGAACACGGGGAATTCCTGTTACTTCAACGCAACCATGCAAGCGCTCTCGGCGTGTTCATCACTCGTGTTGAGCTGCTGGCGGCTTCGACGTCTCGATGAGGACGAGGACACACGACGCGAGTACTTTGGATTCCTGAACGAAACGAAGTTCAAAGTTCTGCAAGGATTTCTGAAAATGATAATCACACTTGGGATCCCGAACGATGACCAAGGATTTGCAGTGCTCCCGGACTTTGACCCACCTCGCCGAGGACTTTTCCCGCAGTTTACTGGGGAGCAGCTGCGCAACATCCGTCTGGCAGTGGGTCGCGTGAACAAAGACTTCAATAATTCGGAGCAACAGGATGCTCACGAGTATCTCGTGACGATACTCGGGATCATCGACGATCTGATGGAAGTGATTGCCAAACGGGACAACGTCGATCTGAACTCCGAATGCGAAACAAAATACGAAGCATCTATCAGCTCGCTCAATCCGGCGTCGCATTTCAAGATGAAGGTGGAGACGGTGTATGAATGCCAAAAGTGCGGAACGCAAACGTTCAAAACGGAGCTACGCAGTGACTTGTGTCTGATAATCAAGTATGTGAAAACGCCTTATTTTTAAACTCAATTCCACTTCTTCCAGTGAAGAGACCAATGTCAAAGGCCTTCTCCCCGCATTCGTGAAATGGTCCGCATTGGAAAAAACGTGCAGCGATTGCAAACACACAGTAGCTTCATCGTGCGAAAGGATCGTCGATTTTCCGAGGTGAGCTGATCTTCGATACCCGTCTCCAACATGTGTTTTAGGTGTCTGGTGGTGAATCTCAAGCGCTACGAACGAGTCGGGGACAGCTACCAGAAGAAGAGTTGCTCGGTGAAGCCATCGTTCCATCTGAATGCTCGCAAGTTGGGAATGATCGAAGAACTGGATGTACATCCGGAATTGGAAAAGACGTTCCACGGCGACGAACAAAACACTTTGAAAGTGTTCGACGACAACAGCCTCACTCCAGGAAAACTGCTGGGAGGAGCGAGCTTCGGAGCCGGCTCGGTGGATGACGAAGTGATCGTCGAGTGCGAAGATAGCAATCCGGAGTTCGAGTTCAAGTGTCTCTCCGATGCAGTCCAACTGCAAGAAGTGTTCGACAAAATGCGAATCAAATTGACGCCACGTCAGTTCGAGTGAGTTGATTTGTCTTCTAACTCATTCTCATACATATTCTATTCAGGGTCAACGTCGAGAGATTGCAGGCGCTTCCACAAACCAAGTTCCACAAAAATGATCCGCCCAAAGATTTTGAGAACGAAATTGATGGCGACGGGAACTGTTTCTACCGGGCAGTCTCCTGGTGTCTCACGGGAACTCAGACCTATCACGCATCCATACGAGAGTGTGTGTCGGAATTCGTCCGGGACAACTCAGGTCTGTTGTCAAGTTACTTTGACGACGACAAGGAAACTCGTGAAGCTGTCAAAACCATAAAAAAAGACGGAAACTGGGCCAGTGCCACTGACATCATCGCGCTCAGCACCTGCTTAAACATCGAGATCTACACGTACCTGGAGACCGGATGGACCAAGTACTGCCCCCGCGAGCACCCGTCGTTCTACCAAGCTTTCGAGAAGCGAAACGGCGCCATCTACCTCCAGAACGTGGGTTGGCACTACGAACCGGTGCTGTCGATCTCGACAGACTCACCGAGCCGATACCCAGTAAGACGCGGCCGGAAGCGAAACCAGAGTGAAGACGAGCAGAGAGACGACGACAACGACGAGTTCCCGAAGAAGCGCGCGTCTGTCACACGTCCGCAACCTCCACGGACCTGCAAACGGAACAGCGATGCAAAGAAGACCGGGCCGGTAAGCATCGCTGTCATTTGAAACCATTTCATCAACTTGTTTCAGAATGTCTCCGCGTACAGCCAGGACCCGGGATCAATCAAATACATGCTTGCCAGTGTCATCTGCCACGAAGGCGTGTCCCCGGACAAGGGACATTATGTTGCGTACACAAAAGGAGCGTACGACAGCTTATGGACTTTCTGCTCGGACAGAACCGTGAGGCTCGTCGACGAGGACGAAGTCACCGAGAAGGTCTCCGACACTGGATACGTCCTCTTCTACACTCGAGTCTACAAGTAACACGTCCGCCAATCTCGCGATCTCGCTTATCCTGTAAATGTTCTCTATTTTCCCCTTTACCGCCCCCTCTCATCTCATATTCAAACCGGTCGTTATCTCCTTTTTTGTAGTAGTAATTTCATTTCATTTCACAATTTTATATACTACTGAACTCAATTTTCTTCTCCGGATTGTAAGATTTTGTGCTGCCCCCCGCATTTCCTTCATAAAGTTTGATTTATAATTTATTGTCGTTTGTTGGATACAAAGTAGTTCAAAGCGGTTAAACAGAGAAGACTAGATAAAGTTAGAGAATGAACGAGAGCCAGGCGATGATGAGAGTGACTCCGCCGATGGGAGTGTACTTGCGAGTCGACTCGACTCCGGTGATACTGTAGTGATAGCACGGTCCGCAGAACAGAACAATTCCGGTGGCGAAGAGTCCGGCGGTGACGAGTGGGAAACGGGCCGAAGGGGCGGCGAGCAGGGCCAGCGAATGGATCAGGTGGTAGCGGGAAGCCGTGTCGAAGGCAGTGCGACGACGCTCCTCGATGGACGGATTGTCGCGAAGAACTGGAAAGAAGGGAATGAGTCGGAGAGGGATCGGAGACGGGTTACCATGGGATCCGTAAGCTCCGAGAGAAATGGCGACGGCTCCGGAGAGACCAGCAAGGCGGATGATTGGGGACATGTCGGGGACCGGGGCGATGAGGGACGGAGTCGATTGGGGAGAGAAGACGGTGGAGAGTCTGGAACTTGGCAGGGATCCTTTTGATGCCTTCTCGAAGGTCTTACCGTTTGTTGACAAACGGAAGGAAGTCGGTGACGGTGTTGACGACGTCTGTGATGACCTGGGCCATCAAGCTGAAAGTGAATATCTTGTTTGAACTCGGAAAGTCAAAAGTATCAGAAAGGTCTGACATGGAAACAGAGAAAAGACAAGCAAGTGAAAATTGTTAAAATCTATATTTATAGCACGAAAAAGGATATGATACACGTAGAGAAGAAGCATCGTACAATCGGAGTGCACTTTACGAAGTTTTTCTTTGTTGAAGATTCGTCAATAATTTACTCTGAGACTGTTTTGAAGTTTGCGGGCGAAGGGCGTAAGTATCACAGAAAATAAGGGAGAGAGCACCTTTAGAAATTTAGGGGTAAAGAACGAAGAGATTCAGAGTTTCTGGACATGGACAGAGTTCAGGATGGAGTTGAGCATTGTCTGTCGCTTCTCGAGTGCTCCGTGTTGGCTGGCGAGTGTCTTATCACTGCGGACTGATAGCGCGAGCAGGTAGTTGAGTTCTGTGGGCGTGAATTGCGATCTGAAACGGGAGGATTAGGAAGGAAAGGTGCTTCGAGATATATACCTCTTCTCGGGGATGATTGCCAGAATTCCATCGGGATCGTTGTCCAGCAACAAGTCGAAGAACGCCCTGGCTTTGTCCAGGTCGGCTTCTCTTCGGTTTGTGATCCGGGACAGTCTCTGCTGAACTCCCCACACATTTCGACACACTCTCTTCTTTGCGGCTTCGGTCAGGCGGGGCATGAATTGACTGAAACAAGAAATTATGATGGTTCTAATCAATGAAAACACCTCAGATGAATAAAGATTGAGGCGCACAGATGACCAAGTCCATCGAAAACATAAGAAATCTTCGACGGGGAGAGCACGTCCTTCAGGTTATCGTGGAACTGATGGAGATCCTTTCCGAGGGCGACAACTTCCGGATCGACTTCATTATGAGAAGAAGTGTTTCGGTACTTGGCGAGTGGAGCCAAGTGGAAGAAGCAGTGGACACGGATCTCGATGTGGAGCAGCAGGAGACACGAATCGGCGATCGACTCGAGACGACGGACACAGTCTTCGATGGCTAGTGGCACAGATTTCTGAAGAATGCTTTGTGAAGAGAAGACCTAGTGATTACTCACGTTATCAATCATCTGCCCGTCTTTCAGTCTCACTTGGACCATACACGTGTCTAGAACCATCTTGACATTCGCCGGAAGTGTGTCGACTAGGTTTCGGATCTGGAAACGAATTGGTACTATCTCAACGGTCGTGTACTCCCATTACCTCATTACTGAACCACCGGAGCGATTCATGGAGACTTGCAAACATCTTGATATCATTCATATCAGTGATAAGGTCACTCTCACTCAATCGGTTCTGCGCCTGCGTTCCCAGGTTGCCGATGAGGATCTCCGACTCTCTCTTGTTCCTCTCTCCGACGTCTTGCTCACTTTCGACTGCAGGAGTCGACGGGGAGATCGAAGCGGCGTGCCAATTGGGCAGACTCATCAGAAGACGCGAGATGTCGTCGTCGGCAGTCCAAGCAGCAGAGAGTTTCGGACGACGTGACAGCGGATCGGCAATTGCGGGATCGACGGAGGCAGAAGTGGGGGTCATCTGAAAGTATACATGTTGAAGGGGTGGTTAAGCAGGAGACTCACCCTCTCATAGACATCAGTCATATTCTTGAAGTAATCGGTCAGAACCAGAAGCCACAGAGCAGCGAATCGATCTGCGTAGAGGTCGATGCTGACGATCAGATCGTGAACTTCCTTGCAAAGAGTCAGAACTTTCTCGCAAGAAGGCAGGATCTTTTTGTTCGTCGACACCCTCACAGCCTCTCCGCCTCTCAACGTGCTCTCGATCCTTGCGGCGAGTTCTCCTTTGACTCTTTCAACGAAGACTTCCATGACGAACGAGTGCATGAATCGTCGGAGTTCACACGGCGCCTCCTTGATGTTCGTTTCTGTCTTCTCCATCAGTCTGCTGAGAATCGGGAATATGACCTTGATGTTGTACGCGGACGGTTTGCAGATCACTGCTTTTGTCTGGAACGGATTCGAGATTTGAAAGGAAAGATCAACTGAACTCACTCTATGCGTCGACGAGTTGGTGCTGGGCGAAGCGCACGCCGTGTTGTCGAACCGGAACAGTTGCTTTCGACTCGTCCCGTGCACATTTTGTTTTTCGAGTAACGGATTGATGTCCAAGTGTTCGGAAACGACAACTTCAATGGCCGACTGAGCGGATCTCCAAAACGACACGACAACGTCGTTCCGATCGAGTAATTCTGCCACGAGATTCCCGAATTCCACGTGTCGCTGATTAGCAGACTCGAGTTGATCAGCAAGGATCTGCATGAGTTGTTTCAGATGCGAAGCGTCTCCTTCGTTGCTCTCGTCGATGTTCGCACCGATCTTCATCACTTGGACGGTGTGCACGATCTGAAACAAACTGGATAGAGGGATCCGTCTCTCCTGATCCCTACCATTTTATCAATCATATTCTTGCACAACATCATCAGTCGATCGATATCCCATCTCTTCTCTTCTAAAGCGGCCAGTGCTTGCAAAGATGCTCTCAGTCGTGACTTTGAAGGTTCCGCCATGAAACCGCCTCGAGACTTTGTGAATAGCGACGAGCAATAGTGGTTTTGCTGAATACGTTGCTCCGGGATGGTTCGGATGATGCTGATCAGCTGAAATGTCAAAGGTTCAGTTAGAAAACAGCAAGAAACCACTGACATGTGCCTCGAATGGCTCCACAACCAGGATGTTCACCAGTCTGTCATTGATCTTTTCGATGAGAATCTTTGCGAATCGCTCGATTTCAGCAGACAGATGGGAGAGACCTTCTACTCGAGACAATCGCAAATTGATCAGCTCTCCTGGAAACGTTTTCTTCAATTCTCCGAGGTTTTCATATTTCTACAGCGGCGGCGCCCCGGGCATTGCCTTTTTCTCAGAATTTATGTGACCGCCGCGTTTTTACGAGCCGTCTTTGGTCAAACTGACGGCGGACGGTGCAGTGTTTCGCATTTCTTTCGTATTTTCTTTACTTTTCAGATGTTTTGCTCGGTTTCTAATAAACACTTACTCGAGTCAGTTACAATATTGGCTGCCTGCTGGAATTGTTCCTTTGCAATTAGACTTTCGATTTTCGACGGCGCCTCTCTCAATTCTTCTCTGGAATTCAGAAAAAAGACGCTTGAATCAGAACTTGGGCTTCATCTTACAGTTTTGCCAGAATCGCGCACACAGACTTCTGCTGGGCGTTCTCATGCCATAACTTCTTCAGATCGTCTCTTCTCAACTCTAGAAGACTTTTCACAGTGTGCAGTGCATTTCTGACGTTATGTATCCTTTCCCGACAGTCTGAAAATAACGGTGGCTAATTTCTTTCAGGACTTTGATGTTTATTTTTATTCCTCAAAACCCCACTTGATATTTTGGCAGAAACATCGCGGAACGACACGAGACACTCTTCGACGTCTTTTTGATGGTCTGAAAACGATGTTTTTGATGATTAATCAGCTCTGATGCACGTGTTGATTACTTTTAACGAGTCGGTCTATCAGTGCTCCAGACTCCTTGTATCCCTTCTCCAACCGCGACTTCTCGACTTCTCTCTGATCTTCGGACACCGATGACGTCAGAGATCTGATCACATTTATCAGAAGATCCGTTTCGTTTGACTGAAAACATTCATGGGGTGTCAATGATCATGTACAAACTCTTACATTGGCATTCGATCGTTCCGCTGGCGTCGGTCGTTGCCGTCTGGTGGCTGCCACTGGGGCGAAGCCATTCTCGCTCATTCCATTAAAAAGTACTGCAAATATCCAAAAGTTTATTGATGTATTTCTCGAATTTTATGACGAAAAGTAAACAAATTATGGCGATGGCCGAGCTTTCTCTAGTTTCTCGTCCGTCGGCCGCACTCGTATTGAACGGATGCCGGGGTGTCGGTCGCCAGTGTAACACGCATGGATGCGCCCCGCTCTCTAGCTTTTCACACAAGTTTTTGGGTGTAGAATGAACATTTTTGTTTATCGACTTTTACTATTTATCAGTTTATTGATTTTATCGCTGAAAAACATAAAAATTTCAATTTACTTGCAAAAATTAATTTAGTAAAAATAAATAATTCGATTCCGAGTGAATTACACGACTTATTTCCGTTCGGGACCATTTCAATTTTTGTTATGCGTCTTTAAATTAAACCGTAATCTTCCGCCTGTGAAATATTGTTTTTATTCAAATTTTGCGGACGAATGCTCAATTTTCAGAGCTCTTCCAAAGAGCAAATCGTTGTTGTTGTATGGCGGAATCGAAAAAGGCGACACAAGCGTCGATGCCAGGATTCGAAGTAATTGTTGGAGGTATTTCAGTCAAATTATTTGCAAATTCTAATTGTCAGACACTTTTCAGAGCCAATGCCAATGATGGACGGGAGCCTTTCGTTCGATGGAGAATGCACCGTGAGTTCTATTGATTTTCTTCCAAAATTCATTCACAATTTCACAAAAATGTCGGGAAAAATTTTTGAAGCAAGACTTCCCGCCAAAAACAAACTTTGGCGCCGAATAATACTGAAAAACCCGCGTTTCAGTTCCAAACTGGCGCCGATTGTTTCCGAATGCTCGAAGAGTGTCAACAAGAAGGGAACGAAATCTCGGAGATGGTCAAACGTTTGGAGCGAAGTAAAGGCGATTACGGAGTTTCGACCTTGTCGAGTACCGCGTCAACTGTTGCATCCAGTATGGCGTCCCAGTGGCTGTCGCATATGAAGAGGAGTTTCAAACGACGAGCGATGACCCTCAACGAAGAGCAGCAAGAAATAATCAAGAAGTTGGTAGCTGAAGTAAGTATTTTCGTTTAATTTTATCCCTTTCCATCAACATTTCAATAAAAAATCAAACAAAAAAGCCACCCCATCTCGAATGAATACTGTCTAATGTCGTCAGTTTTTTTACCAGCATGGTACAACGGAAATATCGGCGAAAGACATAATGCTGCTCTATTGCCGAGGACTCGAAGCTCACCACGAAGGACGCTACCGAGAGATGTTCGACTGGATTCGGCCGTGCATGCCCTTCCTCAACACCAATGTTCTCGTCTGGATCCGAATCTCCGAGGCGCTCATCTACGAGTTCTACGAGGTATGCTTTCACCGAAACGTTCAACTTTACGATTTATTTCAGGAAGTGTGGGAGTTCACAGACATTTACGCCCGCCTTTTCGACCACTGTCCGCGGAAGTACATGCCATCAGAAGGGCGACGAAATAACGAATTGCGCCGTCGGCATAAGGACATGAATCTCCGATTCGCAGAGACGGCC
This sequence comes from Caenorhabditis becei, assembly GCA_900536315.3. NCBI lineage: Eukaryota > Metazoa > Nematoda > Chromadorea > Rhabditida > Rhabditidae > Caenorhabditis > Caenorhabditis becei. The sequence continues at coordinate 346,945 of LR539121.1, forward strand.
ACGCTGATGACGTTTGCGTTGGCAAGGCACTCAGAACGGCAGGTTGTGCACTACACCGCCTCGTGTCTCCACGCGTTCTTATCAATCAAGATGAAAAGGTGGACGTAAGTTTTCCGAAACCGCTGCTTCCCTGGATTCCTGATTTCAGAGAAGCCCTGTCAGCCATCAACTTCGCGCTTGAAAAGTACAGCAGCACTACGAACATAGAAGAGGACATCTGCATTCTGTACACGTACAAAGCGGAAGCGCTGCTCGGACAAGGCCGGATCAATCGGGCCATCGAGTACTGTGTCAAGGTGCAAAACCTCGTGAAAAGCAACCAGACGAAACACAGAGCTCACATGCTGCTGGCGATAGCCTACATGCGGAAGAGCAATTTCCGAAAGGCCTACGACTGCGTGATGGTGCGTGAAGCTCTTCTGATTCCTCAAACGATTCATTGTTTCAGCTGATCCTCGGCGGCGATCCTCTCGACGAGAACATGCTCGAGAACGTTGCGCTTCTCGGTCTGAATCTGGCCCATTTGATGGGCAACACGACACTGTTCACACGATTCGAAGAGTTGCTCCAGAACATAGTCTACTGAATATGTTTCTAATAAGCTACATGCCCCCCTCTCTCGACACAAATGCAATTGTCTAACTCATCTTTGATTGCCGATACAATCTGACTATCAACAAGATTTTCGATGATTTTGTGTGTATTTCTCCTGTTTCTCGCGTTAAAACGTCTAAAGGTTTTTAATCAACTTCTTGTTCGTTTTTTTTTGATTTCAGAATGGGTTTCCGAGCCAAAGACATACTTGATAACTAAATAGAGCTGATAAAACTCTGATCCTTTAGGTGTTCTGTACATAAATGTGATGATTGGCAATCGGTTGGTGAAATGGAGAAGAGGATACTCGACGTAATTCGAATTCTCAGAAACTTCTGAATCCAAGATCCTTTGTTTCAGAGCAGTCGCGAACGCAGAAGTCGTCATCTGCGGCGGCGGAATCTCGGGAACTTCCATCGCCTATCATCTGGCAAAGAAGGGAAAGAAAGTGGCACTTGTTGAGAAAGACTCGTTAGTTGTTCAGAATCGTTCTATTCATCAAGGTCTTCTGTTCAGAATCGGCTGCTCTGGAGCCACGGGTCTCTCGGCCGGTCTCGTGTCCGCGCCCATCTTCTGGCAGGACACGGCACTGCAAACCATCGCTCAAGAGTCACTGGATCTCTACGCCCATCTCGCGAAGACCTGCAAGTTCCGTGAGTCCCTCCGTCTCCCCAGCTTCTGAATCGTCTTTCGAGTCTTCTAGGCTTTGTGAAATGCGGTCGTACCTACTTGGCGTCGTCGATGGCCAACGAGATCCTGCTGCGGCGCATGTACTCGAGAGGAATCGTCCACAACGACAAGGTCGAACTGATCGACTGTCAGAGTGAAATGCTCGCCCGTTGGCCGTTCCTTCAGACCGAAGATGTTCAAGTAAGACATGCCTCTTATCACCTTCACCTCGTCTGTTTCAGCTGGCTCTTTTCTCTCCAGAAGACGTCGCCGTGGATCCTGTCGCCCTCTGCCAGCACCTCGCATTGATCGCCAAGGACTACGGTGCTCTGATCTACGAAAACAATCCGGTGACCGAGGTGCACATTGGAGAGGAGAAACAGGTGTACGGAGTGTCTACGAAGATGGGTTTCATCGAGACTAGCCATTTTGTGGATGCTGCTGGAATCGTGAGTTGTCTGAATATAACCCATCTGAACTGTGATTCATTTCTAGTGGGCCGGAAGTCATCTCGTCAAGGCACTTCCCCACCAACACGTTCAAACTGCCGCCTACCCGTGCACCTACTCCTACATTCACACTTCGAAACTGCCCACTGGATCCGTCAGCGACTTGACTCCGATCTTCAACGACCTCGATGGAAATGTGATGCTCCGAACCACATCATTCAAAACTTTGTGCGCCGGATTCGCAGAGGAAAGTGTTCGTCCGTTGGCAAGACAAACTGGAACAACTAGTCCTTGGCAACACCCCGAACCCGATTGGAACACTTTTGATCCGAACCTCGAGAAGCTGATTGCGCGGTGTCCGATGCTTGGCGACTGCAATCATGGAGATCTGATCGTCGGAATGGAAGCATACACTCCTGACAAGTTGCCGACAATAGGAGAGAGCAGTCAGGCGAAGGGATATTGGGTGATGTGCGGAATGAACGGACAGGGACTTTCTCTGGCCGGAGGACTCGGAAAGATCCTGAGTGAGCTGATGTGCGAGTCTCAGAGTTCCACAGCTGATGTGGCTCGAGTCGACGTCGGAAGATTCATTGATCTGCACGCCAACAGTCAGTACCTGATCGGAAGAACTCCTGAAGTCGCCGCGTTGACCTACTCTAATCTGTACCATTCTCATCAATGCCACACTGCCAGAAACCTTCGAATGGCTCCGATCTACCATCAATTGAGAGATGCTGGAGCAGTATTCGGAGAGATTATGGGATACGAAAGACCGCTTTGGTTCGAGAAGAACTTCAAGCCGGAACGGCAGTCACTGCACAGTGGACAGGATTCGCTGATGGGAAAGCCGGGATGGTTCGAGAGAGTGGCCAGTGAGTACGAGGCGTGCAGAGAACGAGTCGGACTGATGGACATGAGCAGCTTCAGCAAGTACGATATCACGGGAGAAGATGCAGTCGAGTACCTGCAGTTCTTGTGCTCTGCCAATGTTGACGAGCCGATCGGAACGACAGTTTACACTGGAATGCAGCATCAGAAGGGAGGGTACATCACTGATTGCACTCTCAGTCGTCTCGGTGATAAGAAGTTCTTCATGGTGGCCCCGACGATTCAGCAGGAACGAGTTCTCGTTTGGATGAAGAAGTGGCAGGCACTTCTCAAGGCCAGAGTCCATGTTCAAGACGTCACTGGCGCCTACACTGCCCTTGACCTTATAGGACCCTCTTCCCGGTATCTGATGGCTGATATTACTGGTCTTCCGATGAGCATCAACGACTTTCCGACGTTCCGTTGTCAAGAAATCAACATTGGAATGGCGACTGGCATCCGGGCGATAAGTGTGACTCACTGTGGAGAGCTCGGATGGGTGATTTACATCCCGAACGAAGTGGCTCAGAATGTCTACGAGAAGATCGTGGAAGCGGGCAAGGAGTACAGTCTGCAGCACGCCGGATACTACACGCTTCGGCAGTTGCGGATTGAGAAGTTCTACGTCTACTGGGGACAAGATATCAATGCGACAGTGACTCCGGTCGAGTGTGGACGACTTTTCCGAGTCGACTTCAAGGTATTTGTCGAAGTACTAGACCTGAAAGTTCACTGACTGTTTCAGAAAGAGTTTGTCGGCAAGAAGGCTCTCGAAGACCAGCTCGAACGAGGAGTTTCCAAGCGATTCGTTCAGCTTCTCGTCGACGGGCACGACAAGGAAACGGATCCATGGCCCCAAGGAGGTGAAACGATTCTGAAGGACGGACGGCCGGTCGGCTTGACTACTTCGGCTGCGTACGGCTTCACGTTGGGATGCCAGGTTGGTCCCGCAAACAAATTCCAGGGTCCCGGGGAGTAATTGCTCTCTCTAGCACCCATCACACAGTCATTTATCCCTTTAATCCATTGACACACCTGTCATCCATCCATCCAATTGTGTTTGTTTGCCACGTCATCTTGGCTGTGTTACTGGGAAACCAGTGCCTCTGCTCATTAGCACTGGACGGATTCTTTGTGTCTCCCGCTGAAATTGTGCTCCTGGGAAAGATCGGGTAGATAAACACCATCTGGGACAGATTCCCATCATCTGAGAAACAAAAGACTATTGTCGAGAACATGATATATTGCAGGTGTGCATTGGATACGTAGAGAACAAGGAATTCGGAGTTTCCCCGGAATTCGTCAACTCGGGGCTTTTCGAAATCGACATCGCCGGCAAGAAGTTCGCGTGTCGTCTCAACATCCACTCGCCGACGCTTCCGATGATATCCAGCGAACATCCGCTTCACTACCGTCCCACTCAATAAGTTCTTGCCCTCGTCTATGACACAGTAGAACATGATAAGTAGGAAATCTGAACTAGTGATCTGTATTTAACGAGATGCCATGTTGGTTGTATCATAATTGTGTGTTCCCTCCCCATTCGCCTTCTCTGTCCCAGTACGTGCTCCTTGTGCTCCATAATAAAGAGAATCTAGAGAAACGAGTTGGTTCTGCGTGTCCAAAGTCTGCACGCTCTCTCGTCCGGAGCGAACACGCACCGCCGCACGCGACGCACCGCTGCGATCAATTTCCGACGTCGCGACGACCGCTGCGAACAAAAAGCTTCTACAAAAAAATGGACCAATGGAATCAGTCGACCTCGACGGCTGCCACGCCGACTCTGATGGGTCCTATGGTACCTCACGAGGTGAGTTTCGCTAGAATGATCGGGAAAACAGGCATTTCATTGGAAGTTTTAGAAAGGAGAAGTACAGTATATGATGAGACAAGTCACGGATAATGTCAGGTTCTCGATCTGTGATGCCATCGGAAGACGTCCGGGATTGTGGGACTCTTCGAGGGAGAAGTGCAATGCGACGATACGGAAGAATCTCTTTGGAGAAGTTGCAGAGGACGTGAATCAGCAATATGTTCTGAATCCGCCTCTCTCTAGTATGTTCTCGGTTCAGAACTCATCTGAACTTTAAATTTTTCAGTAGAAGAAGTCGAGAAGCACTGGAAGAATCTGAAGGACACGTATGTGAAGACTCGGAAGAAGGTGACGTACGACCACGAAGGATGTCTGATTCCCCCGAAATGGAAGTTCTTTGATGCTCTGATGTTCCTCGATTCGACTAATGGGCATCCTGTTTTCGGATTGAAAAAGCGGTTACAGCAGCATATCGCTCAGTACCCGGCTCATACACATTCACCGCAACCATTCGATTTGTACCCGATAGCTAAGAAAGAAAAATTAGAAGAGCCACCGACAGACGAGTTCATGGAGTTCTGCAGATCTCTTTATTTGCCTCTGAAGGAAGTTGGCTTCAAAGATAGAGTACAGTGGCTAAAGATTCAGAAGACAATCCGAGATATTGTCTACGAGGCTCAGATGGACAGTGTCACTAAAAACCCAGATGTCCAATGATTCACTTCTAAAAATAAAGCTGAACGGTTTTCTTGTGTTTTCAACAATTTATTGTAACAATAACAAACAGCTTAAGCGCTCTCCGATGGCACGCTGAGGATGATGTCGGAATCTCCGGCGTCGGTGACGGCGAGGGTGCACACACGGAAGAGACGTCCACAGGCGGTTCCGAGCTCGATGTTGTTTCCGTTGTAGTGGTGGACTCCAGTCTTGGCGAGCATGGCGTAGTACTCAATCTCGGACTTTCTGAAAAAAAGGGGAACCGTGAATGAGAATCGCTGAGAATTCAATTACCTGAGTGGTGGGGTGTTGTTGGCAATGATGACAAGCTTGGCCTTTCCGTTGAGAAGGGACTTGAGGGTCTGCTTGTATCCGAGGACGTACTGTCCGGTCTTCATGACCATGGAGAGGCGAGAGTTGATGTTCTCAGCATTCTTCTTGACCTGAACAGAAGACGATGAATTCCGGTAATTTCCATGGAGCCTTTCAGAGCGTCGAATGAAATATCCGGAGCATGCGATCAAATGAGTAGGGAAGTTCACTCCTTCTCAATTGAATCAGTCGAGCTCCGGATTACTCCATCGCTGCCCGAAAGATCAACTCCAGAGCAACTTCACTAACCTGTGGCTTAGTAGATGGAGCCATGATGATTTTACCTGGAAAAAAGAATTTGAATTCTGCGAAAGACAATATTTTCTTGTTTTTGCGATAACAAGAAACATCGAAAAATATTATTTTCGGAAAAAAGGTAATTAAAAATATCTCGAGCAAGTTTTTCTTCAGGAAATTTCATCCGAGGACAATTTTATACAGCGCACGCACTCAGAATACTCAAAATTAACAATTTTCGCCCAGAAAACGCATTATTTTTTACCGAAACCGCGAGAAAACAGCGAAAATTTAGGAAAATGGCGTAGAAATTGGGCCAAAAAAATGGGGAAAATAGCCGATAGATACGGTACGCGGCGCAATCGTGGCGAGACCCATCGGCGTCCCCCCGCCTCCCTTTAAACTTTTCTCTCTCTTTTTCCGGTTTTTGGGATCCGAGTTCTCCTGGCTCTGAGCAAAAGGACAGTAAATCCCAATTATACTGCTCAAAAACCCATAAAAAATAAAAAACCCCATAAAATCAACAAAAAAAATTTTTCTACGGCCGATCCGACATCAAAGCGTGAGTTTTTATCGATTTTTTCTCTATTTCGAAATCTGAATTTTCACGTGTTTCGGTGTTTTTTTCGCTCTCGTTCCATTTTCAGCGTTCCAGATCTTTCTTTGTCCTCGTTTCCCTTCCCTTCCAACCGTTGTTGCGGCCCCTGCGTTGCGGTGCGCGACGCGTACGGGTCAATCGATACACCATCTGTTGCGGTCCGCGCGCGCGCGTCTTGCCGACTCCGCCCATTCGATCGAACGAACGCGGAGAATATCCTCGACGTCGTCTGGGCTCATTCATTCCAGTAGCCTCCTTCGCTGTGGTCTGACGTCTTGTGCTAGGGCCTTCGCGTTCTTCTCCCCCTATTCCCTAAAACCGAAACACGTGACTCTGTCACTTTTCGACCAAAAAAAGTCCACTTATTCTTATTCAACCGCTTCTATTCGTTCAGTAGAATCATGGAAATGAACATGGCTACTCCTGCTGCTGCCGCCGCCGCTGCCGCTGGCGGTGCTGCTCCTCAACCAGGACAACCAGGATCGACTTCGTCCTACACCATGGCGTCGCTCTACGTCGGAGATCTCCACCCGGAGGTCAACGAATCGACTCTGTTCGAGAAGTTCAGCGCCGCCGGACCAGTGCTCTCGATCCGTGTCTGCAGAGACAACGCCACTCGCCTCTCTCTTGGCTACGCTTACGTCAACTTCCAGCAGCCAGCCGATGGTAAGTCTTTCAAACAAATTTTCAATTTCTAATATACTTTTTTCAGCTGAGCGTGCCATGGACACCATGAACTTCGAGGCTCTCCATGGAAAGCCAATGAGAATCATGTGGTCCCAGAGAGACCCCGCCATGCGCCGTTCCGGAGCTGGTAACATCTTCATCAAGAATTTGGACAAGGTTATCGACAACAAGTCCATCTACGATACCTTCTCCCTTTTCGGAAACATCCTTTCTTGCAAGGTAAAGTAAAACGAAGAATAATCTAACCGCCCGGGATTTATGTTGTACAGGTTGCTACTGATGACGAGGGATCTAGCAAAGGATACGGTTTCGTTCACTTTGAAACCGAGGAGGCCGCTCAGAATGCCATTCAGAAGGTCAACGGCATGCTGTTGGCTGGAAAGAAGGTTTTCGTCGGCAAGTTCCAACCACGCGCCCAGCGTGTCCGTGAGCTCGGAGAGACCGCTAAGAAGTTCAACAACGTCTACGTCAAGAACTTCGGTGATCACTACAACCAGGAATCACTCCAGAAGCTTTTCGCCCAGTACGGAACCATCACCAGCTGCGCTGTCATGACAACTGATGGAAAATCCAAGGGATTCGGATTTGTCGCTTTTGCTGAGCCAGAAGAAGCTGAACAGGCCGTCCAGGCTCTCAACGAGTCGCCAATCGAGGGATCTGACCTCAAACTTCACGTCTGCCGTGCTCAGAAGAAGTCCGAGAGACAAGCTGAGCTCAAGAAGAAGCACGAGCTCCACAAGGTCGAGCGTATGCAGAAGTACCAGGGGGTTAACCTGTATGTCAAGAACCTCGATGAATCCGTTGATGACGAAGGACTCAAGAAGCACTTCGAGACATTCGGAAACATCACGAGTGCCAAGGTTTGTTTCAAATTAGATACTTAGAAATTCAATGTTTGTTTTTAGGTCATGAATGACGAGAACGGAAGATCGAAGGGATTCGGATTCGTCTGCTTCGAGAAGCCGGAGGAGGCTACCACTGCTGTTACTGAGATGAACTCGAAGATGGTCTGCTCGAAGCCGCTCTACGTCGCTCTTGCCCAGCGCAAGGAAGATCGTCGTGCCCAGCTTGCTTCGCAGTACATGCAGCGTCTCGCCAGCATGAGAATGCACACCAACGTTCCGGGTGGTGCCATGTACAACCCAGCTGCCCAGCCAGGACCAGGATATTACGTCGCCAACCCAATGCAGCAACAGCGCGCCTTCGGTGCCCCGCAGCTCATGCGCCCGGGAGGTGGCCGCTGGGGAGTCCAGAACCAATACCCAGTTCAGAACCAGTACATGATGGCTCAAGGACCGGGAGTCTACCAAAACCGCATGGGTCGCCCCCAGAACCAACAAGGAGGACCACGCGGACAACAGCAACAGTACAACCAAGTTGCCCAGGGAGGAGTTCGAGGCATGCAGGGACCACCACGCGGAGTTCAACAGAACGCCGGAGTCCAGCAGCAGAATGTCCAGCGCCCACCACCACAGCAGCAACAACAGAGACCTGCTCCAACCGGACCGAAGGCCCCACCACAGCCGTACCAGCAGTACCAACAGCAAAGACCACAAGGAATCGTCATCGGTGGACAAGAGCCACTCACTTCTGCCATGTTGGCGGCTGCTGCTCCACAGGTAAATTTATTCAGAATTCGTGCAAAGGTTTAATTACCATTGTTTTCAGGAGCAGAAGCAATTGCTCGGTGAGCGCATCTACGCTCTCATTGAGAAGTTGTACCCGGGACACAAGGATGCCGGAAAAATCACGGGAATGATGCTCGAGATCGACAACTCCGAGCTCATCATGATGCTCCAAGACAGCGAACTGTTCCGTTCGAAGGTCGACGAGGCCGCTTCGGTTCTTGCTTCGGCTCAGCCCAAGTAACTCGTTCGTCCCAAGAAGTGCTTCTCAAGCATCTATTCCATCAGGCTAAGCCACTCCATCTGTTCCTTTCCTCTGTCACCACCCCTTCTTTTTGTTACTTGTTAGTGGTTGGCTTAGCCGCCTCCACACCTTCGAGTAAACCCACTTTTGTGACGTTTATTCATGTTAAAATAAAAATATAAAAAAATCCCAGTGTTATTGATGCAAAATACAACGGTCCGGGTGATACAGAATTACACATGTGTCCCTCGCAAACACATTCGGTTCCTTCGATCTCGTTCCACAAAACTGTCTTTCTACAGCCCACCGGCGAGTCAAATGGCACACAGAGTCGTTGCTCTCGGATTAGTCCACCTGAGAAGTTTCAATCTAATTTGAATAAAAGGATCGAAAGAACTAACTAGTCGTCGGAGCAGTCCTCCGAGCACATTTCGGTCCGACACACTTCGCTCCATCGAAGTCACAGTATCCCTGGAAAGAGTCGCAAACGTAGCATTCGGTGGCAGAAACCGAACGAATCAGAAATAATGACGAAAGGAAGAAGACGAGACGAAACATTCCGGGAAATGAGAATACTGACGATTCGGGGGTAAACAAACGGGGAGGAGCACAATGAGAAGTGCCTGGAGTCGTGACTCAAGTACTGGCGAGTCACTGAGACGGAATTGAACAACTTGGATTTATGTGATTAAAAACAATAAATTCAACAGGAAAGTAACAAAAACTTGATAACAACAGCCTACGATGGCCGGAAGTTGCGTGCTTGCTTGAGCTGAGCGATTCTCTTTCGGTCCTCTTCGAACTTCTTGACGAGCTCTTGGGCTTCTGAAATTCATTATTTTGTGTTTGTTCTCCAAAATCTAACTCACTCTCTTGTCGGTTCTTCTTGATTTGGAACGTGTAATACGCCAGATCGACCTTCTTCTTCTTTCCGTTCAGTCCGCCGATCAACGGAACTTCCTCTCGCTTCAGTTTCACCGATTTCGCCGCCTTCTTGGTCTTCGTCACTGTGATCCAGCCGTCTTCGTCGGGTTCCGAGTACTTTCTCTTCGCTTCTCTTCTCGCTTCTGCTTGTTCCGTGTCGTAACGTTCGATGTAAGCGTCAGCCATTTCCTCGATTTGCTCTTCCGATGGGAACAGTTTCTTGTAAAGGGTCGTCGAGTCTAATATTGGAGAAAAAAAAATTAGGATTTAGAAGAAGAAGATAATCGGAATCACCTTTGAGCACTGACGGGAACTCTGGATCTTCGAGAAAATCGGTGACAGTGAACGGTCCGACATCTTGGCACAGAGCCAGCACCTGAATGATGGCCTCGGGCTTCTCAAAAGTGATCGACATGGTAAGTTGTCCTTGCGAAAGAGAGCTGTCCGCTGCATTGCTGCGCTGAACGAATGACTCTTCCACTTCAAACGGAGCAAACTGGTTGATGATGGCCAGAACGACTTCCTGAAAGAAATAGTTACAACTGAACATAGGAACCTACACTCACCTCTCCAACGAATGCCGGGATATTCGAAACAATCAACGAATTCTCCTTCGACGGGTCTTTCTTCAGGAACAAGTGCCTTTCAGCTGTGTATTTTCCACCGATTTTGAAACGCAAATCTGAAAACAACCGGGTTATAAAGACAACTTCGAAACTCTTATATACTTACATCTGAGCGCATCGGGATCCAAATGAATGACTTTTTCACTTTTCCGCTTTGCCACTTTTTTTACTCTTTTTTTCTGACAGCAAGACATCCCTGAAAACCGAGATAAATTAAGAAATTCTCTGAAAACTTATCAAAATTGATATGTCGTCGACTAAAATGCAATTGGTTCACTTGCTGTGCGGGTGTTTGCGGAATTGCGCACCGTACACCATTCAATATATCTCTCCATGGATTTTTGTTAATTTTTATGGGATTTCTCGATTTTCCAATGTTTTCGCTGCGTTTTATTGTTTTTTACGTTTTAAAAAATTGTCTTGCTTGAAATCAATGATTTCTCGTGTTTTCCTCCACAAATTTTTTCTGCGCTTCCGTTCCGAGCCGCTCGAAAATTTGTGCAACTTTTCGCAACAATGAGCTCTTCGAGTTTCATCATGATTCTTCATTATAATTACAAGCTTATTAAGTTAGTTATTAAACCAGTGCATTATTAGAGACTCATTGTGGTAGTTTGTCATAAAATTTAGAATAGAACGCATTCTTCTGGTCGTCGTTCAGCTTCTTCTTTTCCGGTGCTCTTCTTCTCGATCCCGGGGCATAAGGCCAATCTGGCTTCACATCATCACTATCGATTTTACGGAAATCAAATGGTGAAACCGGATTGAATGCGTTTCCGTGAGCATAGGCGTATGGAGATGTTCCCTGTAAGACATGGCCTAACTCAGCGCCGCAATGCTCCAAGTTACCTGCTCAACAGCTCCCGAAAGTGGGAATCGGACTCCGGCTCCGTTTTCTCCGATTGGCATCGGAAAATCAATTCCACCGATAAAGAACGAATCGTCTCCCTGTTCCACTTCGACGGCAACTCCGGCATGGTGAACGAACGGGTTACAATATGGCGGCTTGCACTTGATTGGCTCGTACCCGTACGGAATTCTTCCGACTATAACTTCTTTTGCTTTCTCTGAAAGTTTTCCCAATTATTTCGGGGAGATTAACAGCGGAATCTCACTTCTAGCCTCTCTGAACGCTGGATTTTGTCCGAGCAGCGCCAGTGTTTCGGGTTTGATGTTCAAGTGATTAGTTGGTCTTATCTGGTATCCGACCTTGGTATCTACGTTAATGTGCCCGTAGTAAACATTTCCGTCGACGTCAAAATTACCCCAACCCGGAATTGGCACAATCAAATCTCCAGCCATGCTCTAAAACGTAAGCATCCTCCGGTTCTCTATTTCTGTGACTTACCACTTTGTTAGCAGGGTTAATTTCGATACCAGTATTGAACTGATCAGTGAATGGGAACAACGGGAAGTTATCAGCAGTGATAAGCGCTGGGAACATTGCTTGTGGTCCCTTTACCGGGATAACCAGTGGTTCATCTCCTCCGTATTTTTGACATGTTACTGAAATTCAAATGTCTGATATGTTTATAAGAAAACTGAAGTTACCAAGAATAGCTAGACCGGCTATTAGAATAGATAAAAGTAAAAGGTGGCTGTATGATATCATGTGGATGTAAAAGAGAAGTGAATAGCCATTTCCCGACCACCTTCTCGTTTTCTCCTCTTTGTTTCGAATCATCCCGAAAAAACTTGATTTCGCCAGGATATCACTAGCCGCTTAGCCCTTATCAACCCAAGACACAGGAAAATTAGTGAATTTTTATTAGGAAAACGACCCGTAGTTAATCTCAAAACAGAGATATTGCACATTAGCCATGAAAGAGAGAGAAGTTCTAGTTGTTTCTGAGTTGTCGTCGGATCTCGTCCTCTTCCTCCGATCTCTTCTTGGATTTGAATCCTGGTGGTTCGACTGGTCCCATTCCGTGTCCGTAGGTGATAAGAAGTGGATCAGTTCCCACGTTCACAGCTCCACTCATTGGGAATCGGACACCAACTCCAGACGGAGCAAGTGGAATCGGGAAGTCGAATCCTCCGTCGAAGAGATAATCATCTCCTGGCTCAACATCCACTCCGAATGCCATGTTGTGCACGAATGGGTTACACATTGGAGGACGGCAACGAACTGGGACAAAGTTGCCAGGAAGCACAGCCACTGGGACTGACGGAACGTTCTCTGAAAGAATGATATTTAAGTTTCGTGAAACTGAGAAGAGTTGATTCTCACGTCTTGACTGCTGGAAGGTTCCATCCTTTGCCAAAGCAGCAATTGTGTCTCCCGAGATGCCCAGAACGTTCGTCGGGGCATTGAGAGATCCGAAGCCAACTCTAGTATTCGGACGTCCGACCTTGATTCCTCCTTAAAATATGAATTCCCTTCAAGAAAGTTTTAGTCATCAAACCTTTGTAATCCCAAATTCCCCATCCCATCAACGGAACGTTCAAGTTCCCATCGACAGTCACCCTAGTTCCTGGGTTGATATCTAGTCCGTTGCTGTACTGACTGTGAAACGGGAACAATGGTGATAGCGAGGAAGCATCACGTCCCGGATTCGGCTAAAGTTTCAAATTTAACACAATTCCGGTGATTGGTCTACCTGATAAAACGGCGGGAGGTTGTAATCTTCTTGTCTCGGCTTGAACGGAGCCGGATTTGGTGGATAAGCTTGTCGTTTCACACGGAAGAACACTGGCTGTTGAGCCAATGCGTCGATTATCAGCGCCGCGACAATGAGAAGAAGCGGTTTGACGAGACGCATCCCGCCAAAAGACAAAGTGAGCGAGTCAGAGAAGCACACCAAGTCTTTTGTATCCTTATCACTCGCATTTTTATGCAAGACGTAACAACCTGTTCCTTGCGCGATCGCACCTCAACTGTTTTCGTCGAGAAGAAGCTGAGGGATAAACTGGATAAACCGCCGGTGTCAGATGCGCGTGTTGCGTGATCTCGACGAACCAGGATTGACGCAAGAGCCAGTTGATGGTCTTTGAAAGATCGGAGAAAGGAAACTTGTTCAGTTCGTTGCAGTAAACCTGTTTTTTCCTGAATTTCATCAACTTCAAGAGTCTGTTTTTGTTAGGAATTCATTCCAGAAGCGTTCTTCCAAATGCTCCAATCGGTCGCTTGTCCAATGTATGCCAATCTTGCGAAATATTGCCGTCCTTCCCCTTCCATTGCCCCAATTCTTCCCCAAAACCTCCTCTTTTCCCCTTTCATTTTGGTGCACTCTTGCACAATATTGGGTGCCTCGAATAGGTTCAAGAAGGCTTAGTTTGATGAGTGTACCCCCTAGCTCTCTTGAGTTTCGTCTCTTTCTCCATTTTATTTTCCCCTTTTCAAACATTTACGTTTCAGGGTATATCACACATCTGTGAGAAATGACAATCACAAGAGAGTTGGTGCTGAAGGCCAACCGCCAACAAGCCCCGTACGCATCGCTTCTCGCTCTCGCCGCGTCGGGATTCTCGCTCGAAAAGTCGGTGCAGTTCGCTGATGGACAGAGCCTTGTGCTTAATCTGTGAGTTCTCAAATTTGTAAAATAAAATATCAAATCTTGTTTTCAGGGATGGAGAGGTTTTGACTAACGATGTAGAGATCGCCAGAATCATCGCCGGAAGCACTCCAGCAGCCGAACGTCTTCTCGGAGCCAGCGCCGCCGAGTTCGCGATCGTCGACGAGCTTACCAACATTGTCGCTGAAGCCGCTGAAAAGTCGCTCGTCTCGACGCTTCTCGAGAAGAACTTCCCATCGAAAGTGTTCGACAAATCGCTGACTGTCGCAGACTTCGCTATCTTCTCAGTTTCTCACAACCACGACGGACTCAAAGCCAAGTTCTCATCCGTCATTGACAGAGTTCTCAAGGAGCCGACTCTCGCCGCCGCTCACAATCTCGTCGGACTGTACAAGGTCGCTGCTCCAGCCGGAAAGCCACAGAAGGCCACACCAGCCGCTGGAGCAGGAAAGGAAAAGAAGAAGGACGAGGGAAAGTTCGTCGAGTTGCCGGGAGCCGAGAAAGGAAAGGTTGTTGTGAGATTCCCGCCAGAGGCCAGTGGATATCTGCACATCGGACACGCCAAGGCTGCACTCCTCAATCAGTACTACCAGCAAGAGTTCGAGGGACAGCTCATCATGCGATTCGATGACACCAACCCGGCCAAGGAGAATGCCCACTTCGAGCACGTCATCAAGGAGGATCTCGCTATGCTCAACATCATCCCTGACAGGTGGACTCATTCCTCTGACCACTTTGAAATGCTGCTCACGATGTGCGAGAAGCTGTTGAAGGAAGGAAAGGCGTACGTCGACGACACTGACACCGAGACGATGCGCAACGAGCGAGAGCAGCGACAGGACAGTCGCAACAGATCGAACGCCCCGGAGAAGAACCTCCAGCTGTGGGAAGAGATGAAGAACGGAACGACGAAGGGACTGACGTGTTGTGTCCGCATCAAGATCGACATGAAGTCCAACAACGGAGCCATGAGAGACCCGACCATCTACCGTTGCAAGCCAGAGGAGCACGTCAGAACCGGACTCAAGTACAAGGTCTACCCGACCTACGACTTCACGTGTCCGATCGTCGACAGTGTCGAGGGAGTCACCCACGCGCTCAGAACCACCGAGTACCACGACCGTGACGATCAGTACTACTTCATCTGCGATGCTCTCGGTCTCCGCCGCCCGTACATCTGGGAGTACGCCCGTCTGAACATGACCAACACAGTGATGAGCAAGAGAAAGCTGACCTGGTTCGTCGACGAGGGACACGTCGAGGGATGGGACGATCCAAGACTTCCGACTGTTCGTGGAGTTATGCGCAGAGGACTGACTGTCGAGGGACTCAAGCAGTTCATCGTGGCGCAGGGAGGATCGCGTTCGGTGGTCATGATGGAGTGGGACAAAATCTGGGCGTTCAACAAGAAGGTCGTCGATCCAGTTGCTCCGAGGTAACCAAAATACACCTTTTTCAATCATACTGATAACAAGTTTTTCAGATACACAGCTCTTGAGACAACTTCTCCGTTGGTTAACATCGAGCTGACTGATTCAATTGCTGACGACACCTCGAATGTCTCATTGCATCCAAAGAATGCTGACGTTGGAAACAAGGACATCCACAAGGGAAAGAAGCTGTTCCTGGAGCAAGTCGATGCTGCCGCACTCAAGGAGGGAGAGATCGTGACGTTCGTCAACTGGGGAAACATCAAGATCGGAAAGATCGAGAAAAAAGGGGCCGTTGTTTCGAAGATCACGGCGACTCTGCAGTTGGACAACACCGACTACAAGAAGACCGTGAAGGTCACGTGGCTTGGAGACGTCAAGGCTGATGCTGGAAAGACGATCCCGGTGGTGACCGCTGAGTACGATCACATCATTGGCAAGGCAATCATCGGAAAGGACGAGGACTGGAAGCAGTTCATCAATTTCGACTCTGTGGTAAGATCAGATTAATGAAATATTGCTAATGAATGTAATTGCAGCACTATAAGAAGATGATCGGAGAGCCAGCGATCAAGAATGTCAAGAAGGGAGACATCATTCAGATCCAGCGCAAGGGATTCTACATCGTCGACCAGCCGTACAACCAGAAGAGCGAGCTGAGCGGTATCGAGACTCCACTTCTTCTTATCGCCATTCCGGACGGAAAGGAGGCCGACAAGAACCAGAAGGCTCCAGCTGCTGCTGCTGCCGCAACATCGGCTCCGTCGTCGTCTGGAGGAGCTCTCCAGGTGTACCAGGCCATCGAAGCTCAGGGACTTCTTGTGAGAGAACTGAAGGCGAAGGACGCTAAGTCTCAAGCTACGAAGGACGCCATTGCCAAGCTGCTCGATCTGAAGAAGCAATACAAGGAGGTCGCTGGAAGTGACTACAAGCCGGGAAGCCCACCAGCAGGAGCTCCGGCCGCTGCTCCAGTCGCCTCGTCTTCCGGATCTGACGCTCTGAGCGTTTATAATGAGATCGAGGCTCAAGGAAACCTTGTCCGTGATTTGAAAACCAAGGACGCAAAGTCACAGGCAACCAAGGATGCTATTGCCAAGCTTTTGGAGCTGAAGAAGAAGTACAAGGAGGTCGTCGGAGCCGACTACAAGCCAGGAAGTCCACCAGCTGCTGCTTCAGCCCCAGCTCCAGTCGCAGCTACCTCCGGATCCGACGCTTTGAGTGTCTATAATGAGATTGAAGCTCAAGGAAACCTGGTTCGTGATCTGAAGGGCAAAGACGCTAAGTCGCAGGCGACGAAAGATGCTATCGCTAAACTTCTAGAGCTGAAAAAGAAGTTCAAGGAGGTCGCTGGATCCGACTACAAGCCGGGAAGTCCACCAGCTGCTGCTTCAGCCCCAGCTCCAGTCGCAGCTACCTCTGGATCCGATGCTCTGGGCGTGTACAACGAGATCGAAGCTCAAGGAAACCTCGTCCGTGACCTGAAGGGAAAAGACGCAAAGTCGCAGGCAACCAAGGATGCTATTGCCAAGCTTTTGGAGCTGAAGAAGAAGTACAAGGAGGTCGCCGGAGCTGACTACAAGCCGGGAAGCCCGCCAGCTGCTGCTTCAGCCCCAGCGTCTGCCGCTCCAACCGGAGGAGCCGACATCGCCCAGTCCATCGAGGCGCAAGGAAATCTTGTGAGAGAGCTGAAGGGCAAAGACGCCAAGTCCCAAGCCACGAAGGACGCCATCGCCAAACTTTTGGAGCTGAAAAAACAGTACAAGGAGGCCACCGGATCCGATTACAAACCGGGGGCTGCTCCGGCCGCTGCACCGCCTGCCCCAGTCGCATCTGCTCCAGCTCCATCATTCGACGAAGCTGCTCTGTTGAAGGAGATCGAGGAGCAAGGAGTCGTTGTGAGAGAGGCCAAGGCTAAGGACCCGAAATCGGTAAGTCATCAATTGATTTTTCTGTAAGAGTTTGTTTTTTTTAGAAAGAATCGGCCGACGCCATCAACAAGTTGCTCGCCCTGAAGGCCAACTTCAAGACTGTCACCGGAAAGGATTTCCCAGCTCCAGCCAATGCTCAGTCGAAGAAGGGAAAGAAGAAGTAATTCAGAAGACGAATTACAATAGAACATGTTTTTGTTACCTGTTTGCGTTGATAAAGTTTTTAATTTTAATTATTATGCCGGACTTTTTTTTATTGAATGACAAGGTTGTGCTGACTTTCAAAATTATCTAATTTGTTCTTTCTCCAAATATTCTTGTAACTATAGAATTCAGAAAGAAACCGAACGAATGTCTCGGAATTAAAAGTCAGAATGAAGAGTTGGCTAGTCGTAGTGATGCTGCTCGGCGGAGCCAGTGCAGACGGATTCGCGGAGCAAGTGTTCCGAGAACTGCACGTCGGAGAGGGCAATGCCTGCTATCGGATGTTCAACAAGACACATCAATTCGGGTGTCAAGGTGAGTTTGCAGTGCTTCTCATCGATTATTCATAATTTATTCCTTTCCAGCAAGCGGGCAGAATGAAAACGGACTGCTGGTTCGGATAGACAAGTCGGAAGACTTTTCCAGTCTGGAGACCTGCTATCGATCCACGTTCCCCGACTATTCCGGAAAGTTCTGGGTGCTTCTGCCAGTCGATCTCATCCGTCGCGACACAATTTCCCTCTTGAAATCCTCCAATTGCACAGCCGGACTCGTTATTTTCGATCCACCACAACGGCCGCACCCATCCGACGAAGAGTTTGAAGCATCGCACGATTCGGAATGTCCCAATGCTGCCAGCGACTACTACACTCGAACGAACAACGAAAGCTACTGCCAGCGGAAGGTCAACTCGAAAGGAGCCATCACGCACGACGGACTGATGCGAATCGACTGGCGGATTCAGATGGTGTTCATCAACAATGTCACGGAACTCGCGGTTCTCCAGAAGTGTCACTCGATGCTCAACACTCCAGAAGATGGCGAGTCGACTGTCGGCTATCCGTACTGTGGAATGAGCTTCCGGTTGTCGAATATGGCTGCTGGAAACTCGGAAATCTGCTACAGACGTGGAAAGAACGAGGCAAAACTGTTCCAGTTGAACATCGACAGCGGGTGAGTTCCGGACTCGTATCATTTTCGTACATTTCTTTTCCAGAGATGCCCCACAGCTCTGCGGAGCCATGCACAGCGACAACATCTTCGCATTCCCGACGCCGATAAACAGCACTGTCAACGAGACGAACAACAAGTACATGATGGTCACTGCTCGGATGGACAGCTTCGGAATGATTCCTGAGATCTCGGTCGGCGAAGTCTCCGTTCTGACCTCTGTCATTTCGGTGATCGCGGCGGCCCGTTCGATGGGAACTCAAATCGAGAAGTGGTCGAAAGCGTCGAAGGCGTCGAATCGGAACGTCTTCTTTTCGTTTTTCAACGGAGAAGCGCTCGACTATATTGGCAGTGGAACTGCTGCGTATCAGATGCAGTAAGTTGGCTCTTTTGAAATCAGATTTTACTTTCTTCTTTCAGAAAAGGAGAGTTTCCAACAGTTGCCAGTCAGTACGTTCATCTGCAGCCGATTCGTGTTGAAGAACTCGACTTCGTATTAGAGGTTCAGCAAGTGGGTGTGTCGAAGAAACGGAAATACTTCGTACATGTTGATGGAGAGAGATACGTCAACAACAAGACGCAGGTCGACAGAGTAATAGATCGCATCGAAAGAGGACTGCGAAGCCATGCATTTGACCTTCAGAAGCCTGGGGACAACAGCAAGTGAGTTGAATTGACTGAAGAACTCCTGACACATGGTGACTTTTCAGAGTTCCACCATCCAGCTGGCATTCATTCGCGAAAGTCGACCCGAATGTTCAATCGATCGTGCTCGCGCCATTCGGGGAACACTACGATTACAGACGCATCAACTCGGTGCTTGACAAGAACCAATGGTCGGCTGACGAACGGGAGAGAGCGATTCAGGAGATTGAAGCCGTCGGAACTTCGATCCTTGCCGCTGCTGCAGACTACGTCGGACTGGAAACGGACGATGTTGTGGCGAAGGTGGACAAGCAGCTGGTGTCGACGTTGTTCGACTGCTTGATCACGTCCGACTTCTGGTTCGACTGCGACTTTATGAAGAAACTCGACGGCGGTCGCTATCACAAAATGTTCGATTCCTACGGTTTCGACGAGAAGTCAACTTATATTTCGATGGAAACCCACACTCCGTTCCCACGAATCCTCCACTGGCTCACAATATTCGCATTGGGCAGTGATAAGGAGACGCTGAATGTGAAAAGCGACAAGAGCTGCTCTCATTTGGCCGAATTCCAAGCGGTTCGTTACTCGTTGACCTCTTATCTCACACAAAATAGTCAGGTTCAGATGTACACCTACACGTGGCAACCCAATCCGTACACCGGCAACTTTAGCTGTCTCAAGTCCGCCGTCGTCAAGAAAGTCATGATCTCCCCGGCAGTGGATCCGAACACTCCGGAAGAAGAGATGAACGAGAAGTATTCGACGTGGATGGAGTCCGTGTACAGCATCGAATCCGTCAATCTGTACATGATGGAGGACACTTCCTTCGAGTACACCATGCTCATCATTGCCATCATCTCCGCGCTTCTGTCCATTTTCGCAGTTGGTCAGTTGGACTTTAAACCATTCAATCGATAACCCCCTCTTTTCAGGTCGCTGCTCCGAGTCGACATTCATCGTAGACGAAGGAGAAGCTGCAGCAGAAGGCGGCGAACCCCTCTGATCCTCCGACTCGCTTCTTGTACCATAGTCTTCCCCATAATTCCCACCTCGATCTCTTTTATCATTTCCTTCGTCTTCCCGCATATCTCATTTCTTCAGAAGGCTAACCTTTTTTTGTATATTTTCGAATCCTTGCTAATTTATTTTATTGACTGAACAAAGTAAAACTGAAAATTAATTTTATTCATTGAATCAAGATTTTCTAATGTTCAGTTCCTGGTTTTGAACCAGTATATTTCTTTCCATCCCTTCAGGCTCCTCAGAATTACTAAACGTTTCCAGATAGATGACCGATAAGGAACCGACCCTGAAAAGCGAACGCAGAAAGTGTTACGAAGCTCGCGACAAGTACGTGGATTGTGTTGAGAAGTTTCTGGAACAGGGAAAGAGTGATAAGGAGGTAAGTGGGTCAACTGGAACTTTGTTGGAGCGCGCTTCTCTTCCAGGCGAACAACGCGTGCCGCGCCGAGCGCAAGAACTTCGACGGCAGTTGTCCGACTTCGTGGGTCAACCACTTCATCAGAAAGTACCAGTTCGAGAAGTGAGCATCAACCCGTTTCCCACATGTCGACGCTTGATTCTTTAGGTACAAGAAGACGTTGTCAGAGCAAGGAGTGAACATCGTCGACAAGAATGCGCTCTCTGATTAGACTACGTCACCTTTCATCTTTATCACAACCTCTTCCGGTTCCTCCGACTATTCGCGAATTGGCCCCGCAGTTCCAGTTTCTGACGTCTCCAACTCTCCCATCCACACAACTGTCCGACACGAAGCCACTGTTCGCCGAAGTTTTACGGTTCATATAGCTTCTCTAACATTTAGATTTCTAGTCTTCGCATATTTTCATCGTTCACTAATAAATCGTTTTGTAGGTGTCATGCGTACTTTGATGAGACAGTTTTCAACAACGTCCGCCACCTTTTGAAAACCAAGGAAACTGGAAACGGCGCGGAAGCGAAGCGGCTTCACAAGATGCGATACATCGCAGTTGTGTACCATGCAATGATCGGGAACGAGCAGAAGCGCAGCGAATTGCTGAAACTCGCGGAGCAGGCGGAACGGTGTAAAGTGCCGATGCTCCGCAGAGAGCAAGAGTTGTTCCTGAACTCGATGAATCCATCAGAGACAGTTCCGGACTTGAGAAAGTGCTTGCACAAGGTAAAAAACACATTTGATGCATGTGCATGTATTTTTCAGAACGACCTGATCTTCTGCTACTTCCGACGAGAACTTGCTTCGGGACACTGGTCCAATCTGGAGTGAGTTGGCTCATGACTTAATAGAAAACGGAGTTTCACTCTGCAGAGAACTCGTGTTGACATATCCGAATGAAGTGGAATTCTACACCGACATCGGCTTAGTACTGGACGTCGCCAAAAAGAACAAGGGACAACCTCAAGAACTTGTTCGGCTGCTCATGAAATATTCGTTGAAAAACAATCCGTATTTCGTGAATCTTGCCGACTTCGAAAATGTTTTCAAGAAAGTTTTACGGTTTTGTTCTGCTGAAGTCTCGACTTGCAAGTATGAAACAAGGAAAGGATTGGTTTCTGGGCATGGAAAGACTCTTAAAACGAAGAAAACGTACATTTCGAAAGAGAATCTGGAGTTGTTGAAGCAACGGATTGATGTGTACGTGAAGGGAAGCAAGGAAGGACTGGTGAGGAACAAAGAGTTCCGGACTGTCAGTGAACGGGTCGCCGAGTGGAAGAGAAAGAGAAATCTGACGGACGGGCGGGATGTTGTCGTGGTCGATGCGCTGAACTTTGGCACTGGAGCCGATCCGAAGGACTGGTCGGACATCTCGAGACAGTTCAAGCATGTTGTGTTCGCGACCAAGATGCCGCCGGTGAATGTTCGGGAACGAGTAATCAAACGGTACAAGGGAAACGTGGTGTTTTGTGATTCACAGTAAGTCTTGCATTGTTTCTGATGTTCATAAAACTTTAAAGATCGGCCGATGACCTGATAATTCTCCGGATGGCACTTGAATTCGGCCCGGAAACGAGTCTGGTCACCAACGATCGTTACCGGGACCATCGGTTTGGCATTTGTGATAGAGACGTGGAACTCGGAAAGATCTGGGATGACTTCATGACGGATGCGGTGTACAGACATGACAAAGAGAAAATTGAGGTAGATCAGGTGTCTGGTCAATGCGCAATAGTTGGTTTTTCAGCCTCGTCGTGACTTCAACCTCCGAATCGTCGACGAGTCGTCAACAGTTGACACGTGGTTCGTGCCGGTGCTCAACGAAGACAGCGAAATGCTCAGGAATCCGACGGTGTACTGCGTGACGAGTAGCTGCAAAGACAAACCAAAAGAGCAGAAGCTTAACTGATTAGTGACTAGTTTTGTTGTTATCGTTTCTGTTAGATATATTTATTGTTTCAAAGAAGAGGTTTCTCAATATCTGTCAATCATCCTAATTCCGTTGAAACGAGTCGGTGTCTCGTTATACTTATACCCCCTCGTTCACTCTTCCGTTCCGAATTCTCTTTCTTTCTCTCGACCCTCTCGTCTTCACACACTCATTACGTCTCCCTGCTTCTAACGAGAAGCATGTGGAGAAGAGATGAGAGTTGAGAGAAGCAGGCAAATGCATCGATTCCGAATCAAAAACAAATTTGTCGCTGCTCTTTTGGCTCATTCTTCTCTCTTTATGTAAACTCTTGTCCTTCAAGTTCTAATCCTTGTTTTTGCAGATCATGGAGATCGACATGAGTAGCAAGAATGGGCTGGATCCCTTCATGTCGTTAAAGAAAGGTCTCGTCTTCTTGGGAAACCTACACACGCGGTTTCTCGAAGACCGCTTGTTCTATGCACTGAACACGTTCGGAAAGTGTTCCTGGCTACACGCGTTGTGCAACGACCAGGGAGTGTCTCTCGGCTACGCCTATGCAAAATACGAAGACGAGAAGGGAGCGACGACCTTCTTGGAGAACTCCAGCAAAATGGAAGTGGTCAATGGAGGACAGCCCCTGTTCGCCATGGCTTCCGACATCAACGTGTGCACTCGGTTTGCAGACGCCGGAAAGCTGGCGCTGCTGGGATTCGGCGACGAAATCACAAAGGACACGCTTCTACAAATTTGTGGACAGTACGGAAGTATTTTAAGAATTGAGGTAAGTGTTCCGCCAACTCTTACAAGCCCATTTCTGTTCAGATGTCGCCAAGCTTCGCCGTCATCCACTTCGCGAACGAATGGTGTGCGAGAAGTTGTGTAGTAGCACTCCGAGGCACGGAATTGGGCGGAAGACCTATTTCCATCTGCCTTTTCGACAAATATCCCAGTGTTGTACCTTCCAGTAGTAAAAGATGTGTCGTCCTGCCGTACAATCTGGAACCAGACGTCGACAACAACAAGCTCAGCGAGATGTTCTCGTTTCTCGGACAATACGTAAATGCAAGGGTGAGGAACGTTTGGCGCGCAACACAATTTTGCTCTACTGTTTTTCTTCGTGCGGGAGCGCGAGATGATCGATTTCTGCGTCTTTTCTTCAATTTTCTTCCACCAATCGAATTTCCAGGTAGAAAGAAACGCCGACAACTCTTCGCGTTGCCGTGGATACGTATTCTTCGACAGACCCGCCACGGATTCGCCGCTACTCATGAGCTACAACATGTTCGAGAACAGAGACGGAGACCTCGTACTTATGCGTCAAGGTTTCTCCATCCACACTGCCCCGAAAGAGCAAAAGTTTGATCAATCAATTGTGAGTTCATCATGTGCAATCAGAAAGTGATTGTTCTATTGCAGAGATTCCATCCATCGGCTGCACCCGTCGGATCACAAGGACTGTATGCCGTGCCGAAGGAATACGCCGATCTCGTAGATGGCCTCGAGACGTTCGACATGTCTGAGGATGCCGATCCATGCGCCTTCATCGTCGGCGCATTCACTGTCCACGTCTCGAATCTGGAACATTTATCTGAAGAGTCGGTCAACATGCTGTTCGCACAGTACGGAAAAATGGTCTACTGCACCGTCCAGACCGAGAAGAACCTCGATCGCTTCGCACTGGTCACCTACAGAAAGTACTCCGAGGCGCAGAACGCCGTCGAGCAGATCCGTTTGCGAAGATTCAAGAAGAGAGAGCCACGTCTGCGTGCCGAGATCATGGACAGCTACTATTGGTATCACTACCAGCAGGGACTGGCCGACATGGAAGCCCAACAAATCGAACTCGCGAATCAGATGCATAAGATGCAACAGATGAGTCACCAACAACCGAGCAAATTTGGTTCGGTTGGCAGTGAGAGAAAGAGCAACACGATACAGAATCGGGAAGAGCAAGGGACAGCTGACAATGCTACTGTAGTGAACGCGGAACAGCAAGTCGTGCAGCAAAGCGATCAACAGTCCATGCCGCAAAACGGTCAGCAGGTCGTGCAGCAAAACGGTCAGCAGGCCATGCAGCAGAACAGTCAGCAGGTGATGCAGCAGAACAGTCAGCCGTCCATGCAGCAGAGCAGTCAGCAGGTCATGCAGCAAAACGGTCAACAGCCCATGCAGCAGAGCGGTCAACAGGCCATGCAGCAAAATGGTCAGCAAACCATGCAGCAGCAGCAGCAGCCAATCTACACTTCGTACATGTACCAGATGCAACCCAACGGACAACAGCTCTTCTACCAACAAGCTGGTCCCGGTCCTACTTACTACACGCCGGTCTACGTTCAGCAAAATCAGATGTATCAGATGCCCGGTGCTCCCACGAACCAAATGTACCCCCCGCAGCAGCCACAAGTTCGCCTTCCGACTGTGGTGAGTGTACGTGCATCAAATCTCTCGATCATGACAAGTATTTCAGCAAGAAAAGCACAGTGCTAAAATAATGGATCGAATCGCCAGATTGTTCCCCAAGTACAACGAGAAGCAGCGAAACGAGACTCTTCAGATGTGTCTGCAGATTCCGATGCTCGAGCTGAACGGCATGCTCTCGTTCGACAATCAATTCCGCGCCGGCGTCGTCAGAAGAGCCGTGGCCCTCGCCAGAGGAAAGAAGTAAACCGCTTCTGTGATAATCTAACCCCGTTCATATTGATTAACACTCTGTTTTATCACTTTCTAACTTTGAAAACCGTTCAATCCACCCAACATTTCCAACCGTTCCATCGCTTATCTTGCTATACCCTGTTCAATTTTGATGACCTTTGTCAATTATTCTTGATTATTCTAGCTAACAAGACATTCACCACTCTAGTTATTACCATCACTACCCTACCACTATACCCTAAGTTTCATTGTGTCGACGTATAAAAGTTATAGACCACTTTATTCGAATAAAACAACGAGTTACATCCCCTTGGGCACACTCGCCTTCCCCTTCGCCTTCTTTCTCGTGTGCGTCTTTTGGGTGATGTTGTTCACGAGAAGAAGCTGAAAACACTATTGTTTCCGGGGATGCACCTGCATCCGCACCTGACCTCCTTTTTGATCTGAGACTCCATCGCGGCGAAGTCCGGACGCGTGATTCCGCTGATCCGCTGAATGTCCGTGGCGATCTGAGCCATGATGGGGCGCTCGCTCTCGTTGTCCGCCCAGGCCTTTCCCTGCAATCAATCAACTACTTCTAACCTTTCCAGAACCATCCACTCACCAGAAGATCCCGAAGTTCCTGAGGCAATGCCGTCGGGAACTCCATCCGGTACCCCTGCATCACCTTCACCGCCACCTCCGGCACCATCATCCCCGGATACGGCTCCTGTGCGTTGTAGATCTCCCAGGCCATGATCGCGTACGCCCAGACGTCAGATTTATGAGAGAACGTTTTGTTGCGGATGACTTCCGTGGCGAGCCATCTGATCGGAGCCTTCTTGTTCGGATCCGCCTGGTACGTCGACCCGTATCTCGTCAGTCCAAAGTCGGCAATCTTGACTCTTCCGTCTCCGTACAGACAGTTTCTTGCGGCGATATCCCTGTGGACCACTGGCTTGCTGTGCAAGTATTCGAGTCCCCAGGCGGCCTGCAGGACCATCTCGGTCCGCTTCTCCACCGTGATGTCCACGTTCTTCTTCAAGTAGCTGTCCAGTGCACCGCTCGACGCCAACTCCATCACCATGTACAACGGTTCACTGCCGGCGGCGACTCCGTAGAATCGGACGACGTGCGGGTGTCCGAAGCCTCTCATAATGCGCGCCTCCCCCATGAACTCCTTGATCTGATCCTTGGTCAGATTGGCTAGTTTCGCCTGTTTTATGGCAACAGGCAGAGATTTTCCGCCTTTGCGGTACTTGAGCTTTCCCATCGACACCTCTCCGAACGCTCCTTCTCCCAGCTTCTTCATAATCTCAATGTTCTCGTGGTCGAGCTCCCACGACTGTCGGTTTATCGCTCTCACCAGACACACGTCGGTTTGAATCGGCTCGTTCGATTTGAGATGATACTCGACGAGGTCTTGGACAGTCGAGAACGAAGCCTTGTCGATGTAGAACTTGCTGCCTTGGTTTTTGATCACAAAGTGTTTGATCTGAAACCTATTCGATTTCTCCTTCCCGAATCTTTCTTCTCCTCACCCAAGTCTCCTCGTCGAGGTGAGGTGGCACATTGTGCATCACGCTCAGAATGAACGATCTCGCCTCGCCTTTCCGCGGCTCCGAGATGCGAACCAAGAAGTCTCCCGTGTTCCTCAGAACCAATTTAACGTCTTCTCTCGGCAAGAACCCGTGATAGTATGGCTCTTTCTCGATCGGGCCCCGAGTACTGAAAAAGTGATATGGGTGAGAGAAGCGAGAAGTAACAGCTTACGTAGATGACAAAGATCCGGTCGCCATTTTCAGATGGAATATGCTGCGACAAAACGGACAAGTTGCAAAATACAAAATAACGATTTTTTCGTTCCAAGTGGGACATTGAATCGATGGATTTCAGGAAACGTGACCTTTTGACACGTCATTCCTTGTGGTTTGGAGCTTTTCTCAGCAGTTTGACGTTGCCGTGACCTAAATTTGAGAATGATGACTCAGCGACTCCCCAAACTCTTCCGCATTTCCCAATCTTCAGCTCACCTACCGTATCCCTGGAGCGTGGGCTCCAAAAGACGCCTGGGGGCTCTTCTTCTGCTCATCCGAAACACAGTTTCCCACGAGTCGTGCCGCTGTTTACTGCCGCTTCTCGCCTTCTCCCACGTAATCCCGTCGCTCGGATAAACATCTCTGGCGCTTCCTCTTTTTCGTCTCGAGAATTGCCCAATTGGCCATTTAATGATGTGTTATGGAAGTTTTTGGAAGGCGGTCCTGCATACATTAGAAGAGGAAACACAATGAATTATTAGTAGACGTCGGAGAGATTCTGAAGAAGAAGAAGAAGAAGAAGGATGTGGAGAAGGAGACAACCACGCCCACGGAGAACGATTCCCGAAAGTCGAAAATGCCGTTGATGTACACTTTTAGAAGTTTCTTTGGCATGCATATTCCCGATATCTGTGATCTTGGTCTCACCACGATTGTCCCATACTGTAATCCGTTTACTGTTACTTCGCTTCTGCTCAGCTTGAATGAGCATTTACTCTGATTGCTCCAGTTGAGTCCAACTCTGAACAGTAGACCGCCAACATGTTCCAAACATTGAAGAATAGATCAGGATTCGGATGCCAGACGTCGTCATAAACTTGGCAAACTCCATCTGGGTCTCGCAGCGAAAGTCTCAAAGCTTGTCCATTTATCGCCTCTTCCTTCCAGGTACTCAACCCCTGAAACAACTTTCCTCTAAACCTGCCGTTTCGCTTATCTCCACCGCAATTCGCCTCCTTTCGCTTTCCGTGTGCCAAGTGTTCCTTTCCGAAATCCGCCGCCTTCGTCCCAATTCTTCCGTCATCGCCTTGCCAATCAGATCCAGTTTGCCAGCGGGAAAACGAAAAAACGAAGCGAATTTTTGCGTGCCGTCGTCGTGTCGCCGTCTTCTGTCCCGCTGCCATCGATCGCTTCTTCTCTGCCTTATCTCTTTTCGTTTTTGTGTCTTGAAGTGGTTTGCTAAAAGGAATTCCCATTTTATGTCTCAGTGACCGTCTGGCTGATAGAGAGGATGGCTGTGGAGGTGTCACGGATCTGAAAATGGACACTGATGGATTGATGGATGGAAGAAGACGTTCCTGATCTGTTATGTTATTCTTTCTTATCTTCTGTTTACAAACTTTCCATCTCCCCTTATCATCTTCCTATTCTAGCCCTTCTACAGTACCCTCAAAGTGCCAGTTGACCGTAGATCAAGTGAACTGGAACCTCTCTTCCGGTCACACTGAAACCTTTCCGAAACCGCAAAGGTCAATGGCTTGTGGTCTTCGACCAGCACATCTCCAGTTTCCGTTTTCGATAACTCGTAAAATTCTGGAAGAGAAGTAATAAGCGGTTAACTCTGGCATTGCTTGAATTGCCTCCTCGACGCATTGTTCGGCTGATTCACTCACTCTTCGGCCTCTTCGACCTCTTCGGCCCACTTCCAATCACTTCAGAAGGTCATTTGTCTGAAAGTGAGTGAAGCGCCGCCCATTTTCCGAGGCGATGTTCAAGACGCGATTATTTTATTCCAATGTGTCGTCCCTCCAAGGTTACTTCTTCACTTCTTCGAGACAAAGTTTCCTCAAAAGGTTACTGTAGCTACAATAGATCTCTGCCATCCACATCTCTCATAAATCTTGTTTCTTTCTTTCAAAAACCACAACTAAAACCGCCTCTTCCCACTCTTTGACCAGTTCGAACAAAACTGTAAAAAGTGGACCTGGTCCATTAAAAACCCAAGCCAAACGACACAAAAAAGGTTCGAAAACATTCGCGTCGAGACCCAATTTGTCCTTCAAACCGCCCGCTTTCTCTCCCTTTTCGAGTCGGTTTCAGTGTAAAAATGAGTAAGTTCTTCGGCATTCCCGTCGAGATTCTCCTCTTCGCGCAGTTCAAGATGTTTCCGTTTAGCGGTTACGTAACTTGTTACTGACCACTTTTCAAAAACAAAACAATAACTCAAAAAGTGGTCTGTGTGTTGTGTAATGTGATAGTTTTCAAAAGTTGTAGAGAACGAGTTCGGTACACAAACTGTTTGTAAATTGCAGTTTGAACTGATAATAAAATGCTACTGGGTCAATCCAAATCTTCAGAAGACGTTCCAATGTTTCGGATGTTTGAATGATGATCCTGGAGAAATGCAAATGCGCTCCATTCCGAATAGCTTCTGTAGAATGAAATAACCCATTCCTTCATGAATCCCTTCCGTTCAGAACACAAACCTAAACTGTAAAGTTCCTTGCATTTCCTCGTAGTTTACTCTACCCGTATACTGTAACCAAGGCTGTAACTTTTCTCTCTCTCCACCCAAATGTTCCACGTGATGTTTGACCTTCTTCCCCAAAACAAACTCTCTAATAATAACCCCTTTCAACATTTTCACACCCTGTCATATGACGTGGCAAAGTTCATCTGATTCTCTCTCCTGCCCGTCTCTTATCATCTCTCCTCTTACCAAACAGATATGGAAACAGGCCCAACACAAAAAGAAGCCAAAATAATCTGACAATGCGCCGTCTGCAACTGAGTGTAAACGAAATGAACTGATCATCGCCATCATCATCATCTCCTTCATTTTCCCTCTTGAAATCTTATCTGTTGCCAATTGAAGAAGGAAAAAAGAACGGATTCCTTGTAATTCGCGTAGAGAGAGAAAGAAGGATATGATGATCAAGTTGTTTTTCGAGGCAAACGAGTAATCGTGTCCGAACAACTGATTCGAGACTTCTTACTCGGTTTTCTCTTCTTCCCTTTCTTCACTCACTTTCCTCCATTCCCTCCTGAACCTTCTGAATCTTTTAGTGATTCCCACTTCATCATCTCTTCTACAGAACCCTTCTTGAGGAAAAGTTTCAAGTTCTTGAGAATCTGAAACCTTTCTGCCAAGTGAAGCTTGTTCTCATAGCTTATGCTCTCAAGAACGTATTACTTTCGCAAGATGATGTATTCTGAAGTAGGTTTTCTGAATGTTACGAATCCTCTTTACGCCGAGCATGTTTGAAAAGAAAAGTCAATCCAAAAGAACAAATTTATCAATCAGGAAACCCAACTACAATTTAGTTCTTTACATCAATTTTTCCTCTTCCAAGACTTCTTTTCCTTTTTTTGCAGCACTTCTTCCCTAATCTCTCCTATTCTTTTTCTCTATCTTCTTCCTTCGATTCCACGAACAAGAATGGCATGAAAACTAAAAAACGATGCGAATGGCAACATTCGGAATGGATAAGCAAATGATAAGATAATCGAACGGAGGCGAAAAAAGCGAAAGAGAGAGAGAGAGACGGGCAAAATGCGGAAGTGAATTACGTAAAAATGATAAGGGGATCGAAGGAGAAGAAGACACAAAGCTAACTGTACTTTTTTCCATTCCCCTTCTCTTTTTTCTTCTCTTCTCTAACTTGTCATCTGTCATCTGAAACCTCGTAAATCTCGCGCATTCCTCTCTCAAAGTTATCTTTCGAACCCGGCCTACTATCATCGCTTCGCAAAAAAATGCGGAAGAAAAGAAAAAAGAGAATTTACAGTCGAGACAAAGTGAAAAAGAGAGAGAAGAGAAGAGAACGAGCGAAACGAGTGCAGAGAGACGGAATGACGGAACGGATACGGAATGGAGGACACGGAATCCTTTTGGCACTTTTGATTGTGGCCACGGGAGCGGAGATTCTCGAGGATAAGCCACCGTGAGTTTCAGGAAGGAAGGAGCCCTTTGAGTTGCCTATGCTTCAGAAAGTTCCAAGTGCTCCGAGCGCATGCCGAAGACGTTTCTCAGTTGAAAGCCCTTCGGGAGATCCACGCAAAGACTCAGCATGATGTGAGTTCTCTGTCGAGTATCTTTCTGATTTCCGATTCAGCTGGACTTCTGGCAAACCCCTTCAAAAGTCGGTCATCGTGCTGATATAATGGTCGATGAAGACCGAATGCAATGGCTGGATACTGTGCTGAAGGGCTCTAATATCAGTTATGATGTTATCATTGATGACGTGCAAAAGCTGATTCTGGAGAAGGAACACGGACCGCCCAGGTTCTCGAAGATGTTGTTTTCGAAGAGGATGCATAATGAAGGAGGGAACAGAGCGAGGGTGAGTGGAAGGTACGGAAGAAAGTGGTGAAGGAGAGGTTACAGTATCCATTCGGAGAGTATCACAGCTATCAGACAATCATTGAGTGGATGAGGGATATTGAGAGAAAGTATCCGGATAAGGCAAGAGTTTTTTCGACTGGAACCACGGAGGAAGGGAGGAAGATAACTGGGATAAAGATCGGAAGTCAGGTGTGGAGGACTGATAAGAGAGTGTTCTGGATTGACGGAGGAATTCATGCGAGGGAATGGGCCGCTGTGCACACAACACTTTGGTTCATTGATAGAGTGAGCAACGCGTTATCAGTTATCAGAAAACAATTGAGATTTCAGTTGATCGCTGATTACGATGATGATCCGTTGGTGCGGGCCGCCGTGGATCGTTTGAACTTCTACATTTTGCCAGTTGCCAATCCAGATGGATACGAGTATTCGAGAAGTGACGTGTCACCAATGGTAACTGAAGTAGCTTACTGGCAATCGAAACCAAATTCAGATTCGTCTGTGGCGTAAAAACCGTGCCGGAGTCGTTTGCAAGAAGGACCGTTGGTTCCGTGATCGTTGCTGTGGAGGTGTTGATTTGAACAGAAACTACGATTGGCATTTCGGAGGTTGGACAGGATCTCAGTGATCATTTCTTATTTTCCTGTTTCAGAGACTGGTTCCAGCACAGACAAGTGCTCGGAAATCTACCAGGGAAGCTCGGCTTTCAGTGAACTGGAGTCCCGGTCGATGAGAGACTTCTTGACGTCGCCGGAGATCAACGGGAAGCTGGATGCGTTCATTACTCTGCACACCTACTCTCAGATGTGGATCCATCCGTATTCCCATGAGAGAAAGAGAGTTCCGGCTGATATTGCTGAGCTGGTGAGGATCGGAGAGGAAGTTAATGACATCATGTGATCCTTTCAGCAAAGAGTCGGAAGAGCCGCTGTGGCTGCTTTGGAGAACACATTCGGAACAAAGTACAAGTTCGGAACCGGATCTGATATTCTTTGTAAATCCTCCCATCTAATTTTTAATTCCCAATCCCAATCCCACTTCAGATCCATCATCGGGAGGATCTGACGACTGGGCAAAGGGCTATCTTCGCGCCAAATACGTATATCTACTCGAGTTGAGACCAGGAGAGGATGGTGAGTTGGCAGGGCATAATTCAGGTCAACAGAGATCCTTCAGTGTGGGACGGCTTCATCCTCGACCAGCACCAGCTCATCCCAACAGCCAAGGAGACGTGGAACGGAATAAAGGTCGTAATCAAGGCAGTCACGGACCAAGCAGGTACGACTTTCAGGGTTCCGTTGCTCGTGCATCCGTTTCTTTTCGCCCCGCATGATGTTTTTCTCAGTTTCCGATCCTATCGCTTCGACTTTGCCTTCGATTACGTTAGCCACGTGGCCGCCTCAGCCTCCTCCACCGCCACCGACCACTACAACGACGACGACGACGACTACAACCACTACCACGACGCAAGCTCCCACCACGACAACGACGTGGACGACGGTGGCTCCGTGGACTCCAGAATTCACGACGACGATTCCATTCTCAAGTATTTTCATCGTCACTGAACCCACACCGCCCACTCTCACCACGCCCACACACCTTGACGCTTTCTACAAACTCGGCAAGCGCCGCTTCAAGTTCGTCTCGATCAAGACGTTCCACCCGACCACTACTCCGCTTCCCGTAACCGCCCCCGCTTTCGCCCAACTCACTCCCGCTTCTTTCTCATTTCCCGACCAGCAGCCAGCACCACCACCTTCACAGCTTTTCACCGTCATCGGTCCCAATGAGAATAATGAGGTGATCGATGAATTTGAAGGCGGCCGCGGCGGTCCTCGTGTGCTTCCGGCGTTCGTCCGAAGGCCCAGTGCTGTGAGAACGGTGAGCCCTTCCTCCGCTCCGCTTGCCTCTCTAAATGTCGTTTTGTGAATGTGCAGAGTGCTCGTCGTCCCGGCTCCCAACAGTTCGTCCGAAGGCCCGGCGCTTTCAGAAATGGCCCGTTCCGCAACAGTAAGCATGCTTTTATTCGCTTTTCAGACCGACTCTATCTAGTTTTTCCGTGTGTTCTCTGTTAGTAGACTCAACAACACTTTCAGGGTCTTCATCTCCAAACAGCGGACAGTCAGTTAGCATAGCTCAACGCCCACTGGTCAGTCCCATATCATCCTTATCACCTTATCATTGATTCCAGCCCACCCAACCATCCCGAGCATGCTCGGACCGTTCCGCCTGGTGTGCCTCGTGGCTCAACGCAAATGCCCGAGTCTGCCAGATTTCTTCGATTTACATGCGTCAAGATTGCGCAAGAACCTGTGGATTCTGCCACTGATCACACTGATAATAAGCCTAGTTGTTCCAATTCTTTAACACAGTTTGCCATTTCTCTCAAGCTTTTGGCTATCATCGGGTCTCTTTCTCATCCGTCTCTAATAATCTTTCCCCAACTTTCGACTGTTTCTTTTCCCCTCTAGGTCCTCCTTTTCTTGTTGTTTTCTTTCCTGTCGATTTGCGCAATCGTCCGTTTCCTCCTAATAAATCAAATGACACGAACATCTGATGACGTCACAAGTTGCGTCGCAAATGTACTCCGGAATGATATTCGAGAAGACACCGTCGATTAGGAGGACACGAAAAGGATTAACCGACTCTGAGAAAACAGCTAATCGTGTTAATTTGAGACACAAAGTGTTTGGAAAGAAATCGGAGCCGTTGAGTGGAGAGGAAGATACACCAATATGACGGGTCATCGGGAGTTACTAAGGAAGAGATTCTTTGAGTTTGAAAGAAGAACCACGGAATCAACATCTATAACAGATATTTTCTAATGTTATGAGACACCCAGGCAATGATCCATTCTCCCACACCTCTAGCACTTCTCCCTGTCACCTCGTTGGTCTTCTCAATTACCCAAAACGCTCCAATTACCACCAACTTTTGCCCGCTCACACTCTTTTTGTTGGGTCTCGAAGCGAAGTCCATCCCAGGTCGTAACCCCATAATTATCACTGACCATAGTCAGTCCAACAACTTGCTGTGAACCCCCCGCGGACTCCAATTAGAAACGCTTATGCCAAGGCGCCAGCTGACGACGTCTTCACACCTGTATCAATTCGGTGTCTGGCCCATTTGACACCAGAACATGAACACCTGCGGAGACGAAGAAAACAAGGGCGCCAAGGGCCAGAAGAGGGTCAACGAGGAGAAGATTTCAAATATCACCCAATAGGCTCATGGGCAGGTGTTGGCATGTACCTGTTGGTGTCGGAGGAGGTTCGTGTACAGCTTGACGAGTTTTCCAGACAGAATGACGTCTCATCAAGCACCAGAATACTCGAGAATCTTATCTACGACACTAACGATTCGCCTACTATCACTGTCCAGATTCTGGACGATCTGAAACTGGAAACTAAATCACCTATGAGCGGGAATTTCCAGAATGTCGCCGTTGAATTTGTATTCTTCTGACCTGCATCAGCCTTCCTCGAGAAGTTGTCGTCGGGACGGTACATGGAAAAAGTTAGTGTTAGACGAGGTTTTATACATTTTCAAATTTTCAATCCAGCAAGCGGCCTCGACGCCTCGTCAAGCGCTAGAATGATCCTGAACCTCATCCGTGACTTAACGTCACTGACAAGGTTCCGGATCTTCTGGAGCTGGAAACTAACTCACATCTGAACGAATTCTCCGAATCTTTTAGTAGAATCCTTGATTTGATTTTTGAAATTTGAAAAGCTAGAACTGATTATCTTTCTTACTGATCTTCAATGAAACTGATTATCAGTGGCCTAAATCAACACGCCATAACTGATAACGTGATATCAGCCTAGTTTTCGAGAAGAAAATTGATAAGATGTTGGGTCACGGCATGTCCCTGTATGGAATGAATCTGTCAAAGTTCCCAGTCCAGTCCACCCAGTCACTTGAAACATTTTCGAACAGCATTCCGTTTCCAAAAGCGTCTCCGATCCCATTTTCCCAGCAGTTTACCCAATTCATCACCGCCTCGTCCTTGACGGCTCCTCACTGTCCTCGCTTCGCTTACGTAAACTCTGTCACCTCAGCAAAAACACTCGACAGTTTATGGATGGACCTCTCTCATTTGATTAGGTAACCGGCGTGGACCACTCATATCTCGCCACTTCATCTTCTCGCCGTCCAGTCGGTTCCCCATATCCGCCACAAAAGGAGTCCCTTCCGGTTCGCACCTCGCCGGGACCGTTTGGTGTTGTTTCACAACAAAACTGAAATGGGAAAACGGAAAACAACACCAATCTGTCGCTCTTTTCATCCCAGCTTTCTGCGGATCGTTTCGTACCTTGTCATTAGTCGCCGCTTCCATTTCTAACAGGATTTTGGAGGATTGCGTTCCTTTTTCGGATGATCCAGAGGACCGCTTCATGAACTTGATTGCTCATTATCGTTCTCTTTTGTAATACGAAGCCACGAAAGGTTTTTTGGGCAACAGGCAACTCACCTGGTTCTCATCTGGCTCTAGCGGGTTCAGAACACTCTCGATTTTCAAAACAGTTAGAACTCGTAGGGTTTTTACGATTTCCCAGTCGTATTTAGCTGTGAACATGACTAATGTCTCTACAATCCCGTTTGTCATATTCGTTCCAAGGTGTCATACTGTCACCCAGCATACGGTACCCCGTCACCTCATAATCCCAATCCCCCTTGTTTCCTCGTGACACCATTCCAACTCCTTGTGACAACTCGATCCGCTCAGAAAATGTTTCTCGACCACTTCCTAATTGGTCCATATGTTATGGGATAATCGAGCCGCTTACTTGAAAGACAGCCGCTCATCATCCAATTATCAAGATGTTCTGCTCATCTTTCGCCCGCATTAAACGTTCCCACAGGTGCTCGTGAAAACTAGAGACAATTTGTGTATGCGGGAGGAAAAAAAGGGGGAAAATGGTGGCGACAAGGGCGATTTATGGGAGGTCGTTGGGGGAGTCGATGTGTTGCCATTTCGAGGAGTCCGGTTCCCGAAAGTTCACACCTTGGGAATGATTCTGTCGAAGATTCTCCCGCTTCTTCTCCCTGACACTTCCAAAACGTCTCTTTCCAGAAAGTTCCTTTCTCCAATCTATAAATCATCTCCTCTTCTTTTCCCAGACGCTTTGCATTTCTGACGCCTCGTGAACCC
The DNA here is from genome assembly GCA_900536315.3 of Caenorhabditis becei. Taxonomy (NCBI): domain Eukaryota; kingdom Metazoa; phylum Nematoda; class Chromadorea; order Rhabditida; family Rhabditidae; genus Caenorhabditis; species Caenorhabditis becei. The sequence continues at coordinate 383,281 of LR539121.1, forward strand.
TGTAATTTCTGAATCTTCGCCTTCTTCCCTTCGCGCCGTCTTCAAACGGAAATGTACTATTCTTCAGTTCTCGTTTAGGACAACGAAACAAATTTCTCGAGGCGAAATGTGTTCTTTTGGGGCAGAAGGTTCGGGCAGAAGAATAACATAACCTGCAATTAATCCTTAGTACCTGACCGGCTGCCACGTCATCTGCTTGTGTTTCGTCATGAGCTCCTAGGCCGGATTATGAATGATACGGTATCTTTCGATCGTACAGACCATCCGGGTCCGTCAGAATCATTCAGAATCCATCAGAATCTTTCCGAATTCTCAGAATCCAACTTCCCTTCTGATTTAGTTCACCTGACCTATTATCCCCTTCCAGCTCCGCTCTCACCAACCCCTTCATCAGTGTCTCCGAAGCTTCTCCTTCTTATCAGCTGTCCTTTCTGTTTGTGCCACGTCACCCCACTTTTCTCCACACTTTGCCGCCTAATTGCCCCTCACCGTTATCCACATCATTCTTGTTTTTCCCACTACCTACAGTAGTCCGCCAGAAGGCGGAGCTCCCGGAACTCCGCCCACTCCGTTCGCTCACTCGTCGTCTTCGCTCCTCGTCTCAGAGAAGACAGCCGTGTATATTTATAGGGCGACGCGCTCATATCCTATCATCAACTCTCTCATTATCGGACCCCCTTCCGTTTTGTCCGAATCCGGAATGCTCAACCCGACCGATGCTTCACCCGCTGCAGCACTCTCCTTCCCGGTAATCCCTATCACCCCCATTCTTCACTTTTCTCCTTTCTTTTCAGCTTCAAGGACCGTTCCAGATGTCTCAAATGCCCTCAGACTCCCCATTGACAAAATTGATGGAGCACTGTAACAAGTTCGGAACGGGAATGGACAACAAGATGAAGCTGGAGCCAGTGAAAACAGATAGCCTGTTGCTGCCGACCGACATGAACGCATACTCGTCGTACCTCTCGCCACAGAATTGGTTAGTTATAGGGGTTCATCTCACAGTGATAGCAAACTTTTAATCAGTAGTTCGTAACTAGCGATCTTCTGCTCTTTGGAGGTCTTATTATTCATCTTTTTACTAGTTGTTATGATCATTAGGAATTTGGGGATGTTAGAAGGTTAGATGAGAAGTTTAGAAGGTGGCCTTAGGTACTGAGGGCCTGTAAAGAGCATGATTTCTGAAGCATCTAACGGGCCGATGGTTCAAATCTAAACACTTTAAAACAATCACAAGCGTCCACTGATCATTGAATTCAGTTCTTCCGTCCTGGCTCAAGAACTCGGCAACCTTTCCATTTCCAGGTGGGTCGATCAGGCAAACTGGCAACACTTCTACCCTTCCGTGACTGCCGCCGACACGTTCCCGTACTTGTCCCCTGCTTCACTGGGCCTTCTCTCGTCTTCAGTCGCAGCTCAATCCGCCGCGGCTCTCTCGACACAGTCACCACTGGCCACTGCGATGGCCACCCAGAACAGAAATCCCGTGAAGGTGAGTCGTTGACCAAAACATCGGACTCCGAAACGGATCCGTTGCTATTTGAAGCGGAGCGTTGTTAGGCGCAATTTCGCGGTATTTGGAAGAGGAAAATGTCGGTGTAATGAGTGGTTGATAACTAGAATTAGAGGTAGTACGATTACATGGATCACCTGATAAACAAGTGCTTTGCACGCGTTTCAAAGGTTCAGAGATGAATGGTGACGTGCTGAAAATGAGGGGGGAATGAGGGAAAGTGCAGGTTTCGAACAACCGTGATTAGCAGATCTGTAGTTTCTAGAAAGCTATTTCTAGAAAGGTCCTGAAGCACATGGAAATCTTTCAGAAGGTCACCGCTTCTTCTGCTTCTGCATCGTCAAATTCATCTTCGGGAAACGCTGCCGGAGGAAGATATCAAGCAGCCCGTGCTCCGAACAAGTGCGAGTGCCCCAACTGCCAGGAGCTCGAGAGATTGGGTAAGTTCATCGTCTGCGTCTCCGCTTCCCATGCACTCTCTCGCTCCTGAAAAACCGCTGTCAATGAATCAAATCTTCCACTCTTCTCGGTCGGTCCGTCCGTTTTGTTGGCCGCTTCCTTCCTTCCTCAAAACGTTCAATTAAACACGCAAGATTACTCTGCGTCTCTTCAGAAGCCACACTCTCTGCTTTCTTCGAGGAATCGAGGAAAAACAGAGAGGAGGTGTCACTTTTGGAAGGAAGAAAAGAGACAGACGTCGTCGTCTTTTCGACGTTTTCTGGCGGGCGCAACGAAAAGAACGCGCATTTTATGGAGCGCCGCGCGATTTTTTGATGGAAGCCAGAAACGAGAGAGTTGAACGAAAAGAGCGTGAAAATGCACACGCGAATTGATGGAATTGAAGGAAGGGTGCCGCCGAGAAGAGGACGCTTTTTGAAGAAGCTTATGAAATCTGAGGGGACCCAGGGGCTCCAGAGTCCAGTTCAAGACTTGGGCTGTCTTGTTTTTCCGCTTCGGGACCTAATAACTGTTTACGCTGATAAGCCAGCAGTCATCTAATTGCTCCTCCAAATTGCGTTCTCGGTATTCCAACCACTCGTCTTTCACCTGTTCCTCATCCGCTAATCCGATTTTCGGGGAGCTCTGTGAAACTAATCAGGATGGACTCATCAGGCACCTGATGCATAATTGGCATGCCATAGATACGGACGGGTGCTCTTGGGAGCTTGAGATGCCGACAGGAGATAGAGAATCGGAAGAGGGATGCGCGCAAAGAGCGGCTGATAGGGATCGAGGGAAAGGTGCGGATTGGAAGTGATTTGAGGAGATGGGCGGCTGGAAATAGGCACATTGTGGGAAGAGCGATGGGGTGTCGGGTTGGGATGATACTCGACACTTACCGTAACCGGCACAATTTGAATTATTTCGTTTCAGGAAGCAACATGAACGACAAAAATAAAGTCGGAAAACACAACTGCCACATCGCCGGCTGCGGAAAGATCTACGGAAAGAGCAGCCATCTGAAGGCTCATCTCAGATGGCATTCCGGAGAGCGTCAGGTGAACAGAAAACAGATCTGAGTGTGGCCGAGCAACTCCCGGACCTGGCTTCTTCGTGTTCATTTTCGTGTTTTATTTTGCTTTACTGTACTGAAGAAAGTGCGCTCTGATGAGAAGTTCTTGCAGTTCCAAACACTTTCAACTTTCCCTTTTCTTTTCAAATTTCTATCCAGTTTTAGATGTACTGATTGATTCCATTGGACGAGTAAGTCGGTTTCTTTCTTATTCCGCTTTCTGTCTCTTGTACATCAGCTCGTGTTAGTCCATTGGAGTTGCTTCTCCCCCTGGAACCCCCAATTAACCTATTATCCCGTTGCGTGTCCCTGCAGATTCCTCCAATAATTCGTTCGTTTCCCGTTCCTAATCCTTGTACAATTCGTGCACACTGTGCATTGCGTCATCATCCCGAACCCCTCAATTTGTCCGTTCTACAGTAACCCCACAATTACGGTATTCCAGAAGGCGATGGTCCGGTGACAAGGCTTGAATTGTACAAAGTGTATCAACTCACAACTGTCCACATATCCCTCCTTTCCTTCCCTCTTTCGCTCTCTCCTGTCTCTGGTCTCTTTCCCCTCTTTTTCTCATTTTCCGTTTTTTCAACATTTGATTCTTTATTTTATTTTTGAACGTTCATCAATTTTTGCAAACTTTCAATAAATGAATATAATATTTTTTTGAAGTTTAGATATGCAATGAATGTTAATAGCTCAAAAAGGTAAGGAAAAAGAGTCGGCGAGTCGTGAGGCCGCAGCGCGTTGTCCGGCATTCGCCCAGTGGGCTGTTCCAGCCGCTTGCGCGGGAACCACCTGACGTATTTGATAGATAGCGACAAAATACGATAGAGGAGACTCAGGGCTAATGGGAAATACCAAACTTATCTAAAAATCGAAACAAGGGAATTTGTTTCAAAATAGTTCAGATTTAAGTTCGATTTCGCTGTCGAGTAATCAGGAATTAGGCTGTTCCGGTGTTTGAGAAGTTCTGGAACGAAAACATAGTCGATGTCTTTCAAAGACTCACCTTTTCCGTGTGAAAAGCTGTCCAAAACTGATTCCATGAGACTTCTCCCGCCGAAGGTTGGGCGAAAGGAAACCCTCAACAAGGAGAGTCTCATGAAATGTTGGAGACTCTCAACAAGGAGAGTCTCATGAAATGTTGCAAACTCACGACTCCTTCAATCCATTCCTTGTTCTGCTCCGTTGAATGCGTCCGCTGCTCCCTCTTTCCTTGCTGTATCAGTGCTCGTCAAGTCGTCCGAAGTCCGTCGTTGTTCGTCGCGTGCCGGAGCCAGAGTGGAGTCACCGCTTCGAAGGTTGAAAGGACCGAGTAATAAAGATTTTCCTTTGAAATGCCTCCCGAATCTCTTATCTATTCAGTTGAGTTCACTGTTAGTTCACTGTGCCACCACGTGATTCTTTCGAAATGTGCTCATTCCTAGGTTTCGATTGGCCTGGCGATGAATGAGTTCTCCTTATTTTTTCAGGTCCGGTACTCCTTTTTTTCAGAGAAGCGGCAGGATTCGGAAGAAGTCGGCACACTGTTCGTCCCGAAACCAACCAGTCCCTGCCGCAGTGGAATGCCGTTTTAGCTTTTTTCTCTGATGAATTAGTTTTTTGACTCATCATTTATTCCGTTCTCGTCAGTCAATCAATACATGAACAATTTCAATTAGGTAAATCAGCGTTTCTTAATGTATCCCTCAATCCTGACACGGCAGCCGACAACTTTATGACAGTTTCCCCCGGACATCTCTCCTAGAGTTAGTCCATCGATGAACAGTGGCATCGGGTCGACGTTCTCGTTGTCGACCTGGCAGTACAGCTCATATTGATACTGTAGCTCGAGATATTCAATGGTTTCGCAACAAACGCCATCAGACGATTAGTGTGATTGATCATCTTGTGCTTCGAAGTGCCTCTAATAGTTCCAATCACACATGTTGAGGGATCCAGAGAGACTCCCGTTTTTGAACGATCACTGACTTGCTGATATCTCCCCGCACACTCTGTAACATTCCAGAATTCAGTGATGTTAGGGACGTTTCGAGTCAGGGACTTCAACCTAATCCTGTCGACAGGGAATTTTCGGCGGGACGCCCCAAAAATCGGCAGAACGCCGCCTCAGAAAACTTGCCTGCCGCTTGTAAACGGCAGGCACGTTTTCTGAGGCGGCGTTCTGCCGCAGTGCCGCTGATGTCGCGCCGCTACTCCTTGTTTTATCTGTGTTAAAACACTGTTAATCGAGTGGTGTGTTGCGAGAAACTGATTTATTACTCAAAACAGAAGCAAGAAGTGAATGAGAATTATCAATAAGTGTTGGTAGAAAGTGGCCGGAAATTTCTTCATGACTCTTCATGACTGAACGTGTCGGAAGAACGTCTGAAGTAAATAATAACTTGTGAAATTTGGGGTACGAAATGGGAACTTACATGTCATTTGATAATCAACGAGTCCGAGGCAAACTCGACGTGTTGCTCGGAAAGACGACCCAAAAGCCGTCTTAGAAATCCAGTTTGACTCAATGTGCTTCCGGTGAAGGACACTGCATGGTATAGAGCTGTTGCTTCGACTTGACACCGAATCTTCACTGGAACTTTCATTACTGTAGGCATTTACTTTCAAAACATCTCCTCCTTACCTTTTTTGCCGTTCTTGAAATCATCGGGTTCGCAAAAACGACGAGTTGTACCAGCAGAACAGTTCAGAAAACGAAAAAATAAATTAAAAAATGATATTAGAAAGTGCGCCTTAGGTTTCTTGACGCGGTTGCAGGCTGGTAATGTTCCGAGATAGCCCATGTCCCGCCGATGTACCGCCCGCCCGCTTCCGACAGCCATCGCCAGGAAGGACCCGCCGCTGCTTCTAAAAGCTCACGCTGATGTTCTGCCGATGTCATGCCTGTGACCCGCCGTGCACCTATCTAAACGGCGTCTGGCGCATGTCCGGCTGATGTGCAAAGTACCCGCTGAAAATTCCCTGAGTCATCGCTCCGAACTCTCTGAATATTTCACACTGAGTCATTTCCACCAGAAAATGCTCACCTGAAGCGCTCTCGTCACAACATCCTTCCAATCATCAGAAAACAGCTCCTTCACAGTCTAATACTCAGAATCACGCTCACATCGCCAATCTTGACAGCGTGCAGGACGCCTTGAACACTTTCTTGGCCTCCTTGCAGCAAAGACGTGAGAATTCCGTTCAGAGGCGAGCATTTCGAGACGGAACTGTGTCCAATGAAATTCGGCTAATCCTTTAGCGAGTAATCATAGGAACGCGGAGATCATCAGCTTCTGCGTGGATTCGGAAATCATGGTTGTTCAGAGAGTAACGGTTGGTCAAGCAGACCCCAAACGATTCAGACATCTGATGAAGTCGGACGGTTGAGGATGTTTTGGAGTGGCCAAAGTGATGTTCATAATTGAGAAGATGTTGACTTCGGTCTGATAACTGAAAACATCAATTCTCGAAACTCCGAATCGAATCACTGTAAGTTCGTGGGAAAGTTGCGATTTTGAAGTGAAAAGATACGCGGAGTCGTCGCGGACGTGAATACCCGTCAAACATGCAAGATTTGTTCAGGAATCCAAGTTAGACTGTAGCATGACTTGACATCTCACGATTCTTGATCGATCCCAGCCTTCTATGGGTGGAAGAAGTCCACTTGAAGCCATCGAGATTACGAGGATGCAACTTACTCGCAATGAATTCCCTGATTTTCCCTACAGACACGTTGATCAGAAAGCTGAAAAAGTTTTGAGAATTGACTTACATCTCTTGATCCATCTTGAAGTAATTCGAGGTCCTGTTCAACCGCACAATCGTTCACGGGATTGCGAACAACCACATCCGTACAACTGATTCCAACCTCCACCACTCATTCAGAGCTTTTTCAAAACCAACTTTCCGATGAGTGCTCCGAACGAGCCAAAGGAACTCTTCATTGAACTGTTGCTGACTAACTGGAACAAGTGATGAATCCAAGCCACTTTCAGACAGTTCGTTCTGTACTTCAAGAGCTCCATCGGATGGTTCTTATTGAGAATTCGTTAGATTATCGAAGTTCCTGAAGCATTATCTCATAACAGTTTCTCTGCTGACCATAATGGGAGCCCCCCCCCTGATCGTTGTGTCATTGCTGTTGTCGGCCCGCTTGCCCATTTTCTGAATTTAGTAAAAAGTTTTGGAAGCGTGCACAAGTTTTATAAATAAAGAAGTATTTGACATTCACATAACGAAACTTGTTTGAAAAATAGTGGGAACAATTACAATCGAATACAGGAAAAGGGATGAATGTGAGGGTCAATGGGAACGATGACTCGTATCCGAGAAAAGTGTGTATCTTTTTTTGAATTAGATGAATGAGAAACAGTTGAATATAATTTAAGCGGACCTGAGAGCTTCTTGTCTTCAACTCTCGTTATTGCACATTAGAATCCTCCACGGAGGGCGAGCACCAGATGGAGAACGGATCCTCCGACGACCTTGTAGTCAGCGGCCGTCTTGTCGTCGTTCATCTGCTTTCCAGCGAAGATGAGGCGCTGCTGCGGTGGGGGGATACCTTCTTTTTCTTCAACCTGCAAGCAACAACCAATTATCGATTACAAGAAACGTTTTCTATTGACTACCTTCTCTTTGATTCGCTCCACCCTATCATTCGGTTCGATGTCGAGTTCGATTTCTTTACCGGTCAGGGTCTTGACTTTGATGAGCATTTTTCTGAAAACCGGAGAAATTAGGGAAGGAATCGATGAAAGACGGATAATTGAGGTCAGAATTACCAAAAAGTGGGAGGAATCGTGGAGAAACCAAAGAAACTACTAGGAATGCATACAAATAAGAAATGGGTGACGAAAAATAGCGGCAAAAACTTCTGGTTCGATAGAGCGCACTTGCATCGACGAGAGAGCGTACGAAACTAAGAGAAACAGACAGAGCCCGTTCAGTCATTTTTTGCTCTATTTTTCGTTGGACATCTTCTGTTTTTTACCCAATTGACAATTTTTGATGTATGAAAAGAGAAAAGGTTTCTGCGCTGTACGAAACTAAAATTGTTCAAACGTTGTCGCAAAAGCTGAGACATTTCTATGGCAACAGAAGAGAGTAGCGCGTAGAATAAGACGAAGTAGGCCTAAGTACGTGCATAAGCCATAGAGGCTGTAGGCTTTGCAAAAGCAAGAATGCACTAGAAAGTCGAAACTGGGTTCTAGTCGAGAAAAAAAATCAATGAGGAGAGAAGAGAAGACGTAGTCAGTCTGCGAGCACAGCTGAACGAATGAATGAGGTTATAGGTAGATGACATCTGCATGAACCGAACCGCGTCGTATTGGCTACGCGACGCGTTTGCTATGCCTGTTAGCCATTGAGGTTCAAATCGATAAATGAATTAGATGAGGTCGTGGAAGAGAGAGAGAAATACAAGCAGAGTCAGGGAATAGTAGGGGAAACAGTTAAAGAACGAGCTGAGTTTGCGAATTCATATGAATCCATATGGAATGAAAACTTTCGCACAATTTCAGAGAACACTCACCTAGAACTCGAAAGAACAGCTCAACTTTACTTTGCTTACATGCGCAGAAACGCATTTATATGCTTATCAGCTTGAATTGTTAGCTGATGATACAATTTTTTCGTATAAAAACTTGTTGAGCAGTCACGCTGCAATATCAGTCAATCAGAAAAAAACTTCGTCAAAAATTTCAAAAAAATTGCGAAACTAGCGAGTGGCTGGCGGCCGAACGATGCGCAGTGGCTCTTCCATGTAGTGTCTGCGTCTTTTCCGCTCCCGCTTCGATTTTCCACCGAGAAGCCGTCCACGGCGGCGTTCCCATAGTTTTTCGCGTTTCTCTGAGTTTCTCATACTTCTTCTGCATCTCGTCAATCTCGAGAATCGTGGTTTTACCTCTGGAAAACAGCGGCGCGCCACCTCAAAACATATCGATTTTTGGGCCTATCACGCGTATTTCTCTCCTAGTCGCTCGAAAAGTTTTCAGTTTCAATCGTGTTCTTGCAGCCAACATGCCGAACATGGTGATGTCGCATCCGCCCAAGAGCACGGGCAACAATATGAGAAAGAAGAAAAACAAGAACGACCATATTGTGGTAAGAATCATCGCTTCTCATGAGAAACCTGACAGAGTTCTTTGCAGCCAATCAGCTACATGTACGTCGGGACTCCCAAGAAGAAGTTCACTTTTTACGTCAGAGAGGTAAGCAGATTCCGCCCGAATAGTCCCAAAAAGGTAATATTTCAGCGTCTGGTATACCGTGCCAACGTGGAGGTGACTTACGATGAAGTCTACAACTATCTGGCGAGTACTACCGGAGATGACACCGTCTCGTTGCACTACTCGGGTGAGTTTCTGACAGGAAATCAATGAAAATAAATATCATTGCAGTCAACGGACAATACATTCCGATCACGACCACTGGTCAGCTCCACACGTTCATCCGTCTGATACATAACGATCCCAATGCGTTTTTGTACGTCGAGGTAAGAGAATGGCTCAGTTCAGCCAATATCCATCTTTTGTGCAGAATCACGACTACGTCTGGAATGTGACTCCGCAGTCCAAGGGTCACAAGATGGAGAAGCGTAACCCGAACGGTGGCGCTGCTACTCCGCCCCAGGACGATGATCTTGAAGTCGAGGACGAGGACATTGTGCCGTTGTCTGGGGAGGAAGAAGATCCGGAAGGCAGTCAGGTTGACGATGAGGACGTCGAAGACGAGGATGAGTCGGAGGCGGCCGAGGAGAGCGAAGAGGCGCCACCGGTGAAGGAGAACTTCACGTGCCCAAAGGCCGAGGTTGTCGAACCGGGAAGAGTTGCACTCAAGGATTCGTTCGTTGAACCGATTCTTCCAGCGGCTCGTGCCCTTCCCGCTAAAAAGGCTGCGCAAGGTCCACCGCCGAAACCGAAAACCCCGTCTTCGGAACCTGCGGCATCGGGTGAGTAGAGTGACATAAAATAAAACATTCCAGTTATTTCAGACCCTGGTCAAATTGACAAGAAGCCACTGACGGAGGGCGAAGCGTATGATCTCATGAAGTCGATAGTTTCCGGAGCACTGAAGGACCACGACGTGAACAAGGCTGCTCGTCGCGTCGCCCAGCAAATCGTTAACGAAGTGTGGTCTTCCAGTCAGCCTAGAAATGAGAAAGTCTTTAATGATACGGTGGATCTGCTACAGCCGTGTATGGGCACTGGCTTGATGAGCTACCTCGACCACATTGTCAAGAAATTAGTGAGTGGAGCTCTTGCGAGGCGACAAACGTGAACCAATTTCAGAACAAGGAGACGGCCGCGGAGCGCAAGGCAAAGGGTCCATTGGATGCTGCCATTGGTGGCGATAACACGGTAATTTATTTTTGATCTACTCCCTCCTTAGTTCTTGATCTTCCCTTGTTTTCCCATGTCTTCCTTTTTCTCGATTTATTTTGTTATCGCTCAATGCGTATCCTCTCCTGTGCCACCCTTGCGGCATTCCCGATTTTCTCCTTGCCCTTGCAGCCAGCACACAATCCGACGTTCCTGGTCGAGTTCCTTGAAAGCGCGACGGTCGCCGCCTGTGACATGCTCGAGAGTGTGCAGCATCTGGCGAAGCTCCAGCAGGAATTCGACTACTTCGCCAAGCTCAATGAGAATCTCGTCGAGGATGAGAAGAACAGTAAGATCGGAAGCACTATCCCTAAACATTTCCCTTTCCAGAGACAGACACCATGCCCACAAACGAGATGCTCTCTGAGCATATGCTGAACGCTGTGCAGTCCACCCACTACGGTTTCAACATCTTGGAGCCGGTGTTCCCGGATGGATGCGCGTGCAAGGAAGCCGTCCGCACTCTTCTCGTGGAGCTCGAAAAGATGAACTCGATCCTGACCAACGTGCTGAGCAAGACGACCGCCGTGCAGACGATAAAAGAGACGAAGCAGTTCGTCATCGAGACTCTCGAGCAGATAATAGGCAGATACACTGGAGCGTGAGTGTGACTCACAACAATTCCCGAAACAATTAGTTCTTTCCAGCAAGTGCACTATGCACGAATCCGTCAAGGCGGCGATCACAGACGCGGAGTCTTTCAAATGGCGCAACGACACGACTCTCGGCTTCGAGCAGTGGAATCAGCTGCGTCAGCGTGGAGAGAACCGACTCAACATTCCTCAGAAGGTTCGCAGCACCCAACTGGACCTTCCTGAGCCGTTTGCCATTAAGCCGACCGAGAAGACCCGCAACCCCGCGGACATGCCAATTGCCGATCTGGGCTGTCTCGCCAACTCCACTCCTCTGACCATTCCTCTGATCTCTGACGCTCAGCCGACACCACCGCTGCCTAATGCTGTAACTTACCTCCAGCCTCTGAACGATACGAGACCAGGAAACACTAGCAGTGCCATATCGACCGAGCAACACCCGTCTGCTCTCCAGAATCCGAATGTTGCACCACCACCGAAGGCTCCGGAGAAGGTCCCTGATCAGAACGCTGCCTCGGCATCAGATGCCACGACCACGGCAACTGGAGCAGCTGCTGGCGGAGGAACTGCAGTTGTGTCGAAGACGATGAGTGCGGAACTGAGAAAGATGATTGATAACATGGTAAGATGAGAAGAGATGAAACTCGATGTAACACTCGTTTTTCAGTACAAGACTATGCCGACCCAGCACAACCATGTCTACCCGACTCCACCGAAGGCCGGATCGATCCTCATTCCGACCGGAGGACTCGCCCGTTGCCGTTGCTCGAAGAACTGCACGGAGCTGCTGATGGAGCCAGCTTACGAGTACGTCGAGCGCTTCAACGAGCCTCGTCAGACCGTCTGGGAGAAGACGAAGCAGAAGCGCTTCAAGAAGAACTAAACCTCTTCGTGTCCCATCGCCCCACTCGACTGATTCCCCTTCCTTCCCCTTTGCCAAATGAGATATTCATTTTCTCCCCCAAATTGTTCCATTGCTTTAGCTTCTCTCCCCCTTTCCTCCCAACTCTCCCTCTTTCTATCACTGTATTTGTGATCGATTCTGCATTCCTCTCCGCCCCCTAGTAATTCTGATGTAAGTGACTATTCGCGTTTCCGTTCTATTTTTCACTTCTTGTTTTATTCTCGTCTTTATCATATAAATTCCAGCCCCACCTCTCTCTGATTCCACTGAATTCTCCTCGGGAACAATGGCAGTTGAGCCCAGGGGAATCATTCTCCCCGCATAATCCATGTTCTATTAAATAATTCGATTTCTAGGTCTTCTTTCCCCTTCTGTAGTCATTATTATTATTTAAGGCGTCTTTCCCCTCTCCCCTCACTCGATGTTCCCTTCCGTGTCGTTTTCTCTCGCTCTCTCCCCCTCATCAGTGCCCTCTCTTCCCCCAAATATTTTGTACGATGGAGCACACTTGTGAACGCATTGAATGTTTAGTCGGTCGTTTGAGATTCTGTCATTCTTTGTCAGCCCCGTTAGATCCTCTCCGTTCCCACCGTACCCACTTCCGTTCCTCTCAGTCAGATCCATTCTTCTCTTTTCTTCTTCTTCCGTCCCGTAGCTTACCTATTTCATGAGAACTATTTAAAAAAATGAAAAATCGTCCTGTCTGGTTCATGAGTCAAGATTCACAAAGCAACCGTTTTCACGGATGAATACTATTAGTAATAGTCTATTACGTTCCCTTCGAGATCTCTCGGGAGCTCTCGTGGGCTCACAGTCAAGGTGCATCAAGAAGTTGATTCCAGCTGGCGGGTGTTCTCCGCAAGGGAATCTTCAGTTTCGTCGCGTTCGAAATCACGGCCGCCGCCGTCGGATTCGCCGCCTTCCGTACCGTCCGTCGCAGCGAAGAGAAGCGAAAGTACCTGTACGTGAACTGGCCGACACTCGCCGCATCCTACTACTGGCTCGAGGACTCCATCTCGTTCGGACAGTTGACTGTAAGCCTTCCCGTACCATTTTGAAGTCATCTCCTCTTCCAGGGAACCCGTCTCCGTCTCAGTGACCAACGCCGCTGGGCACAACTTGATCCTCAAACGGACAACATCGAAACCGACTGAGCATGGTGGCCAAGTCGCAAATCCAAACGGCGATCCTCGGAACGAGTCTGATGATGGCCATCACGTGCGGGTACATTTACGAGTACTACCAGCGGAACAAGCCGTCGCCCGAAATTCCCGTTCAGTCGTGGGACAAGTACGTGAAGATGCGCAAGGAGAGCGGCAAGGACTACTGATTGTTGGAACTTTTTAGATTTTGTTGGTTTTGATTTAGAATGATGAGTAGAAGACTTTATGAAACAAAAATAAAAATAAAAAATACTTATATCCAAGTTTTTATTCTGTTCGATTGGTTTCCTGACCTACTACTTATCATTTCAAACAGTCACACTGATTCTCACGTTCACTTCCGTTCAGATGTCACAAACAGGTCCGTTCGTTCGAGTAACAACAGTCAGTGCACCGCTCAAAGGATCCTTCCCGCTGGACCACGAAGGCACCTGCAAACTCGAGATGCTCAAGTGAGTCTTTCCTTTGTTTTCCTTCGAAACTCTCGATTCTTGCAGCTACATGGTGTGTCTACACGAGAAGAAACAGCAGAACAGTGAGTGTCGTCACGTGGCGAAGGACTACTTCGAGTGCCGAATGACGCACGGACTGATGGACAAGGAGGAGTGGCAGAAGCTCGGCTACGGCTCCGAAGCCAAGACGATCTCGCAGTGATACCTTCTTCTAACTCCACAACCTCTAGTTCTCTTCTCTTTTTCCTCACACAATTCCTTGGCCTCCAGAGGAATAAACAAGTTTTTGCGCTGTTTCGTGTTTCTTCTGATAAGCGCGGCGCGGCGACGGCGGTGCCAGTCGGTACCAGGGACAGCCCCGTTTGGAACCAGCTGCGTCTTGTTATCGAATGACTCCCGGAGCACTCGACTCGCTGATAAGGCGAGTTAGAGCGGTGATAAAGAGCGGCCGTGTTCTGTGAACTGACGATGTTTGTCGAGTGATGCCGACGGAAGGATTTGGCGGATGTTCCGGAGACAACAGTCAAGATCTGAGCATTCAGAATTTCGAATTCTGAACTCGGCCTTATGCAAAATCATGTTTTTCCATACTACGTGTTCCTTAATCAGTTGCGTAGTGTCCCGTGATTCTGTGACCAGTGTGTGGGCTGACATTCCCCGTTCCGATCTTCCACCCTCTGAACTTTCCCCTACTCTCGTCACGGAAACATTAACTGATAAAACAGTTACCGTAACTGTTCAACTGGCCTAAATATTGTTGCGAAACTTCCATTCGTAACTCGAATTTGTGCAGAATTTCAAAAAGATTTATTGGATGAAATGTTGGAATTCTCATCAAGAAAAGACATAGTGGATGCGATAAATCGGGGGATCATTTTCATAATTTCAACTGGGAGAAATGTGTGTTTTCGGGGGGTTCAAAGTGGCTTGCGGGTCGCTGATACCGGTACTTGGAAATAGGGGAAAACTGGAGAGGAACGTGATCTACACGAGCTGGATAATCGATGACTAGATGGGGGAAAAGAAACTCGTTTGATAGGATTCGGGAGGCAATTTCAGCAGAATTGGTGCGGGAGTTGAGAGCAAGATTCAGAGGTACATATGATTGAGACGAAGTGGGCGATGCGTGGAAACAGTTCAGAAGTGCTTGTATTCCGGGGCGAATTTAATGGTGCTGGTGATGGGATCCGTCGGAATCTGATGAGGAGCTGAAGATGATGGCGTCGTGACGGACGGGACGGAATCAGATGATGTTGAAGATGTTGGAGACGTCGTGGATGACGGGAGGACGGTGTTGTAGGACTGGTAGAAGACTGGCTCGTAGTACTGTAGTCGCATTTGAGCTTCGTTCAAAGCATCACGAAGCACTTTGATCTGGAATCAATTAGTAAGAGGATGTTCTCGATTACTGTAGTTACCTGGTTACGAAGCATCAGGTTGTCAGTCTCCAACTGCATCTGATTCTGAACCCTTCGTGCACGGCAATTCAGTGCGTAGCCCCGGTTTTTGAGAGTCCTTCTCTTCTGCTTCCACTGCATCACTACACTTCTGTCTTGACCCTGAACTCGAGGAAATCAAATCAATTAAGGCAGAGAAACACTCACCATAAGTTTTTGATTAAGCTGTCTGACGGAGATCTGTGCGAGTTCCTCATCGGACAAATCGTGGAACTGTGACTGTGACTGCGGGGACACGGATCCCGGCGAGCGGGAGCCGATTGAAGACGTCGGACTGAGTTGACGGCTCATAGCGGAGTCGCTTGGGACAGGGCGAGCGGTTGAACACCGCGACTGCGGAGCAACTGAAATTCGCACGATTCGGAACAGTTTGGGAGGGTTCGAGGGGAGGGCGGAGCCTGGGTGTGATGCTTGTGAGGCAGAGAGAGCACTGGGGGAGAGCTCTTTGTGCTGATAAGGAAAGTGGTGCAGGCAGAACCAAAAGTAAACAAAGGACTGGGGGAGGGGGACGATGGAAGCGAAGCAGGCCGGGATTCCGAAGAGAATCCTTGAAGGTGTCAAATCAAAAATGTGAAATCAGAAATCAGGCCAAACCAAAATGAAAAAGAAAATAGGTGAAAGCGAAAAGAAAGAAAACAACTTTGAACCGACAAGAGAGAGAGAGAGAGGATAGAGCAGGTCTCTGGTCTGCAAAGAAATGGTTAGAGTTCTAGACAGACGATCGTTTCCGGGGACGGTGGGCGACACGTACCTGTTCAAAGTTGTCTTCCTGAGGAGGTGCCGTCGGAAGCATCGGAACCATCGGGACGATAGGGACCACTGCCTTGCCGGCGACGGTCGACAGCACAGTGCGCATGCTGTTCTCGATGGAATCCGCCAGAAGAGCACCTACCTCGTCTTCTGCTTCTTCCAGTAGCAAGTTGGCAGCTGATGAGTTGATCTTCTCGTCCTGAACGATCTTTCTTATCACTATCACTATCACTATGATACCTGATATCTCCTACAAGCATCCACCAACTGCTGCACATCATCGTCCATCGTCTGCTTCTTCCTTCCGACGATTGAGAAGCTCCGCGCGAATTTACTAGCTGCTTGAAGAATCAGATCATCTCCTGTCCCCTTTGCCTCTACTCACCGTCAGTTTGTGTCGACGCATCCGTCGAATGAGTGCTTCCCCGAGACACCGGAACATGGACCGATGCTGTTCTAGTGACCCCGCCGCCCATGCTGGAAGATTTGCTGAAAATGAGTGGACCACTGAACAACTACTCTAACGGGTCGGATGCTCACCTCGCCGAGCCACTCTGAACGGATGTTCTCGCAGTCGTCTTCGACCCAAGATGTTGTTGTTTACTCGTGCTGTCGTACGCTGCTTGAGAATTTCCGAAATGGCACCTAATGAGTTTTGTGGTTGTGTAGGACGCGCGGATGTTCTTCTCGGGATGCATGACGATGATGTAGAGCTTTGGGAAGAACAACAACGCCAGTGCCACGGAAGCGGATAAAGAGTAGGAGAAGCTCATGACAAGGGCCTTGTGGGTGGTTCCCATGTGCAGGACGAGGAAGGCGATCCAGACGACGACTGTGCAGTACATTGTGAATCCGATGAACTTGGCTTCGTTGAAGTTTTCAGGGAGGTTTCTTGTTTTGAAGGCGTAAAGTGTACATAGGGAAATCAAGAAGAAGTCCCAGAAGAAAGGGACCAGGAACGACTTTGTCTCGGTGTCACACTCCAGTATCAACTTTCTCGGGAGAGCGTACTTGGCATACGTGGCATCTGGCCAGTCACGCATCAAACCGACTCCGACTATAACACATTGCACTGCGACAAGGATCCAAGTGATGACGACCTACAAATTTGTTATGAAAGTGGGAAACTAGGCCAAGTATACCTGTGAGAACGTTGTCAAGAACCTTGGCTTCTTCGTCAGAATCCTTTTCTTACTTCCCGCCAGTATCCTGGCTATCCGATTGGTCTTGGTGAGAAGAGCCGAGTAAACTACAGCGAATGCAATCGGAGGGATGACCCTGGTGATGAAACAAGAAGATGGGGACGGTGTGGCCAGAAGGGCAAAGGAGACGGCGTAACAGGCAACGAGTCCGGAGAGGATGATGTAACTGAGTTCTCGAGTTGTGCTCTTGACAACTGGAGTAGAGTTGTGACGGAGGAACACGGCGAGGGTGGCGAGACTCGTGATGATTCCAGTTACCGCCAGGACGAGGGCAAGGATATGACCGAAGGAGGTCCAGGAGACAACTTCGGGGATGATGTCTTCGCAGCCGGTTCGGTTGGCATTGGGCCAGGAGCCGAGAGAACAGTTCATGCATTGGTTAGTGGTCTTGTTGACGTACTGGATGTCGAGACACGACTCACAGATCCAGCAGCACGCCATCGTCTCTCGTTGCTGAAAAACAATGCTTATAATAGCGTCGGATGCATCCACTCACCCTTTGACCAAGTCCACATGGTCTACTGCAAACACTCTCCGGCAACAGCTCCGTTTTATCAAAGAACATCGATCGAGCAGTCATATCCAGCTCTTCTACTCCGTAATCATTGATGGATTTGAACGATCCGACTTCAGCATACGGATTGTCGAGATCCTTTGTTCCGATATAGTTCAGAATGTCATACCAAGCTGGCGGATCTCCATTTCTGTCGAAGTAAACTGGCTGTTTGAACTGATCACTGTAGGTCACATTTAGAAGATATTCGTAGAGAAGAGTTCCGTTTCTTGACAACATTTCAGTGCAAAGCGTCGAGTTGTCTCTGAAGGATTCGGAATTCGAAGGAATCATAAGAATTCTACATACCGACACCTATCCTGATACATCGCCTTGAGTCCCAGTGCAACAACTCTGATGGAGTTGATCACTTGCGACAGCTTCGGATCCTCTTTGTACTGCTCGTCGAGATTCTCATCTCCAGTGCAGATTCTGATGTTTTCGTTGTTCTTGTCCTCTTTGGAAACTGCGAATTGGCAACTGAAAACAATAATGTATACGAGGACGAAAGATGTGATCTCACTTGAACTTCTGCTGCCAGAACTCTCTGAACCACGGATTCATCGTGTTGTTCTCTGGATGCAGTGCCGTGTAGTACTGTCGGAATCCCGGAATCTTTGGAGCATGAATCCGAATCGAGAATGACCCCTCGGCCTCTTCCTCCAGTCCCTCCACCACATCATTCCTGTCTGCCCATCCATCGGATCCTATCCACTGGAACCTCTTCATCGCTCCCTTCCCCTCGGCGAGATGCTTCTGAGCTTTGAAGAACTGTCTCATCGAGGCTCCCTCACAGAAACACACAACCACTTGTGGTCGGGAGTTCTGGCTGTCGAGTCGGGAGAGGACTTGACGGTACTCCTGATCGCTGGCCAGTGTTTTGATCTTCTCGGAGTAGGCGATGCAGACGGAAGAGGATCGGTGGGCGATGAGTCGTTCGAGACTCTCGAATCCTTTCTCTCCGTAGTTTCCTGGAAGATTAATAGGTCATCGCTTCTTTGTTTTTTGTCATGGAAGTGCACAGATAAGGGCCGGCCGATCTATCACAGTCCAACTCCCCAGAGGGTCCCCTACCAGTTCATCTTTGAACCACTCTCTCCGGCTCTTCAACTCTTTTTCCGCCACCCCGATTCTCTCTTCAAAAGTAGTCGAAACGGATATCAACGTCTACTTCAGATACAACAATTTAATTATTTTTTTTGCAAAAATCCCTCCGATTCGCCACCCTCAAGACTCGAGTCGCTTCGAGCTGCCGCGGCTTCTTCTCATCAGATGGCAAAAACGAGATAGACACAAATTCGATTCCATTTGAAGCACCCGCAGGGCATGAGTGAGGGTGAGAAGAAGAAGAAGAAGAAGCGTGCTGTGCTCTGATTCATTTTAGAGGGTGAAAAGGCGGCAGAAGGCACAAAAAGAAGAGGGTGGGTGTGGGAGGACTGACCGGCCGAGTAGAGCACCGCCACGTAGGTCCAGTTGTAGTGATGGAGCAGTCGGTTGATGGCTTGGGCCTGGAACACGTCGGAGGGCACGACTCGCAGGAAGTAGCCGAACTGCTCCTTGTCGGACAGATCGGGTGTGGTGGCTGAGTAACCGACTTGCGGGATCCGGAACACCTGAAGCATCGGGTCATTCGGAAGTCAAGGAGGCGGTCCCACCTGCAGCAAGTTCTGCACTGCAATCGTCGACGAACTCTTTCCCGGTCCGATCACCGCCACCACCGGCACACTCTTCTTGTTACAGCCGGGAGTTTGACAACATGAGCATTGAGCGACGCCTTCTCGAAGGAATGCTATCGTTTGTTCCATTGCTATCCGTTCTGTCCAACAAGAGTCTCTGAAAATTGAACTTGATCGGAATCTGAGAATCAGCGTACCGTATTGATAAGCCGAGTTTGAATGGCAATTCCTCGTTGAGCTGTTTGACTGTGAGCATCGCGATCTCTGATCTCTGTATGCCGTACTGCTCCCAGATCTCTCCACAGCTCTCGGATCCGGCGATCTGTCGATGGATCGGGAACAGCGCGCCGATCTGAACGAGAAGCTTCGGATCTAAACTTCAACAGTGCCTAATACCTGAATCTCGCCGTGAATCTCTGCGACGAGCATGCGTGCCGACTGCTGAACAGTCGTCTTGGCGACGACGTCGACGACGCGAAGCATGAGAAGTGTGACATGACTGTAGAGCATCTTCTGCCGGCCTCTCTGCTACACTCCTCACTCTTTGTCTCTACGACCTCGCCTTCATTTCCTTTTTTCTGAAATCACGAGATTTTGGAAGGAAAACGAGAGGAGAGGAAGTGAACACGAGGAAGGAAGGAAGGAAGGAAGATCTCTCTCATCTCAAGAAGTTTTTCTTCTTGGCCATTCAGAAGAAAAGACGGGAAGGGTGAAACGGAGGGTAAACAACGGAGAAGAGCGACGAAGATATGAGATTTCAGCGCTAGGTTATGTAATAATAATAGTAATATTATATGGGTCGGTTGGTCGGATACGGATAGATATCCGATGAAGAAGGAAGAGGGGAGCAGCGGGGGAGAAGATGTGCACTTTTGGCAATCAGAAGGAGTGGGCGGGGCATTGGGAGATGAAGCTGGAAGAGATCGGAGGCAATGGAGAGGTATTGGTTTGGGAGAAGATCTTGATGATCAACTTGAACTCAGTCAGCTCAATTGATCAAGAAGTTTCCTTCCAATTCATTAGAATTCGTAGAAGTTACAGTTTCCAGTGAGCAGGGTCAAAGTTTGGAAATGCAAAAGAAATACTTTGGAACTGGAAGATTCTATCATCTGAATAATTTAGGTTGATGGCATTACTGATCAGGCAGAACCTTATCTCAGTCCACTTTTACAGTTTTGTTTTCGCCTTCCTATCAACAATCCACACAGGACCCACTCTTCCCAACAACATGCCCAAGTCAACAGCAACCTTCGAACCTTGTAATCGGCTTTGTGACGTCACGCCGCCAATCCTTCTTCCAAAATGCTTCAGAATCTCGAATGACATGTCACAAGGCACCGGGCGAAACGAAGAACTCTGTGAGAACCCGGCCGACGAGGACCAGAACCAAAAACAGAAATCGAGCGAATGATGGAGAGAGTGTTCTTTATCACCTTATCAGTCAGTCAGGAGAAGAAAATGAGCATTTTCTTGTGTTGACCCCTTCTGATAACGTGTCGAGAGAGTGTACAGAAGTGAGAGAGTGCAGAGAAAGACACAGGCAAACGGAGAGGGAAAAAACTCTGTTTTGCGTCTTTGCTTCGTCTTGCCCGCCCCGTTTTTCTTCCATACATTTTCAATTATTAGTCGGTTTTTCTTGCCTTTTTGGTCTTCTTTTCCCCCGTTCAGAAGTCAGTGAAGGAATGAAAAAGAAATTTGGAAAAGTGTGGGAAGATTTTAAAAATTCGAGAGGGAAAAGAAAAAGAGAAGGAATGAAAAGGTGGGGGCGGAGAGAAGGAAAAACAAATATGGTCAATCAAAGAATGAGTCAAGATGTGGAAAGAGACACGACGGGAGCCAAAGAGTTTGGGGAGGAAGGGGATTAGAGAGACTGTAGAGAGGAGATGGGCGGGAAGTGTACAACTTTCAGAAATCCAAGGTGTCTTGCGAAACTGTACAGTGAAGAATCTTTCAGAGGGTTTAAGAGAGTTAGAGAGAAACGGAATGTTTCGTTTTTACTTTTGGAATTTGAAAGTTGCTGAATCTTCTTTTTCTGAAAAACAACGTAAAGCCGAAACTGATTGATCATAGGTTTCTCCAGGACTCATTAACAGCTGAATCTGACTAAACTCTTTCCATTCTCGTGATCTCTTCTCGAATTGGCTTCACTAGTCAAAACATTCTTCTAATTGGATACAGTAGCCGTGAGAAGAACCAACGAGACCACAAATCTTCTCATAAATCCGTGTCCTCAGGGTACTTCCGCCCCTGCAATTCGCCGCACAAAAGGCGCTTTCTGGCTCGGGGGGAAGGAAGAGCTCAAAAATTCAAATTAGGTTCTTTCTTTCGCTTTTCATGGTCCGTTTTTCAGGGACGAGAGAGCGAGAGGAAAGATTAGTTTTGTGGAATGGGGGAGACATATCTTGTAGAAAAAGAGGGTGTTGTTTAGTGAAGAGCAAGCGAAGAGACCGGAAGTCGTGGCTCCAAAGTTCAAAGAAGCACCGATATAGATGGGGAGGGACTGGGGTAATTGGGAGGGGTGACGTGGCAGATTCTGAGAAGAAAAGGAATCAGGAAGGGTCAGGTTGGAATCGAATAAACGGGAGAGAGAGGAGTTACCATGGAGGAATGTGTTGGGAAAAACAAGGGGAGTGGAGTGGCGGTTTTATGTTGTTTTGATTCAGGAATGACAGATTCTGGATTCAAAGGGGGCAGAAATGAAATGGATCAAGAGGAATGAACACTGTGAAACTGTTGAAACGAGAAAGTTCTCAAGGAGGCAAGACTCTAGGTGAAACGTCAAGGATGTACAGTAATCCTGTGCCAACCTTTAACCTTTCTGATTGTCAACAGAGCACATTTCCCACACTCTGGATCAATCAGTGCAAGAAGATCTGCCGGAAAGAGACACGGCAAACAGAGAGAAAACATCTCGGAGAGAGTCTCTTCGCGCCGCTCATCCTACTTTTTGTATTAGGTATCCGGCCATTCGAAATGAAGGTAATAATCAGTGTGTGCCTCGTTTTCTCGCAAACACATACATTCCAAATGAGGCGCGGCTCCGAGAGGGGGCGGGGCTTAGGGCAGGAAGTGCCACGTGGCATGATGACTTTTGTAGGAAAGAGAAAATGAGAAACACACGAAGACACACACACTTGTCTGGAAAAAGATGTGTCGTATAGAAAATGGGATAAAAAAGAGTTGAAGAAGGAGGCGAGAAGAGCGCCGAGAGAGACATCCAAATCAGTCGTCGCCTTGCGTATTTTGACGAACTTATGTTAACTCAACGCCTTCTTTTCCTCTTCTCGCTCTTTCTCGTCAGAATTCTCGCGCCGCGCTTTCGTCGTCGTGTCGTCGTGGGGCCGATTCTGAAGTGAATGTAAAGGAGAGAAGAAACAGAAAGAGCCGCCGAGACCCGCCCACCCGCCGTTTCGAGGCTCTCTCTCTCGTGTTTCGAAAGGATTCACAGGCAGACGAGGGCGGGGTTTCGCACTTTTCAAATGGACATTCCCAGTTTGTGAACTGAGCCCGATCGGTGACTCTGAATCCAGATGCCGATTCGGGAATCCAGGTGAGGTACTGTATTCATATCAATCTTATATTGAATGTTTCAGAACTCGAAGCTTTCAGCAATCGTCTTCAAGAATGTGACAGGTTCTACCACGACTTTCAGCAACCATAGACTTCCATTATGCTGCGTCTTCGAAATCTACAGTAACCCGGATACTGTTTCCATGCTGATTTTTGCCTGTTTCTAGTTTTTTTCTTGGCTTTTTGCTGCAAAAAGTTCAGAAGTTTGCAATAGATTCTTATCAGATGACTGGAAGTTGGGATCGTGATTGGATCATTCTAGAAGTTCATAATTTCTAATTTTTTAACTTACATGATTCATTTTCGATCTCCATTTGAATCCCTCCCGATCCCTCTAAAATTGGTGTCCTATTTTGCAGAAGAGCATCCTCTTTTCCCGGTTCATTCTCCCAAAAACTGCTTATCTCATTATTTCCGAAAAGCGATATGGAGAGAGCGAAAGAGAAAAGTGAGGGTGGACAAATGAAGGAACGAAAAGGAAAGAGTCCGTTTCGAAATGATGTCAGTCGAGAAACACGTCACGGTCTGCAGGGGCGAGAAGAGCATCTCTCGATGATGCTCGGGACGAGTTCAAAGGTGTCGGGGCCGTGTTCAGGTGTTCCCGTGAGAACATGTGTTTTGAATTGAGCATTTGATGGGGGACACAAACAACGTATCATCAAAAAGAACATGCTACCTACATCAAAAGTTGTCAAAAGTCTGAATTCTCACTAGAGCGCACTTCGAAACAGTGCGGAACTCTCTCTACGTCATAATGACTCGTTCTTCTCGCGGCTCTCCTCCCCCACTTTTTCCACTTTTTCATCTTTCGAAGAGGTGAGAAAAACGCGGCGAATTCTATTCAATTTGTCGCCTCTCTCGGGCCGTTTCTGCTCCGAAAAAGGGCACATTTTGTGCTTGTCCGACACGACGAAACTCGACAATTATGATTGGTCCGGAAGGGAAAAAAGAGCAAGAGTAGGGGAAACGAAACAGAATCGAGGATTGGAGGGATCGGTGCAAAGGGGTTCAGAAGACGTTCGGATCCATTTCACAACAGAGGGAGGCGAAACTATCGTGGCTTGGTTCCTTGAAAAATTAAAGAGTAGATTGGAAAATTGGAAAATTAGTCGGGACAATAGTGTGCTCAGCGAGCTCTGGCATTCTCTGAAAACTAAAAGAAAGGATGGATTGTGTCGGGGAGTTATCCTTTTCGCCCTCTCCGAAATGGGCCATTAGGTTCAGCGGAGCCGCCCGACCAGCCAATTTGTCATCGCCGCCCGAGTTTGTCATACATATTTTTGAAACTTTCTCGAGCTGGCCGAGACAAGAAGACACCGCGTTTTGCATCATTATTCGAGAAAAAGGAAACGCTTCCTGAAAGGAGACGAGCCAAGAGTTGGGCGCACAAAAAGGTGACAAAGAAAGTGAGTTTCTTCGGCGCAAGACGGCTGCTTGATTTGATTCTCGCTGTCGCATCCACTCAAATCGCACGTCGTCTTCGTTGACTTCTACTATTCGATTAGTTTCATAACCGAGCGAGTCGGTATGAAACAGTACGTTTTATTTACATTGTTTTAATACAAGCGACAAAATGACTCGTGACAGGTTTTGGTTCCCAAGATATTTTTGGGCAAGAGAACAGGGTAGAAACGGAATAAATAAATTACTATTTAAATAAATGCTCAGAAATCGTATCATTTATCAGTTTCCTCCGAGACGAGCACCAGCTCCTCCTGGCCACTGGTGTCCTCCACGTGGTGCCTGTCGTGGTCCGCGGATGTCTCCATTCTGTCCGTGAATTCCGCCGTCTTCGTTCGGAATCAAACGATGCAGGAATTCAGGAGTTGAGATCAGATCGACACCGTACTCATCGGGATACTTGAGAGCGACAAAGAAGTAGGCGTGTCCGACAAAGATTCCAACCAGTTCGTTGGTGCCACCGCCACGGAGCACAGCATTGAAGCCCCAGAGCACCCATGGAAGGTAGCGAGCCGGGAAGCGCATGCCGAACCAGAACGAGACGATTGTGTCCTTGTTGACTTGGCACCAGACGTAGAGCACGGAGATTACCATTGGTTCGAGAAGGAAGTAGATGTCCAATGCCATGCACAGACCCTGGAAAGAGAGGATTCATGTGTAAAAGTGACAGCTTTTGAAAAGTTGTGAAAGTTTTATGCTATCTTCAGAAGCACAGCTTCACCATAATGAAAATGAGAATTCTGAAGCTTTGTGAACAACAGACATTCCACTCTTTGAACACTTGCCTGTATTTTCAGTTTAAGCAATATTTTGAATTGAGAAAAAACTTACTGCACAGAAGAACCAGTTGAAAATGAGCATGAAGAGGTAATCAGCTGATCGTCCTCTGTATGTTTCTCTTTCCAAAGCCTTGGAGTAGTTGTACAGGAAATAACACATCATCAGCCAGTGGAATCCTGTTTGCGGCGTTACCGGATAGTAGATCAGAGCCGTCAGAGGCCTCCAGAACTGTAAATTCGGAAATGAATTTAAGAAAAACAAAATGAATGTTTACCTGGAACTTATTAACGACAAGATCCCACTGAAGGAACATCCATTGCGCGTTGAGGAGTCCGAACCGACCGAGAAGTGGGATAATTGTAGAGGCGAGGAACCAGTACCGGGTTACCACGGGGATTCCGAGTACGAAACTCTCTAAATCCATCTGAAAATATAAACTTTTTCAAGTTTAAAGAGGAAGGAAGAGCTCGGAGGACAAAGAAGAGAACAATATAGCTGACGTTGCGCAAAAGAAGACGATGTTGTGACACGTGTACCTAGCCGATCGATTTTCGGCTGGAGACATTGTTGCGAAACACCCCTTTCCCTTTTTTCCGATTTGCGTTGAGAACTGATAAAAACATAGTTTCTCGAGTTTTCCAAACAATCTTATCAATGAAAAAGTGTATGATAACCTTGTGACTTCATTTCCACTGCTTGTTACCTGACGAAATTGTGATTTTTATTGAGTTGCAAGAAAAAATTAAGTTATTTTGTAAAATTTCGAAAAAATTAAAACTGAAAAAGCGATGAAAATGCGATGAAAATGGGGTTGAAGCCGAGCGGCTCTCCACGCAGCAGACACTCTCGCCGTCAAATCGTGGCGAGACCCGCCGGCCACAGTACTCCGCTTCTCTTAGTGAACGTGTCGTAATTCGACATTGATCGATGCGCCATCTCAAAACACGTTTGTCTCCACCTGTTCCACTGCTTCTCACTTCACTTTTCTCAGAATCTTCCTTCTTAACGCATCGAAACCGTTTCTTCCCAGCCGTCCTTCCCAAAAATCAATACGACCAAAGTTTCAGAATGACGGAAAACATCGACGTTGCGGCCGCGGCGGTGCCCGCTCCAGCTCCAGAAGACGTGGAATTGACAATCAGACAAGCTTATCAGGCTGAAAATGACTTCGTTTTCACATGTCCCCTTAACTGGAGCATCAAAGAGATCAAGGAGCACATCAAGAACTGCATCGACAAACACCCGGTGAGATTTTGCATATTTCAAACATTGTTGTTTGTTCTAAACATCAAAATACAGTTGCAAAAACGCAAAAGAAAACAAAACGAAAAAAATATGTGGTTTTTCTGCAACTTTTATACTTTTTCAGGCTGTCTCCACGCAACGTCTAATCTTCTCCGGCGCCTCACTCAAAGACGACATGATTCTCTCGAACATTTTGAAAGAGAGGTGAGTTATTGACAGTCTCAAAGTTAAAACGTTATCTAAGGGTCTAAATATATGTTGGGAAACTAAAAAACAACAATTAATTGAAAAAAGTTCAGAAGTCACGTAGCTGGAGAGCAAATCTTCTTCCATCTGGTGATTGCTCAACCGTATCAAGCAGCTACTCCAGCGCCGGCAGAAGCCCGCAGAAGGAATGTAAATACCGGTGGAACCAGAAGACAAAAGTAAGTTGTTATTACTCGAAGAAAATAATTTTAGTCAGTGTATTTCCAGTGCTACGACTGATCCTGCCACTACAGAAGCTTATCAACAGAACATGGTTGCCTGGCAGCAGTACTGGGCAGCATACCATCAACTGCCAGCTGAAACCCAGATCGAAGAGCACCAAAGACTGATGGCACACTACTATTCGTATGCCATGTCGGCCACTGCAGCTGCTGCACCAGCTCAGGCGGTTCCGCGCAACAACTTAGCAATGGGTGCTGCCTTGTGGAGAGCCCGTGTGCAGGGACACGCTGCAGCCGCAGCAAACGGAAACCAGGCTGCCCAGAATGGTAACAACAACAACCAAGGAAGAGTCGACATTCTCGAAGTCGGATACCGTATTTTCAAACTTGTTCTTCTGTTCTCGGCTATTCTCCTGTACTCGTCGTTCGAGAGATTCGCCCTCGTCCTGTGCGCAGCGCTCTTCATCTACTTCATCCAACTTCGCAGAAACCATGCACGCAACCGTGCACAGGCTCCAGCAGCCGCTCCAGTTGTTCCTGCCGCTGCTCAAGCCGAGCCACATGTTAATAATAACAACAACGGAGAGAACGATGGAGAAAACGCGGTAAGGAAATTAAAGATTTCGAGTAGTTACTCTAGAAACTTCTAAATATAAATTGTGAGCTTCTATGAAAAAATCTAGGTTGAACAGTATTTGAACCCTAACAGAATTCAATAAACTCACGTACCCAATTACAAATCAGAGTTTCCAGGCTCCACCAGCCGAAGGAGAACCTGCTTCAGCTCCGGAAGCTGCCCAGCCAGTCGTCGAACAGCAGAGCGGCATGCAAGTCTTCATCGCCACGTGCTACTCATTCGTCACTTCATTCTTTGCATCTCTCGTCCCAGACCATCCTATGCCGATGGACCTTAATTAAACCTCCTGTCCTCTTCCAAGATGTCTCCCTTCAAAAAGTTTGCAATTGTATTTTCTGTCACCTTTGGTAATATCCCCGTCCGGATTCGCCCCTTTCCCGATGCCCTCCTGTACAACCCACTCAGCTTCTACTAGTTTCGCACCGTCTAGACACTTCTTGTGTATATGTATCTTTATATCGCTGTTCTCCATCGCGGGTTCCTCCCTTCTTCCTTTTCCGAATAAACTTTATTACGATTTGATTCGTTCAGAACGTCCATTATGCACGACAGACTGGTCTGCATCTCCCTCTCTTTTTTGACCACTGTCCATTTCTGACCATCACCATTTCTAGTTTTTCCTCCGCTTTTTCTCTCCTTTCCTCTCCTCATCATCATACTTTTCGCCTCGTTTCGCACACTGGTTCTCTATTGATTTATTAGAGTTTCTGCAAATAAGGAAGATGTTTTTCTTCGGTTTCATGTCACTCAAAAAGACAAAAAACGAAGAGAAGGGTAATTATTTTGGGGAAAAAGAAGAAATGACACGGAATAAGCGCCAAGGTTAGACTCCAACCCAGAATTACGACGACGACGTTGAGAATTCGACAAAAAATTTGGAACGCTTCACGAATTTGCGTGTCATCCTTGCGCAGGGGCCATGCTAATCTTCTCTGTATTGTTCCAATTTTAGTATATGTTCTCGGAAGAACGGAAGGGTTCATGGACGGTCCGGTTATATAGGGACGGCTGGGACAGCAGCCGACACCCTCCCGGGTTCCGACCGTCTACACGCCTTCTGTGTTGTCCCAGAATCGATATAGTGTGGGGTGGACGGTCGGAACCCGGGAGGGTGTCGGCTGCTGTCCCAGCCGTCCCTATATAACCGGACCGTCCATGAACCCTCCCGTTCTTCCGAGAACATATACTAAAATTGGAACAATACAGAGAAGATTAGCATGGCCCCTGCGCAAGGATGACACGCAAATTCGTGAAGCGTTCCAAATTTTTTGCCAAATTTCAGGTCACTGTTCCTTTTTCTGGATCCGCTTGTGTAAACTTCTGGTTAGCTATTCTCCAGAATCCAGTGGTCATATCAACATCAGTAGAGTAATGATGATCATAAAAGGAAAGGTGCGTCGTGTGTCCTTTCCATATCATTTCCCTTCCATCCAATCAGTGATAGTTTCGGTTTCGATCCCCCACTGGTTTCGTCTTCTCCCACCGAAGACAACAAGTAGAATCCCCAATTAGATCCATCAAATTGGCACCTAACCGAAGGGGTCGACATCTCTCTCCTTGTCGTTTCTTTTTTCTCGGGAGAGTTGTTTTGTGTTCCGAATGACCTAGTTGCCAGCAGATTCTCGGAGGAGAAGATGAGGGAATGAAAGGAGGTCCCGTCGGATGGCGCCAAGGTCAGTTCGATGCGTTCATCGCAGCGTCTGCGTCTCGGCTTCTCTCGCAAGAGCGGTTTCATGTCGAATTGCTTCTCAGTTTCGAACCTTGGAATGAACGAGCTCTGATGAGAAAGCTCCTGGGGATTCAACAGTCGAGAAGACTACTGTATCCGTTACAGTAACCATCCAGGCTGTACTAGCCAACAAGCTAATCTTCATTCCACCAACGGATTACTGTAGACCTCCAGATAGCTTGGAACCTATATTTGGATTGCATCCAATGTACCTAAAAGTTGAAAGTCATCCCTCTCTCTCACTTCGTTTCTCTCTCTCTCTTTCACGTTTTCACAACAATGCGCGTACGATTCGCCCCTCTGCGAATCGTTCTCATCCACCGTTTCTGCCGTCGAAGGCCGTCGTCCGTCCGCTTCTTTTCGCCTTTCGCCTCGTTCTCTCTCTCCATTTATCCCCCATTTTCCTTTCTTGTCCTCCGCTTTTCCTTTCCGTTTCTATTTCTCCTTCTTCGCCTTCTAAATCAAAATCGGCCAATTTTTCGATTTTCATATTGATAGTGAAATCCTCGTGGTGACGCCGGTCCCCGTTTTTGAGAGAAGCACTGGACTGGATCCCCCTCTTGGATCTCGTTTCAACCGTTTCTTTTCCCTCCAAACCCTTCTCTTCCCTTTTTATTTTATCATCTCGAGAATTTCGACACGGCGATATCAAAGAGACGTGCCAATCAAATTTTCACTTTTTTTCTCGCCAGATCTTCTCCAAAATCTGCGTCGATTACGAAGTTGTCGGTTCGGTTTCTGATCGTTCTCATAGTTCCGAATGCGACATTGTACTAGTGTCTAGAAGTAGAGGAGTACTGTAGCAAACATTACACTTTTCGGCAGATTTCTAGAATTCTTACAGTCTACGTGATAAGCGCGCAGAAACTGATAAGGACCAAACTAGAAGAACTTTCGAATGCTTGTACTTGTACTGAACACCTTTGCTCACAATGATCTTGAAATCCAGACATTATGTAAATTTCCAAGTTTGAATTTTCCAACTTTTATATGAATTTGCTCATCTGAATCTTCAGAGAACACTTCTAAAGCATAAAAGTGCTTCTCAGACTATTCCATTTGAAAAGATGAGCTCAAACAGAGCACTTTAAGCTAAGTTATTAGACTCATTTCGGATGCCCACTTTGCAGTGGGCTACACTGTCTGGCAATACCAGTTAAAACCAGTCTTGCTAACAAGTCTCCGGTGACTCAATCACACTTTTCGACATTCTCACTTTTTATCCGTTCCGATCAGCTTGCCACGTGGCACCTTTCGTCTCTCTCCGTAACTTTTTCTGTGTCTCTGCGCTGCAATTGCGGCCTGACGACCTTCTCTGCGATTCTCGCAGTCGTTGTCGCAGCGACGATTCAAGCGATTTCACCTTCGTACCAGTCGGTACAGGTCGGTGCGCGCGGCGTGTACGGGCGGCCGATCTCCCGTGTCTCTCGCTTCTTTACCACCCATTCGATGGAAGAAAGAGAGTTGTATTCGGGAGAGAAGAAGAAGACGGAGGAGGAGGAGAGGTGTACAACTTGACCCCCAAAAATTGAAGAAGAATACGATGGGAAGAGGGGTGCAAATGGTGAAGTGAAAAGAAAAAGAGGAACAGTATGAGTGTGAAAAAGAGAAAATGCGAGGTGTCATAATGGAATAATTACGGGGGGATTGGGGGGTCCCTCGTGTTCATACGATCTCCGAATCAAAGGCAAACACGTTCAGAAGCACATGACGTCAGGGATCGAAAGTGGACATCAAGTACACTTCTTCGATTTGACCATTCCAGTTTGAAAGTCCAAAGAAGCTTCTTCTGAAAGCTTTTAAGATCTTGAATACGTCGATTCTCCTGAATTATGAAAAAATCACATTCTTTCTGAACTTCAAACACATCAATCTCCTAGAATGCTCAACGTTTCGAGGTTCAAGAGTACTGTAGAAGTATTCCGGCTCAGTAGCTTCTGGCTTCAGTGAATCCCCTGCCATCGCAGGCTTCCCTCAACAGTACGAAGATGTTTTTCGGTTCGAAACCGTACCCCTCTTCCCCATCGTTTTTCCCTTCTGCTGTCACTTCCAAAACGAAAGCTTCGGCTACTTTTCCCTCCGTTCCCCGTCTCCTTTCCTTCCCAACAAACATTCTCTCTGTGTCCTACGATCCGAATCATCACAGTGTCTGCCCTGAAGGCGACGGATCTGCGCGCCGATATGCAAGAACAGGTCCTGAAGGCTTCCGAAGACGACGACGACGGCCGAGGAGAAGAAGAAGAAGCCTCGGTCCGTCCATTATGCAAGAGAGTGCGCGAACAAAACGAGCGAACCGGTCCATCTCTGAGCGCCTCGATCTCTTCGTTTCGCCGTGTGCCTCTGTTTCCACGACGTCGTCTACACACACACATCGAATCCACGGATGAATGGCTGACGACTATTCTCGGGCGGCGCCACGACTGACCATTACTCTGCGTCTCGCCCTCCGCCCCGCTCTCTCGCCTCGCTTCTAGCTACCGTAATCGCCGCTCTGCTTGCAATTCGCCGCCGAACCGATCGTCGGTCCGAACCACCACCATCACAGCTATTTTCTCGCTTCTTTCACCCTATACACACACATTCATCCCCCCTTCATCTTCCTTTTTTCATTTTCAATTTGCCATATTTGCCATGCTACCGTATCCCTCACCTGCTCCGTTTCTCACCACATTTCCGCGTCTTGCCCTTTCCGGCCGCGGCTCTCTTTCGGCTTCTGATGACTCGACACGCTGAACAAACACGGCGCCGACCCTGCTGCCCCGCCCCGTCACTTTTTCTCAGTTTCAAATTTGAACGTTTTTTTTTTCTTTTTCTTTGCCTTTTTCGATTTCTCGCCAGGCCCCCTTCGAAAGTGACGTTTTTTCGCTGACCGCGTCTGCTGACCTACTATTTCCTTTTCCCGAGGTGGTTTCGCCGATTTGGCACGGTTCTCTTCTGTGGGGTCTTCTAATCTCTTCTGAAGGTTAGCCGTTTTCGCTTCTTTATGTTCACTTCTCCAGCTCTGATAGACCTCTTTTCTGATCCTTGAGGGTCTAACTACCTACCGTATCATCCTCCTATCACTGCTTCACAGAATCCTCCGATCCCTTGAATCTCCAGTCATTGCAGCTCATTTCAACACCTCTACAGTACTCCTCCTCCTTCCCTCCGTGACCCTAAACTTTCCCTTTCTCTCTTAGCTCTCCTGCTCCGCCACACTCTTCAAACACCTCGAAACCGTCACTTTTCCTTATCACTGCCGATTTGATTTCGGCGCCGTTTTCCTGATTCTCGCCTCGACCTTTTCCCTCTCTCGCTCTCTCGCCATTCTTTGTTTTATGATGTTTTTGTGTTTCTACCCATTCCGACTCTTCCATGAGCTCTTGCTCTTCCAGACGAACCCGCCCGTGAACGCTTCTCTTCTCACTAGGATCTCTTGAAATGGGCCAAGGAAGCGGGGACGACGGTGTTCCGCCGGCGCCGTTCTCATCTGCGCACACTCCGGCTCACTCTCCTCTATCCGTCGGCGTCTCCTCGTCTGCCACGTCATCCACGTCGACACCTCCACCACCGGCTACAGTATTAAGTGAGTCCCTTGGGTTACTGTAGCTTCATCTCTCCCCCGACGACGACCCCATCAGACCACTCCAAAGAAGAGACGGAAAAGGAAAAAGAAATCAAATCACCTCCTCCTCGTTTTTCTTTTCTTTTTCTTATCAAATTTCGTCGCGGCCGCCGGCAGGCTTATCACCTTATCTATCAAACACACAATGTTCTTTCTCCTGGGACGTGTACGGATGAAAACATGAAAGACAAAAAGACGGTTTCAGGCACACGGTCTTCTGAAACGGACTGGAAGCAGTCGAACGATGAGAGCCTCACGGAGCTCTGCATATTCCACGTGCCTGATAAGGTCGTCGCATTGGTGAGTGATAGACACTAGCAGGACCCTGTAACTGGATTGATCCATTTTCAGCCCAATCCAAAGCGATCGGAATGCACCTTACCCATGAATCTGATACTCAAACCCTCTTCAAAAAATCGAAAGAAATCCTCAATTTGGTCATCCGATCACATTCCCCGAGGTGTTCGATTTGGTCCCCTCGTCGGAGAGATCCGTCTCGTCGACGTGGATTCCGCCCTCGTCTGCCCTGCCGAAGCATCGATGGCCGGAGGCACGGCAGCTCAAGAAGAAGTTCCATTCGACGAGTTCCCGGATGAGTGGAAGGTCTACTCGCCGTCTGGAGGCCGTCTGACCAAGACGATCTGCGTGAAGGACGACGGGCGATCGAACTGGATGAAGTACGTGGCGGCAGCGGAGAACGACGAAGGACAGAACCTGGTGGCGGCTCAAGTCGGCAACGACATCTACTTCTACACGGTCAAGAAGATCGACGTGAACACGGAACTCTCGTTTTGGTTCAGCAGAGACTACGCACGCAAGCTCAACTACTCTTCGACGCCTTACGTCAGAATTCGAACTCCGCTTGTCCCAGTGCCGACCGTCATTCCCGCAGCTCCTCCAGCTTCAACGACAGCAGCAACTGTCTCAGAACCAGCTGTTGCCATCGACTACTCTGTGAAGAAACTGACAGCTTCCACTGAGATCGAACCAGTGGACACGCTCTCCACAGATGCCTCTTCTACAAGTGATAACGACGAAGAAATGGTCGACGTGGAGACGAGCAGAGTCAGTTGTGCCCGGCCCGTCGCAGAGTACTCCCGGCCGAATGTCATCCAGAATCCGGTAGTCCGACCTGTTCCAACGAGGGTTCCCAACTTCTCGACGCCTATGGATCCGCTGGCATTGTACAAGGATTACTTGCGGAAAACATTGGAGTTGACGAGTGAGTTGAATCGTAAAAGAGCCAAACCTTTTTGAGTTTTTGTCAAAAAAACAATGAATGTTTACTCTGTGAAATGTACTCTCAAGTACATTCGATCAAAATAAACCAATCAGTTCTGCCATCTCGCAGCATGTGCAAACATATTTCCCTCCCCACAAATAAAAATGTTTTCAGAATTCGACGCCTCGATTCTTGTCTCCCCAGTAGCTCACACCGCCACAATCACAGCCACCGGTGGCCGATCCGGTCAGCCCATCGACGTCCAGCCCGTGCTCGCTGCCACTGCCGGACACCTCGGCAACTACGCGGCCATCTACGGAAGCCAGGACTTCCAACACGAGTTCAAGCCGCTCTTCCAGACGACGTCTCCGGCTTTCGGAGGCGGAAGTGGTGGAATGGGAGGTGGATTCGGAGGAGGAGGTGGTGGACATGCTTCGTCGTTCCATCAGTTGCCGTTTGTCAACCACGCGGCCTCATCACACAATGACTCTTCGTTCAATGGAGTGCCGAATGTAAGTGGAATCAGAAGGGATTCAGAAGATCATGTGATCGTTTCAGTACGTGCAGCAACAAGAGAATGGGAAGACACGATATGCCTGTAAGGAATGCAACAAGACGTTCGGACAGCTCTCAAACTTGAAAGTGCACGTTAGGTAGCCGAAGAAGTTTGCACTTCTCACTGAAATTCTTCTTTTTTCAGAACGCACACTGGTGAGCGCCCATTCAAATGCGACATCTGCACGAAAGAGTTCACACAACTGGCCCATCTCCAGAAGCATCACCTCGTCCACACCGGAGAGCGGCCTCATCGCTGCGACATCTGCGACAAGCGCTTCTCCTCGACTTCCAACCTCAAGACTCATCTGCGTCTTCACAACGGACAGAAACCGTACACTTGCGACGTCTGCGATGCCAAGTTCACTCAATACGTGCATTTGCGACTTCACAAGAGACTCCATGCCAATGAGAGACCGTATAGTTGTGGAACGTGCGGGAAAAAGTACATCTCGCCGAGTGGACTTCGGACTCATTGGAAGACGACGACGTGTAAAGAGGAGGACACGAAGGAGATGATGATGTGGAAGGGCAAGGAGGAGATGATGGACTCGAAAGAGGGGATCCTCGATGACGTGTCCGTCGGAAGCTCCAGTTATATGGACATCTTTGAGAACCCTTTGGTGAGTTGGAAGCATTTTATTGACAGCATGACCCTTTGCTTTGCACTCTTATACCCTTTGCACCGCCCTGCATTTCTTACCTTCCTGCTCACTCACCCATCTGCTTTCAGAACTCCGAACTCAAGTCCCGCCCACTTCTGCCTATCGAAACTATCTATAGTGTAAGCGTTCGCATTCCACGCTTCGCACCCTGCACCCTCTGCACCCAACTTGACTCTATTTCTAAACCAATCAATTTTCCAGAAGTACAACCTTCCCAACGCCTCGCTTCTCGGTCAAGGAACCAGTGGAATGCAGGAACAACAAGCCCCGCCCACTCCACAACACATGATGTACGGTGGATCCATGGGACACATGGGCCAGCCACAACATCTCCAAGTGCCCCAAAGCCATGGCCAGCAGCACTTCCAAATGGGGCCGGACCCCTCGATGCAGAACGGACACCCCCATCATCAACTGCTGCAGCAGCAACCAACGGGACCTCCACAGCATCCGCACGACCAACTGAACCAGCAATTGAGACTTCCCGACTTGAAGTCCTCTCTGCTTCCCACTCTGGGACTCCCTCATTATCCATAATAACCACATTTTGAGCTCTGTTCCGTGGAGCATCATTGCCTAGCCTCTTTTGATTTGATCATATCATTCTATGCATTTTCGTTTCTCCTGCCCCTGCCCCCTCCAGCACGAGTCTCCCATAATACTTGAACCCACGATAATATTATTATGTATTATTGTTTCCAGAGAAAACAGTTCAAATTCCCCTACTTTGTATTCCTATTCCTAATCTAAAACCCCCATATTTTCTTGCCTCTTCTCCGTATTTTCCAAGTATTTCTCGTTTTCTGTATTCAACTCAGAAGGTGCACACTCTCTGCGTCTCTCCCTCTCCCCCACTCTCTCTCTCTCTCACTTGTCTCTTCTTGACATGCTTTATCTTCGTTTCACTTCCAACACTGTCAGCCTCTCCTGGTAGTCCCTCTTCTTCGGCAATAAATCAATTAGCTAGGTCAACGAACATCTCACTTTTTTCCCTTTTCCCAATTACTTCTCCCCATGTGTTTTTCTGTGATCACTTCTTGCAATGCCTTAATTGTAACACTTTTTAATCTGATTTCTTTCCGTTTGGAAGTGTACATAAACGTTTTCGAATTCAGCTGATTTGTTAACAGAATGTTTTATTTCACAACACTCAAAACGATGCCAATTCACGCTTTTATCTTTCCGTAGTGCCTGAAAACATAACATTATCACTACTCCTGACCCAGATTCTTACTTGAACTTGATGGCTGAGTTCATAAAGTTATTCTGAGCCACCGCCTCCTCCCTCGCGATTTTGTACGTCTCCTGAAACCCTCTTCTCCTTCTGATTCCTTATCTCTCTTATCACCTTATCAATCTCGTTCTGAATCCTCTTCTGTGCCATGTCGTCATCAAAACTCTCTTCCGGCTGGAACACATCGATTCCTGGCAGCAACATGAACTTTGTAACTCTAGCAGTACCGTCTTCCTTCTCCGCACACAATGTCACTGCCTCACTCTTCGCATTCACATCCAGAAGATCTTCTCTTGGTGGCTTATCCGAAACTGTCTTCACAAACTCTGCGAAGGTCTCTTGAAGCTGTTGCTTCTGATATTGGCTTCCCAGAGACGCAGAATGTCTTTTGATTTCTGATCGAAGGATTTCCAGAAGCGCCGCATTGATTTCGATTCCCTCGGAGAGTTTCTCGTTGAGTTGGAGGTCCCATTTGTGCTGCAGGAACAGTCTTTTGTTGCGGGGAATCATCTCAGCCTTCATGAGTGCTTGGGTTGGTTTCGGGTGTTTCAGAAGTTCCTTGACTTCCTCTAGAGTCCACATGGAGATCGGATCGTAGGAAGGAGCAAAGCGAGGAGGCAGGAACTTCATGGCAGCCCACATGATCGTTGTCCAAGTCTAAAATAAATGGAAGTGGTGACCCTGATTGTCTCTAACTAACATTCGGATCCGTATAGACTCCCTGACAAAAAGTAAACATTCCGTAGATGCTGGAAGCTCCCATCGCCGCCCATCCCAAAGCCCGATTACTTCTTTTATCGGCCGCCAAAATAGTGCAGAGCCAGTAACAAGAGAGCAAGAATGCTCCGAGACAACACAGCAAAGTGTTCCTCCGACACTTCTCGGTCACCCATCCATCGACGATTCCCTCGTTTCTCTCGATTCTCTGACGGATTTTCAGATCGTATAGTGGACGGCGACTGCAAGAAAAAGAGGATGAAGGGAATGGAAAACCGGACATACTGCTTCAGGAGGACACTGGATTCGGCGAATGCCGCAGTCGAGAGGACGATGCAAATGACGATCCAGAGGACTGCCAGCCAGATGGAAGTCGTCGAGTTGCAGATGACACCGACGCATGTCCACGTGGATGGAAGTTGGAGCCAGTCTGAAATGGAGATGTGGATAAAGAGAGAAGGGACATCATGACCTACTTGTTTGGAAAATGAGGCCGAGAGTAACAGCGAGCAGAACCAAAGGGGGAATGATTCTCGGGATCACCATGATTCCCCATGTCCGTTTCCCCTTGAAGTCCCGCTCCCATTCATTCAGATGCACGCATCGGACGACTTGATTCGCATTATAGCCTTCGAACATCCATTGGATCATAGCTGAACGGGAGTTGATTGAATTTATCAGAAGACGTTCCTACCTCCCAAAAAACAGAAATGAATCATCAAGAAGAAGAATCGGCAAGTGGCTTGAGAGATTTTGAAAAGGTAAGGATCATTGAAGAACAGAACACACGTGGAGCCCAGAGTCAGGAGGTAGCCTCGAAGTGCCTGATGGGTCTCTTGTGGGTCGTCTTCTCCATTCGAAAGATACACTTTTCCACAAGATTTCGCAATAATCGTCAGCATACTCCACGTGGAAGTTTGGAAGGCTGATAAAGTGATAAGAGAGAAAGAGTTGCCGAGTCTCTTCGCAAACGAATCGGTTGTATTCGTGACTCTGTCCTTGCTGACTTCACAATTCGTTCCTTCGTATCCCCAGTCGCAGTTGCACTTGACGGATCCGAGAGTGTCGGAGCACTTTCCATGACCAGAACACGTCGAAGAAGTGCACGAGTCACCCGTGTACCAGCAACCACTCATCTGAAATTTGAAGAACGTTTCAATCAGAAGTGATCAGATGTATACCGAGTATCCACTCTTGCACGTGCACTGATACCCTGAAGTGTCTCCCTGAACAACTGGATCACAACTCGCAGTGCCTCGGGAGAAGCATTCTGAACAGTCGGAAACCAGCTGACCAGTTGTGTTCGTCAGTTTCTGAGCTGCTCCCTCCGCTGAAACATAACCAACCGTTTGAATATTATCTGATGAACTAAACCTTCACAAGTGATTTGTGTAGGATTCGGTATAAGATTTCCACGTGTTCCACAGGTTACTGTAGTCACTGATTTGGTGTATGAGCAGGTGATACTGTAAGAGGTCAAAGTGCTGAGAGAGGACTACGGTATGAACCTGTCAGTTGATTTGCTTGAGATCGTGTCCTGAGTGGAGCTCAGAATGGAATTGAGCTCTAAGACGGTTAAAGATGTATCTATGAAACATTGCGTTGAGTTACAGTACTCTGCATTCAGAAGTTTGTGACCTGGTTGAATTCTTTTGACCTACGTGGCAGGACACATATTGCAGATATGTTGGAAGTGGCATCGGAGATTCCGACGGTTCCCTGAATCGGTGACGTCATCGCAGTCAACTCGGTGATGTCGAACACTTGTGCCTCTTTGCTGAACCTCTCCAGCACTGACCCACCGCCATTCGCAAAGTAATAGTTCGTACTGCCAATTGATTTACTTTGACTCTTCAGAATGTTCAAGTCATTCAGATTCCGAAGGTGTTCCAGGGAAATCAAGTTCTGGAGGTCGACAGTTTGACAAATAGAAAGGGCTGACTGATAAGACTTGATACTGGAGAGATTGGCGAAAAGGAAGCAGAGAGAACTGCCAACGATGTAGCCGTCGGGGCATTGAACTGAGCACGCGGGATCTTCCGTCGTTGACACGGTGGATGCTTCGGTTCCGACGGTCGTGTCTTCCGGATGAGTGATGATGTCACTGACATCCACAATGTTCGGACCAGAATCAGTAGTCGTTGTCTCGGAAGGATGCGTGATGACTTGCTCCACGTCGACAATATTCGGAGTCGTCGTCTCTTCGTCTCCCCACGTCGGAGAGTACACCAAAGTGAACGTGGTCAGGTCGGCAGAAGACTGAGTTGTCGACACGAATGTTCCGTTGAGAGTCTCCAGAATGTTGTCATAGTCACAAATCTCGATGTCATTATCGTCATCCGAATTGGTGTAGTCGTAGTCCGTTGAGTTCGTCGTCGCATTTCCAGTCGTCGGTTCGTAAATTTCTGTGATGGAAGACGCTGAGAGAGTGCAGTTACACGTGGTTTCGTTGAAAGAGGTGCAGTTCGACTGGTCGAGAAGCTGTTGGATCGTGCAGAGAACAACTGCAGAAGCATGAGGAGAAAGCGTGAAAGCATTAGCTACAACTTACCTGTGGTATCTTCACTAGTTGTCCCTGGATCCAAGGTGGTCTCATCTGTACTGATACTGTTCTTATCACTGCTTATCACTCTTCACTCACCAGTCAAACCGGGCGGAACTAGAACATTCAAGAGAGAAAACAAGAGAAGAAAAGTGTATCTTCGCATTTCCGAAAGCAGATTGTAAGCGAAATGAAGGGGGAATCGAGGCCGAATGGGCTCGCGGAGCCAAGCAACCCGAGCATGTATCCAAGGAGATTCCGCCGCCGATTCGTTTTCATGAGCATGTTTTTAATCGGGATGGAAACGGAGAAACACGGAATACGAGTGGATACGGTAGTTCGACAGATTCAAGTCCCCGCCAGTAGCCACGTGTCCGGCATGTTTCGCATAATAAAACACGGAGCATAACTTGAAGAGAGAGCAAAGAAAACGAGGCAATCGCACACTCCAACTGATAACGCTCCGCTCGGTTCCTCTAATCATTCGCCTCCGGTCACATTCTTGCCGGCAAAAATGAGTCTCCAAGTGACTCTGGCCGTCTTCTTGGCCACTGTTGTGTTGGCTCAGGCTGGATTCGTGAGTTCCCTTATCTGTTTTTATCACTCAATCAATCAATAATTTCAGCACGAAGAATGTCACGAGACCCTCCGTCAAGGACGTCTTCGTGTCGAATCAGTTGCAGAATCACTGGCCGCCCGTGAAGTCGAACGTCTTCAGAAAGTTGTCTCCGACTCCAGAGATCATATGAAAGCATATGCCGCGGAACAGATTAACTTCTCTGCCAACTTTCAAGAAATGATCAAAATCAGAGACGGTCAAGTCGTGTGTCCCCAGCCGAACGCCACCATGTTCACTACTTCTACTCCTTCCACGACTACAGCTGCTCCGACGACTACTCCCGTGGACACCACTGCTCCTGCTGACACTTCTGCTCCAACTGATGCTGGTTCTTCTGCTGCCACGTCTTCAGCTCCAGATGCGGGTTCTTCTGCTGCTCCAGACGCCGGAACATCTCAGGCACCACCCCCAGAAGAAGCAGAAAGAAGATTCCAAGCTGCCAGAGTGTATGCTAAGAGACTGGAAGACGAAGATCCGTTCGCATGGTACATGAACACTCTTCACGTTAGTTTCCCATTATCCCGCTTTCAATACGTTCTCTCTTTCCAGTACTACATGGGTCGTGAATCAGAAGTCTGTAACAATCAGATCACTGACCTGAACTCTATCACCGAGGATCAGCTCTTCGGCTACTTCTCCACCCTCGCCGCCGCCCATCCCGGTCCCTTCTGCTCTCTCTGCCATCGTCTCAGTGAGGAAGTCCACTCGAGAGTTCTACGACCCAACCAACTTCTGGCCTATGACGACGAATATCACATCAACAACCTCTTTTATTCCCAATTCCCGTCTCCGAAATCAATTTGCACAGCTATTGCTCCAGGTTGCGAAGAGGATTACGCGTTGAAAGGTAGAGCTTTCAAATGGAATCTCCATCTTCTAACAGTTCATTTCAGTTGGAAACCTGACCGAATCAGTGGTCTGTCTCGAGTGCACCGCCTGCATGTCCGTCACCAACGTGCTCCATCACAAGATCCTTCTCCAGCCGACAATGCTCACCCAAGTGTACAACTGGCTTCGCGGAAACCTCTTCCACAACATCTGCGCCGAGCTCTGTCTTGCCTTCCAACCATTCACTATCCCTCTTTTCCCCAACGGATTCACTTACGAAGGATGCCAGAATGTGATGAAGAAGAAGTTCTACCAACTAGTCGACGTGGCAACTGTCATCACTCGGCCCGAAAGATTCTGCAGTCTCGAACTTCAGTGGTGTGAGCTGAACGAACAGCCCAATGCGATCCATTGCCTCCGAGAGATGTGTCAAGAATGTTTGTGATCCACACAGCCATCGTGAACTCATAACTTCCTTTCCAGACTTCAAAGACACCCCGCAGACCCGCTGGTTGTGCAGCCAGATTCCCGACCGACCGGCCCAAGCCGACGAGTTTTTGAACATCCGGCAGACGAAAATCCGCAAGGAGAAGAAGGAGTATCATGCCAAATTCGAACAGAGGAATTTGCACGACGAACTTTGAATCGTTTTTGTAACTTCTTGCATAATTTATTGATAAATATCTTTCTAACTTGACCATTTTCTTTTTGGGCGTTTTTGAGTGGTACTTTTTTGAGTTTTTTCAATGTTAATTCTCAAAAAAACTTTGGGTCGATACGAGTGGATGAATCCGACGAAAAACGAACTCGAACCTTTTTTCATTCATTTTATTCAATACCTTTCCAGATTCTGAAATTTGGAGCACCCACAACTTCCGTATTTGTTTTCTGACATTGCCTAATATTCTGTTGTCCCATACCGAAAAATCCAGGGTGGAGGCGGTGAGGATACGATAGATCACAAACTTTTTGAACTTTTTCAATT
This sequence comes from Caenorhabditis becei, assembly GCA_900536315.3. NCBI lineage: Eukaryota > Metazoa > Nematoda > Chromadorea > Rhabditida > Rhabditidae > Caenorhabditis > Caenorhabditis becei. The sequence goes on from LR539121.1 coordinate 425,242, forward strand.
TTCTGTCTGGGTTGACTTTTTCCGACCCTCACTGTTCCCATGTTAGTTTCTGTTTTTTTTAAACAATAAATTATATCAACAATTTATTGTAAGTCAACAAAAAATGTTTAGAAGATTGGGTCTGGGAACTCGAAGGTGACATCCTTTCCGGTGAGCTTGCGGTAAACCGAAGCGAAAACTCCAACCTTGTGTCCGACGTTGGTCTGGTGGCTCTTGTCGAGGTGGACCTGGAAGAAGGAATTGTTTGAAAGTTCCTTACAGTCAGCTACAACGAGCAAAATCAGACATAATAAAATGAAATCTCACCTTGAACACCTTCTTTCCGTCCAACTTGACGCGGATGCGTCTTCCGACGACCTCAGCTGGGTAGACGAGCTCATCGAGCCAGGCATCGTGAACAGCGGTGAGAGTGCGGGAACGCGGTCTCTTCTGCTTTTGTGGTCTAGCCTTGCTTCCTCTCTGTGGCTTCGGGAGAATGCGTCTCTGTAAAAGAAAATGAAACTAATTTTTCGAAAACTGTTCTCACCTTGGCGAGGATCAGGATGTCTCTTCCTCCGAACTTCTTCTCCAGTTCACGGACAAGGGCTGGGTGGATCTTGTGGAAGGCCTTGAGCTGTGGGACTGGGACGTAGATGATGATAGCCGACTTGTTTCCAATCTCGACCTCCTACAAAGACAACCATAAGAAAATGTTTTGTTAGATTTTTTCGGGATAGTCAAAAAATATAATTTTTGAAATAAATTCGGGAATCATACCTTGACTCCGACGATGTACAGCTCCTTCAGTTGGCTCTGAACGTCATCGTTGGTCTCAAGATCAACGAGAGCCTGCGAGACCTGCTTCTCGATCTCGGAGACGATCTTTCCGTCAGACTTCAAAAGCTTGCCGATAATCTCGGGCATGTTTAACCCTGAAAGAACACAATATTAATGAAAAATTCGACAAAGTCGACAAAGACACGACGAAGAACGATTTTTTCGGAACGAAAAAAATTCAACATGTTGTTACAGCAGTAAGGACTGTCCAGAATCATTTTTTATTCAAAAATTTTGAAAAAATTCGCTAAAAATCGCTTATTTTCATGAAAAAAAGTGAAAAAATTCGCATAGGCCAAGCAGTAAAATAGAAAAAGGCATACGGTCGCACTCACTCGCGTGTCCTCTGATCGCGGCGAGACCCGCGCGAGAAATAGCGTGCGCCTTTAAACAAGTGCGTTGCCGACCAGAGAAAATGGCAATTTCGCATCAATTTTCGTCCTTTTCCGGACGAAAAATAGAAAAGAAGCAGGAAAATGAATAGAGATATTGCTTCCAAACATGGAATTCATTAGTTTATCAACATAGATCAATTAAACTCGAACAGAAAAATAAATTGCACAACGTTTTCCCAAAATCTAAACATTCACAATTCAGATTTTCGTACAATTCAACGGTGGTTTTTTAAGAAAGTTTATTTATAAAAAGTAATAAAATATTTCGGCGGTTGTTCACTTCCTGCTTGATTCCTTCACGGACACATTGATCTTCTCACCGCCCGTATCAATTGCCAAAAGCGGTTTCGGTGGCTCTTTCGAATTCTGAATTCTATATTTTTCGGACTCTACAATCATGTCGTCAGCAGATGCTCACCAGCGTCATCGCACTATCTTTGGCAACCGGCATACACAGATCCGATGGCGCGATGACTTCTCCATTCTCAGTGACCACCAGACAGTGAGCACTGTCTTGTGCAATCGGCAGAGCCTGCTCTTTCGGTGCTCCGGTCTCCCCGTTCCCACAAGTTTTCGGAATGTAAAGACTCGGAACAGCCGATCTCGCGGAAGGCTGACTCAGCACACCACTCGACGTCACAATCGGATCGTTCATCGGATCTTGCTCGTACTGCACCGCCTCGGAAACGGCCAGAAGCTGTTTGCAGAGACGGAGAAGAATGGCAGCGTGGTGGTCAGAAGTGTCCGGAAGGAAGATGATGCTGCACAGAAGAGCAGGAAGGTTGCAGAATCCCGCGGACATGTCATCGGGGTGGGCTCTCGAAGCGACGACGCTGGCCACCGTCGACAAGTTGGCTCTGAAGCGGAGCTCGTCGAGTGTCTCGTTGATCAGGCACAAGTTCTGCTGCTCCTGGAGCAGCGTCGGCTCCGCCTCCTTCATATCCTCGTTCAACTCCTTCAACATATCCAGATCATCCTTCAGATCACGGTAGCGCAGAAGCATGTCCTTGCTGCCGACGAAGCCAAAGTTCTTATCTTTCTTGTGCGGCTTCCTGGAGAATTCAGTCATTCAGAAGAGTATTCAGATGACTTCCTTACCAACCGACCTTTCTCTTAATCGAGGCCACCTTCTCAGCAAAAACGCCCTCCGCAAACTTGCCCATGTTGCCATAAATTTCGTTGGCATCCACAAGTCCCTCCAACACCTGAAACATCTTATTCCAGAAAGATTCCTTCATATCCACCATATACCATATCAACAAATTCGTCACTCTTTTCCCTTGCCTTCGCCACCGCTTCCTCCTTGAATTTCTTGAAATCGGTGACGAAGTCCTCCGCCCAATCGATATCATCCATCAGTTTCTCCGTCTTCTTCTCCGCCATTTCATTCAATTCCTTCTGACTCGGCGACTCTTCCGCTCCGATCGGGGCGAGTCTCAGTTGGAACGCTCTTCTTTCGGTCATCTCGTCGCTTTCTCTATGGAAACTTTCGAAAATAACCTTTTTCGAAGCCCCAGTTATCAGTTTCAGTGTAATCTTCCACGTGAATCCGCGGTCACGTAAATAATAAAAACGGTTGTTTCTCCGTGGAGCGCACTTCCTCTCCCTTTTGAATCTCCCATTTGTAATCCATCCAATTTCCTGTCACTGCCTCTGAATCCTCATCCGAAACGGCTTCTCCTCATTTATTCCGTTTCCACTTCAGCTTGCGGGTGGTGACGTCGACGAGACGCAGACGGACAAAGAGCCGACGCCGTCTCGGGGCTCCGCACGGCTTTCTCTTTTGACTCGTTTCGTCGATATTTCTCTCTTTTTCTGAATGGAAGCAGCACTCAATGGACTGGCTGGAACAGTGAAACACGCTGCCTCGAAGGAAGCCATCAATCAGGCGAAAGGTATGGAAAACGAAGAAACGAAGGGAAGAGAGCTGAAGAGTTTTCAGAAACGTTGAAGAGATTCACTGAAAAGAAGGATGTTCCGATAGTTCATCTCAGAGAGAAATGCCTGGCAGCATTCGAATTGGCCTTCGATCACGGCAATGAGAAACACTTTCATCATGCCGTCGATGGGGTTCAGGTACCTTTTCTCGAAATCATTCACAGGAGAAAGTGCGCTCCAATCAGATAGAGCACAGTCACAAAAAAGGTCCTTCGTTTTGTTCAGATTCTTCTCCGTGACCAAACTTATCATGACACAATCACAGAAGAGACCCAAAACGGTCTGCCGTCCCAAGTGCTGCACTCGATGACAGGCATTGATGAGTGGAAGAGTCAGTTACAGTGCAAGTGTGTTACGGTAGGTTGATGACGTGGCAGAAGGGAAAAGGAAAAGAGAAGTTTGCAGTTGCTAGTGGAGATGGTGTGCAGCAATGAGTTGAAGGTTTCGCTGAGCGATGTGGAGCAGTGTGTGCAGGTAAACAAGAAAGTTCAGTGCTGATTGAAGAGTTCCGATGTGCAGATCTACAAACGACTGTACGGGAAGAGCGAAGAAGAGCGTGTGCAAGTGGCGTGCCGAGCAGCCACGACCCAGTCACTCACTGCTTACTTCTCGAACCGTTACGCCGCTTGCGAAGCTCCCCAGGATGCCATCGCAGTGTACATGGACGTCGGGAAGCTTCTGGAGGAACTGTGTGCAGAGGTCGAACAGATGAGCAGTTCCCACGAGCAGTGTTTGATTTCCCTGGATGCAATCTGTGCTTTGCTGACGACTTCTAACTTGAGAATCCTCTCTCATCAACCGTTTGTCAACCTTCTTTGGTAACTTGTTTCTGGATCCGTTCAGCTTGAAACTTGTCCAATTCCAGGGAAAAAGTGTGTCCATTGATTATTCTTCTGCTCGGAATCCCACACAAAGGCATGAGCAGTTCTACAGTGAAAGTATCGGAAGGTGAAGAACCAGTGGGAGAGGGACAGATTGATTTCGCACTTGCCCCGGCGGTTATCACTAACCCGCACACTTGGAGAGCTCTTTATCAGTGAGTCAGACACCTTTCGTCTCTTGTGAATTCTTCCTTCCAGAATCGTCGACCAACTGATCCGTCTGATGATCTCCGATCCTTCCCTTGCTTCTTCTCTCGAAGCACTCTTCCATAAAGCATTCCTCTTCCCCAAGTTGGATCAACGTTCCGAAGCTCTGAAGCTGATGAAGAAGATACTGGGAGATGGATCGAAACTGAGCAAGATTGCCAGAAGCTGTGTCACCACAAAGTCCCTTTCGCTGTGGAGAATGTTGATGACTTGCATCGTGGAATGCACGAATCCGCAGTTGGAATTGAGCATTGACGCAGTCCGGACCGTCGTGACGATGCTGGATGGAATGAAGCAGCTGGCGACCCACCGATTCTTCACTGACGAGGAGAGGAAGATGATCGCGGAGACTTTCAGTTGTGTCGATGACACCATCGTCAACAGCTTCGCGTTGAAGTGTTCCGAGAGAGTTTCGGAGATCTCGACTGTCAATGAGGATACTGAGAATGTGTTTGATGGACCTTCGGATGATCCGATGACTGCCAAGTTGAGAAAGTTGGAGCAGAAGTTCAAAGTTGCTCCGATTTCCGCGAGAAGATCCAGTGAAATGGACGAGAGTGTGAGTAAAGAGTTCTTGATTTGAGAAAAGATGGCTGTTACAGAGTGAGCGGAACACTGCCAAACGGTTCGTGCAGTCCTTCACAGAGAGTTTGGACTCGATTGCTGCCCCAAAGAACACGTTGTCCGTTGATGAAGGCATTCTTCAATTCGCTTCCGATTTCTATGCCAGTGAGCAGATTCTCCGGATCCCAATCCATCTTTCTTTTTTTTCAGACTTCTGTTCTGTCCACGCAGACGCCTACAAGTCCCGTTCGAAGATCCAGCAAGAGTTTCTGAACACTGATGCCATCTACCTGACCACTTACGCAGCTCTCTGCTATGTGTCCCGTCCCGAAACATTCACTCTCGACGATCTCAAAAAGACAGTTCTCAATTCGGGTTGTGTGATCCACGTGGCAACTGGATGGTTGGAGAAGGTCTATGACAATTTGAAGCTGGCAGATGTATCCTCGAGTCAGTTGACGCCTACTTTGAGAAACGTCATCAATGATTTCGACGGAGAGAAGAAGGGATTGTTGTCGGATGTGGAGAAGTTGAAGAGGATTCAAACGAGGCAGGATGAGTTGGAGACGACGGAGGAGAGACACGTGGCACGGTGGATGACGAGTTCCGCGTGGCAGATGATCATAGACGTGTTGTCGACGTTCCTGGCAGTGAAGGGGAAGGGAAAGACGAGGGAGAAGATCAGAGAAGCGATATCTGTGTCGATCTGTGGGATGAGGAATCTGTGTGCGGTGGCACAAGTGCTAGGTGAGAGAAGATAAAGTTTTAGAAGACGTTGGATTGGTTTTAGGGCTGGAATCCAGATGCGGATGGATCTTCGAACAGCTCGTCGAGACGTCGTGCTGCCTTGAAGACCTTCGAGATGATGCCATCGCAGCTGATAACGAACAGAAGTCGACGTGTACCTCACGGGAACATCTTCTGGCGATGCAGTTGGTTCTGGATGAAGCTAGAATCGCAATTCATGCATCTGCGTGCTGGAAACATATAGTCAGATGTTCAGAATACGTCTGGGAGCTCGAGAAGTACATTTATGGAGCTCTGTGCTATGAGAAGCCGTCGCGTTTGAAGTTTTTGAGGAGGAAAACGGAGGAGAAAGAAGAGGAAAAAGAAGAGGTGAGTACTCATGTTTCAGCGTTTATTCTCATTACAAAACTTTACAAAAAACACATCATATAGCACGTAGATAGGCACAACATTTTTATCTTTTCTTTCGTTTTTTCGTTTCATCGCCTCGAAATCTAACCGTTTGGCGACAAGAAAACGACGAGTTTGACGTCTCCGACGGCGAAGAACGAGATGGATCCCTTGACGGCGTCCGCTTGGATTCCGAAGTCGTTGCCGACGATGACTTGCCATTTCTTGGTCTTGTCCTCTTCGGAAGACATCGTCAATGAGGTTTTCATCGATGTGGCTACTTCCTGAAAGGTTCAGTTCATGCAAACGCCCGTTTTTTGAATGGAAACCTGGAAGAAAGTCTCCGGGACATCGATCCCCTTCTCAAGAGTCCCTCGCACCGCTTTTTTCGCCCACATTGTCATTTTTCTCTGTTTCGGAATGTCGTAGTCGGTGTAGAGGATTCGAGTTTCGAGACGACGTTGTTTGACTTGGTGCTCCGGATCAGTGTTGGAGGACGATGTCAACGAATCCGAAGACTTTGAGTCCTCGGATGAGTCGGGCATCGGAAACTGAAACTGAAAAGGAAGAAAGGAAAGATAACCGGGACTGATTTTATCAGAGAAGTCACGCAAAATATGTAACAAAGAGAAGGAATTCAGAAAACGTTAGACGTTCGATGGAAACTTTAGAATCTTTGACCTAGAATTCGACAAAAAATTTGGAACGCTTCACGAATTTGCGTGTCATCCTTGCGCAGGGGCCATGCTAATCTTCTCTGTATTGTTCCAATTTTAGTATATGTTCTCGGAAGAACGGAAGGGTTGATGGACGGTCCGGTTATATAGGGACGGCTGGGACAGCAGCCGACACCCTCCCGGGTTCCGACCGTCTACACGCCTTCTGTGTTGTTCCAGAATCGATATTGTGGGGGTGGACGGTCGGAACCCGGGAGGGTGTCGGCTGCTGTCCCAGCCGTCCCTATATAACCGGACCGTCCATGAACCCTTCCGTTCTTCCGAGAACATATACTAAAATTGGAACAATACAGAGAAGATTAGCATGGCCCCTGCGCAAGGATGACACGCAAATTCGTGAAGCGTTCCAAATTTTTTGTCGAATTTCAGATCTAGGTCAGCTTTTGGATACTGTAGTCAGTGCGAACCCAATTTCAGAGTCACAGCTCACTGAATCCTAACCAGCAGATGTTTGTATCGGGAGATTTGAAAGAGTTTTTTTTCAAAAAAGGAGAGGAAGAACATCTGGACTCGATGAGCCGTCTCGTGAACAAGAGGCCATTTTGAATTCGATTTGACCGTACTGATAAGTAGTGATATCAGATGCTCCCGGGTTCCGACCGTCCCTCTTTCCTATGTCGATTCTGGAACAACAAACAAGGCGTATAGACAGTCCGACCATCTGCTTGACTCCTTTGTTGTTCCAGAATCGATATAGTGGGGGTGGACCGTCGGAACCCGGGAGGTGTCAGCTGCTGTCCCAGTCGTCCCTATATAACCGGACCGTCCATCAACACTTTCGTTCTTCCAAGAACATATACTAAAATTGGAACAATACAGAGGAGATTAGTGTCTCTGTTCGGGAAAAGAGGACCCAAGATAATAAGAACCCGTAATAGAAAAAAAGAGAAATAAAAAAGAGAGAATTCAAAAAAAAAGATAATTCAATAGAAAAAAAGAGGACCCAAAAAAAGTAGATAATTCAAAAAATAAGAAGAGAATTCAAGAAAAAAAGAGAATTCAAACAAAAAGGAGAGTCCAAAAAAAAGAAAAAGAGGACCCAAAAAAAAATAGAGTAAAGAAAAATAAAGAGAATTCAAAAATAAAAAAAATAAAGCGAATTCAAAAAAAATGAAGAGAATTCAAAAAAAAAAAAGAGAGAATTCATGGGTCCTCTTTTTTCCCGAACAGAACTTCTCTAGGTCAGAAGTACTGTGATACACGTTCCACTCCTACCATCACTGCTTTGTAACTGCGCGCCGATAAGTTGTCCTTTTTCTTTTTTCTGTTTTTTTTTCTCATTATTTCGTCTTTTCCGTTCTTTTCACGTGTCGACATTGAATTCGTGCGTGTTCCCATTTCTCTAATCCTCTTTCTCTCGCCTATCACCGTCAGTCTGATTCACCCCTCTGCCATTCCCTCTTCTCGACTCTCTACTAACCAGTGACTAACCAAGGTAAGCTCCTCCCTCCGGATCTTCTCGCCCAACCGACCGCATCCTTCAGATACTCACCATGAGCCAAGGCAACGACTACGAATACCTCGGCGACAGTCAGATCCCGCCTCCGCCGCCTCCGCCACTTGCTCCCGCAGATCCTCTCGCTTCATCCGGTCCCGGTCTGCCGCACACTCCCGCCCTGAAAGCCAACGATGACGTGGATCTCGAATCGAAGCGCCCGTCCAGAAACAACTTGAGCTTCTCCGACAGCGTCAACCCGAACCCGAAGCGATCGGAGCCTTCTGTGGTGACAACGAAGACAAAGTCGTCGACGGAGAGCGACACGGAGAGAGGAGAAGCGCCGAAGAAGGAAGCGAAGAAGGCAACGAATAAGCCGGAAAAGAACAAGAAGAAGAAGAAGATGGGCACGTGCTGGTGCATCTTCTCTGCCGTCGCCATCTTCCTCGCAATCGTCCTTCTTTTCGGTCTCGGATCCCTCTTCCTTTTCAACGTTGCGCCTGAAGAAAGGTTAGTGGTGATGTGGACAGGACGGGCGGCGGCGGCACCCACGTGTCGCCGCCACGTCGACAAACAACTTGCGCGCTTTGAACACGTGTCACCTGAGCATTTTTCAGCACCAGCACCCCTCTGCCACCGATGAACAAGACCCGCTCCACAGCTGCTCCAGCCAACAACAACGTCAAACCCAAACTTCTTGGTCAGGCCGGAACCAGTGTCGGAGCCAGCGTGTCAACTTCATCGGTCCCTTCCACCGCTGCGCGCACTACAATCTCCACGGGAGCCACGACTGTTGCCACTGCCAGGCCAACCCTCACCACCATCACCGTTGAGACTTCTTCGGAAGAATCAACAACAACCACCGTTGAGACTTCTTCAGAAGAATCAACAGCCACCGCTGCACCGACAACATCAAGCAGCTCTGCCAATCGAAGAATACCTTCAATCGTTACCAACCAACCCTCGACCTCGGCTGTGATAGTCATTACGACAGGAACCCAGGATATCGAGACCCTTAGTACAACGGCCGGTACCACTGGAGCCAGCACCGTTTCGACGGCTGCCGACTCCACCGTTGTCACTTACGCCACATCGACCATGCCAATCAAGATGACAGCTGACGCCTCGTACACGACGACTTCAACCAATGCTAATGCAGAAACACTGGCGACCGCGAAACCGATCTCCAACACAACTTCTAGCAGCAGCACCGCCGCATCGACCGAAATGACGCCAACGACGGACCTGCTGAATGGAACTACTGTTTCTGTGACCTAACTTCTCTTTGACGTCTAATAAAAACTAATTATTGCCCGTTGTTTTCTTGTTTATTCATAGCTGAACTCTGTTGAAAGATTTGAATTGATTGAGTTGATATAAGACCGATGTTAGCGATTCCATCACAGTTCTGTCTGTTTTCAGAAAACGACAGCGGCTGACAGTTCCATTGAGAACGCATTGGGAGACGAACCAACGTTGTCCGTTCACTCGTTGAACAGAGCCATTTGCGTGCTTATTGCAAAAGTTGATAGGTGGGTTTCTAAGAAGCTTCTTGTCTAATTCCAGAACACTTCATCCATATTGTTGCAGATTCTATTCCCAAGTATGCCGGGAACTATGCCTTCCCGCACTTCACGATCTTTGCGTTGCCATCGTTTCCTCTTCAGAAAACAGAGTTTTCTACTCTGCTCAGAAACACATTCATTTGACAGCTCCAGTGTCACTTTTATCAAGAGTAAGTCAATGGGAATGTTTATTGATTCAAAAGAACACGGAAAAGATCAGGGCAGTTCCGAGAAGCATTGTCGGATAGTCGGAAGACATCGAAACGAGTCCTTCCTTCTTCGCTTTCTTCTCCTTCTTCGTGAAATCGTCGGCGCACAATCCATTCTCCACCACCTTCTCTTTCTCGCATTCCGTCCCAGGCGTTCCCTTCATCACATCCGCTCGTTTCCATGAGAATCTGCAATAAGTTACTGGATAAGGAACCTGAGTCAAGAGACATACTTGGGTCCGAAGTGACAAAGAGGGATCAGCTGACTGTCCTTCTCGACTCGGCACTCCGCACATCCCACTCGGGAGTACGTCGGCCACACCTTCACCACCTGTCCGAAGTCTTCTCCTTCCGTGATTCCCGTCAGATTCAACCCCGACTTCTTCTCCGATTTCCCCGTTCCCAGTGCTCCTTTGATCTGTCCCACTGCTGCTCCCTTCATGCTTCCGATCCCATTTCCCTTCCCTTTACTCGTCGAGTTCGTTTCGTTCTTCGGAGGAGTCAGCACCTGTCTCATCATATTCTTCAGAACCTTGCCGTCTCGCATGTAGAACGACATCACAATCTCCGGATTCTCCTGATTCTTCCCCAGATCCTTCGGACACTTCTCCTCCTCGCCAATTCGTTTCTGAGCCGATTCCGCAAGTCCTTCGTCCCAGACCATCTTCTGCATGTTGGCGATCTCCATGTCCTCCGCGATCTTCTCTCTCATCCCGTTCAGCTGCTCCACAGCGACTTCCGTGTCATGACTATATTCTTTAGAAGATGCTGATGACGCTGAAAGTCCTGGTCAGCTGAGTGGCTGAGAGCGGGGACTTACCAAGAAACACTAAAACGATAAAGCACTGAACATTTTGTGAAAATGTTATTTTTGAGGGCATAAGTTATAACGCCTTCTGCGCCTTATTGTTAAGTCAAACTAAAACTGATTTTTTTTTCATAAAATTGCTGGAATTGGGGACACGTGGGGGATGCAAGATAACAAAGTTCACGTGAAAATACACGATTTTTTTCAGATTTCCGACATAATTTCGACGCTCTCCCACCGTCCCCTGATCCATCAGATGTTCATCTACCCATTAGTCTCCTCTCATTTTGTCAAAGTTTGCCAGTGTGATCAGGAGTCCAGAATAGCTGCCACAGCTCTAGCAGAAGTGGCGACGAGGCTTCTAGTCACGGAGACTCCTGGGCTGTGCTTCAATCAGACACTCCTTGTGCCTTTCCAAGTAAGCTTCCAGACCACGAACATGTTCTGAATTCTTTGTTTCAGACTGCTTCTTGCTCCGAGAACTGCTCCGATGAGACGAAAGAGCAGATGCTCTGCGCCCTGAGCCAGCTCGTTCTTTCCCAAGCCGACAAGATCGGATCCGGATGGAAGCCCCTCTTCGGATCGTTGAAAGCTGTCAGTGCTGCTCGAGACGAGAAAGTCCACTGGTGTGCCATCGACGTCATCTCCTCGTATCTCCGCATCGACAGTCCCCCAGTTCTCTCGTTCAGCATCCTTGAATGCGTTCCCTGCGTCGTGAACCTTCTGCAGAATTCAGAAGACTCTTCTGAAGTCTCTTCCGCTGCTCTCCGTCTCCTCCCAAACATCTACTCTCTGATTCTGTACCTCTACAGTACCCCTCACATTCCCAATTATCACTTGCTCCACCGCTCTGATCTTCGCTCCAAGTGTCTCGATACGGTGGAACTGGATCAGGATCCAGTGGAAGTACCGCATGGACCATTGCCATGGGATGACAAACAGACCTATGAGATTGCGGCAGTGGAGTTGTTTTTGACATTCAGTGAGTTTTCAGTCTAGAAATGTAGCCTACTCCATTTCCAGTGGATCAAATCTGCGGAACGCTCCTCACATCGTCTCCGAACACGCAGAAGAACCTTCTAGATATGATCGGACGGCTTCTGGTTGACATCTCCAATAAGCCTCTCGGTGCAGACAGTGGAGGCGTCTGCATGTCAGCTGTTATCCTTCCGTACGTACAGAAATGGATCAGAAGGCCCGATGTAGAAGAAGTCAGAATACTGAAGCAAGTCGTCGGGGCGTGCACGCAAACTGTCATTGACATGGTCGAACTGGGCCAAAGTAAGAACTTTGTCTGATTGCTTGATACACTTCTGAACATTTCCAGTGTCTTCCTGGTTCGATCGTCTACTCCGAGACATCTGTGCCCTGATCGTCGAATGCGTGCTCTTTGACAAAACTTGCGCAGTTGCTCCGGCCTACTTTACACTGATCGCCAACAATTCTTCCCGATTCTCCAAGGATCAGTGGAATATATTCACTCGTTTCCTGGCAAATGCTTCGTAAGAACTCTCAATCCAAACCTATGTATCATACTGTTTCCAGTTCGCAAAGTCTCCGTCACATCCGCCTTCTCAACTCATTCTTTGTCAGAAGTTCGACAGATGAGAATGGAGACATCGGAGAAGTGACTTCTTATAATCCAGCAAAGATGTCTTTCCAGCAGTTGATTGCTGCTGTTCAGGTAAGATAACAACAAGTGCAAACCCGATGTCAATGTTCCAGGTGTTTTCTTCAAAACGAGAAAAAGGAGTGAATCAGGAAGAAGAGGACTTGACTTCAGGAGTAGCTCTGCTCATGTTGTCCCACGGAGCAGACACTCACCGCCTCGAAGTCAGTTCCATCGTCTCTTCCCTCTTCACTCATTGTCTCTTCCTCCAACTCATTGCTTCACTGCTCATCTCCGAAGAGGATCCCAAACTGAAGGCTTCACTGATTGGATCGGCTACTCCGATCAACCCGAAGCTGGACGAATCCATCTATCCAGTGCTCTACGGAATATTGGAAGAGTCATCAGAAGTGGGTTACTCATCGCTTGTGAAATGAGAACATTCTGTTTCCAGACCAGCACTGACTTTGACACCAGGCCTGCAGTCGGAAGTCTTCTGTCCAGAATGCTCGGAATTGATCACGCGAATCTTCTGAAAATGCTTGTCAGCTCTAATCTGATTAAAACAATGAGTTTATCGAGGAGATTTGAGAAGACCAAGTAAAAAAAGCTTTTGGAGTCAAAAACTGAAAACAATGCTTTTTCAGAAACCCAGAAGTCCTTCAAGAAGTGGCGAAAGCCGTGAAGTTGAGAAGTGTTGATTTGAAGAGTGTAGAGTTTGAAGTGAGCACGAGAAGAAGTGCTCTGGTGGGCAGAGAACATGCAATCACGGTAAGACGAAGAGGAATCGGAAACTTTGATGATGTGATCTTCAGCAATACCATCTGGTTCCCGTGGAGAACGGAGAGGACAATGCTTATCGATTGGTTTCTCAGGAGTTTGTTGATAACACTTTGAGTGGTAAGGAGGGATTCAGATGCTACAGGAGAACTGTACTTTTCAGAATACGACAAACATCGTGACAGACTGAAGCCTTTTGTTCCGGACCGTCGGAATCCATTCCAGCAAGCCATTGATGATCTGGATCCTTCGACGGTTCAAGAATCGGAGAAGAAAGAAGACTTTGATGAGATCCGGCTTGCGGCCCACCGAGATATCTGCTTGATCCCGCTCCGCCACGTGGCTGATCAGTTGCTCCGCGAGCATCTCCCCGACTTCTTGCCAGCAGTCACACAAGTCGTTTTGGCTTCTCCCGACTTGTCAATTAGACAGTTGTCTGTAGATTTTATGGCTAGATTGGCATAGTGTTTATGTATTTATTTCCGATGATGTTCCACTGATCTCACTGACATTGTGCATTTCGTTCTGATTACCTTATCACTAATGAACACATTTCCTGTTGCCACGTGAACCTTTTCGAGAACAATTGATTCATTGCCATTATTACCATCAGAAGCAATCAACTCCCGGGACGATGATGATCGGATGGCCTTTCATCATCGGATTCGTGATCTCTTCTTGGCTGATTGGATGTGGAAAGAAGAAGGCGAAGGAGAAGACGGGACAGCCGGCATGTCTGAAGACGACAGTAAGTAAGGAGAAGCCAGAGGAGAAGAAGGAGGAGAAGAAGGAGGAAGAGAAGAAGGAAGAGGAAAAGAAGGAGGAGAAGCCCGAAGAGAAGGTGGAGGTGAAACCGGAGGAGAAGAAGGAAGAAGAGAAGAAGCCGGAGGAGAAGCCGGAAGAGAAAAAGGAAGAGAAACCGGAGGATAAGAAGCCGGAGGAGAAGAAGGAGCAGTCGAAGAGAGATCCCAAGAAGGAGGAGAAGAAAGAGGAGGAAAAGAAGGAGGAGAAACCGAAACCCGGAGATCCGAAACCGCACGGCAAGTCCCTTTGTTTCGACGAGTTCCAGACCCTTCTTGTTTTATTTAGTCTCTGTGGAACCTTCCATGGAACTGACGTTCCTAGCGGATCAAACGGAGCAGAAGAAGATCATGATCAAGAACATCCACGACAAGAAGATCATGTTCAAGATCAAGTGCTCCGACATCACCGTCTACCTGTGAGATGATAAGCTCTTGTTATCTTGACCTTTTCGGTTTTTCAGTGTCAACCCGGTATTCGGTACCCTTGAGCCTGGAAAGACTGTCGAAGTGACGATAACTCACAACAAGACACCGGCTAAGGAAGGGAAGCTCGTCATTGTGAACTCTGTGGTAAGAGATCCGATCTTCTGATCTTCCGATCTTCCCCGTTTTCAGTTCGCTGGTGACGAGAAAGACCTCGCCAAGTCATTCCGAACAGGCAAACCAACTGGCGGACCGGTCACTGTGAAACTCATTGCGAAATGAGCGACTCGACCAAGTCCCCGATCGACGAAAAGCAAGAACCTATCTCAATGTGCCTAATCTCTGAAACCACGAGCAATAAACTATTGTGTATTTATTTTTTTTTTCAAACTGCTAATAATTACAAACAAAACAAGAAAACAACCTAAATCTATAAATTAACCGCTTTCGCACATCTTCCGCACAGTGCATCTCCTTCGCTCCGCGTGTGTTTTCGACATCTTTCACAGTATCGCAGCCTGCTTTCCACGATTTCCACAGAGTTCTCGTCGCTTTGAACCAGCTCCACTTGAGATACGTTGAACAGCTCCGGAAGTTCCGATTGATAGATGCCGAGGGCTTCGTTGAATTCTGGGGTCGCGTGGATGATGATTCCCTTCTTGGCGGTGTCGATCTTCGGACCAGCTGCAGCATCCAGAAGGCTTCGGATTTCTTGAATAAGCTTCATGTGCTCTGTGATCTTCGCATCGAGAGTGACTCCAGAGCTCAGTTGGTCGAATGTCAAGCGAAGAATTCGTTTTTCATGTTCTCCGGGGAGATGTTGCAGGACTTCTGCCGATAGGTGCGGAAGGATCGGAGACATGATGTGAGCGAGGTTGTGAGCCAGTCGGTGGAGAGTGAACTGCGCGGAGAGGTGAGTTTCGCTGCCGACACGGTCACAGTATAGACGATCTCGGACGTATTTCTGGAAAGAAGTTATGCTGATGAGTTAGACATTCAGTAACCTACCACATAGTTAGCGCTGAAGTTGCGTTGAACAAACTGCGTCAAGTCGTTGGCGACAGTTCGGAACTTGAAGTCTTCGTAGTTTTTGACTGATTCTCGGACGAAAGCATCGCAGTTCTGCAGCATGTCCACGTCGAGAGTTCTGAGTGGAAACTGTGGTTGTTGGCCGTCGAAACCCTGGCATCCTCCGATCATGAACCGGAATCCGTTGCGGAGAGCAATCACTTTCTTGTCGACGTCTTCGATGATTTTCGGCCCGATTTTCGATTCTCCTGCATTCTCGGATCCCGAGAGGGCCACCCAGAAGCGCAACCCGTCAGCTCCGATTGCCTTCTGCTTTAGTGATCCGTCCGTGAGCATGGTCGGATCGACAACATTTCCGATTGACTTCGACATCTTATTGTTGTTCTCATCGATGCAGAAGCCATGAACGATGATCCTCCGGTACGGTAGTTTGTTCTGCACAGCCACTGACGTCAGCAACAGCGACTGGAACCATCCTCTGAACTGATCGACACCTTCGAGAACCACATCTGCCACGTGTTCCCTCTCGTTGTCATTCAACTTCGCAGCATGCCACGCCAGTCCAGAATCAAGCCAAACATCCATGATATCCGTGTTTTTTGTAAGCTCCACTCCTTCCGGAATGTCCAATGACTGTCGGACTTCTTCGTTTGCCAGAATCTCATCCACTCCGATCTCCCACCAAACATCGGTTGTTCCCCGATCCCTAGTCAGCTTCGCCACGTGTTCGATGAGTTTTCGTGAAGTGTACGACCCTCCGTTCTGATCCACCAGCCCGGGAATCGGAGTTCCCCAAACTCGTTGTCTCGAGATGCACCAGCTCTTTCTGGTGGTCACCAACTGCTTCAGCGCTCCACGAAGATCAGAGTTTCCAGCAGACACTGCGATGTCGTCGAGCATCGAAGCGGCTCGTTTTCCGATCTCATCCACATCGATAAACCACTGCTCACTGCTCCGAATGATCACTGGCTTCTTCGTCCGCCAGTCGTACGGATAAGAGTGCACGTGTTTGGCAGTGTGAACGATGTCGTGCTTCAGAAGACGCAACACTTCTTTCTGTCCTTCTCCGAACACGTGCTTCCCATCCAGATCGTGACCGAGGTGTCGGCTATAGCATCCCTTGGCATCTACAAAACTCTCCACTCGTTCTCCTTGTGCTAGAGCGACCTGAAACCGATCAGTATGAATGTCACGAACTCTTCTTCCAACTCACATCATAATCCTGGAATCCATGTGCGAAAGATGTGTGCACCAGACCTGTTCCAACTGAATCGCTGACGTGGTCTCCTTCGTAAATCGGAAGTGCTAGCTCATTGTGCCAGCAGCTTCGATATCTTCTGCCGATCAGATCACTCGCCTTCACGTTTCCCACAACTTTGCACTTCTTTTCAGTCGTTTTTTCCAATTCGGCAATCAATTTTGAAGCAATGAGATAGAATGTTGATGTCGGATTGCTGAAGGGAATCAGATTATCAGAAATTAACTTGCTTATCACTCACTTTATCTCGGCCTCAAACTGAATCACAGAGTACTCGATTCCCGAAGACACACAGATGGCGTTGTTCAGCGGAAGTGTCCATGGGGTCGTTGTCCAGGTGAGAGCGAAGAACTGAGAGGCTTTGCTGGAAGTTGGAGAGGTCCACGAGACGTCGGAAGCAGAGAAGTTGATCAGTTTGAATCGGAAGTAGGCACTCGTGCTCTGATGCTTTTCGTTGTATTCCAACTCGGATTCTGCCAGCGCTGTATTGGAACTGGGGGACCTTTAAATAATTGTTTTTGCATGAACTCTAGTCACAAACTAACCAATACACCGGTTTGAACGCTCTATACACCAACTTTTGCTCAACGAGTTTTGCAAAAATGTCCAACTGCGCAGCGACGTATTCGGGACTCTTTGTGATGTACGGCTTCCGCCAGTCCGCAGTGACTCCCCATCGACGGAATGCGTTCATCTGTTTCCCAATCGCCTCATCAGCAACGACACGTGCAGCAGCACGCGTCTCCAACGGAGTCCTGGAAGCTGTTCCCTGCTGCTTTCCGATTTTCAGCTCGATCGGAAGACCATGACAATCCCAACCAGGGCGGAAGCGAACTCTGAAAACTTTTGATAAAATGGCACAGAGCGTCATGACTTACTTGTAGCCCAATCCGATCCTACTTTTCACAACGAAATCCTTCAGTACTTTGTTGATCGCGTGTCCGGTGTGAGCTTCTCCGTTTGCGTACGGAGGTCCGTCGAGCAGTTCGAAAACCGCTCCGTCACGATCCTTCTGCCACGTGTACAACTCCTCTAGGCCACCGTCTCTCGCTGCTTTCTGATCCGCCAGTGCCCGTTCCGTTGACTTGACATGGTTGATAAACGAGGACGAAGGCAGGAAAACAGTGGACTTTTTCTTTTTCTCGGGAGAATTTTGAGAAGAGAAAGAACATCTGGAGGGAAAGGAAATGTTTATTCGGAGACAATGACACACTTGTTCACCTAGTGATGCTCTTCGAGGGAACGCAGAGCGGCCGCAATGCAGTCGTTCGAGATGCCATCTAGGTCGATTCCGAGCACGAACAAAGCGTTTCTCCGGATGTTGCTCTTGGCGAAATGGATGACGAAACGGCGAATGAAAAGTTCGACACCGGGCTGAAAGCGAAGAATGTTCAAGAGATAAGGCATCCTGTTCTGATACCAATTCCGAGTTGCCGAGCAGACTTTTCACTTCGTATTCGACTCTCTGGTGATCGGAAAGCGTGCTCGCGAGCAGCTCTGGCGGCTGGATCACTTCGATGACTTGTCCGATTCGACCGGTTTGGTTGAAGTTCACGAGATCCTTGTCGGCGTGGGCGGTAATCGAGAAATGGATCGGCTCTCCTTCGAAATCGAACGAGTAATCGGTGAAGCGCGCGCTCATTCACACCCTGAACACAAGAGTGAATAATTGAGTCGGGGCTCTGCTTTCTCAAGTAAATATTTTCAGCGAATTTGACTTTTTTCTCTGCATTTTTGCAATCTTCTTTCGACTTTTAGCTTCATTTTTTGTCAACAACAAGGGGAGAAAGAGAACAACAAAAAGAAAAATAGTACAAAATGAGAAAAAGAGAAATGATAAAGGACCAAAGCTAGTCATCAAGATCGTATTTCGAAACAACAATGGGGGGAGTGATTGAACGTAATTTTGGGTCTCGTTGTCGCTCCAACGCTTCTCTGAAAAATACGGTTTTTGTCTCCGATTTTGGACAGGTGAACTCCTTACCTTCGATCTTTGCCTTCTTGGGGTGTCAAGAATCGACCTTGGCGGGTTTGCTCATCGACAGTCCACAGGAACATGTCGTTGAGAGTGTAGCCGAATGCTTTCCAACCGACGAAGAAAAGAACGAATGAAACGATGATGCGGCGACGAGAGACTTGTTGATAATTGATAGGCTTGTTAGGTGTGAAGGAGCGCAACTTTTGACGCAACATGCGTCGCCACTCCCACACAATCATCCTAGCAAGCGGTCTTGGCCTTCTGGGTTGGCAGAAGTCCGAAGCGCTTCTTGATGATGACGCGGTACTTGGAGTTCTTATCCTCCGGCGAGAAACGAGCTGGGTGAGCGGTCAGAGTCTGTTGTCCGGCTGGAGCAGTTCTCTGAAAACGAAAGTTGTTGTTAGCTGAACCGAAAAAAAACTGAATGTTACCTTCAAAGTGTAAACTCTTTGGTTGCTCTCGTCCAAGTAGTATCTCAGGAACATTGTCCGTTCTTCGAAGACGTTGTTCTAAAACTTGATGGAAATTAATTCAGGGGTTCTGAATCGAGTGAATAAGTAAGACGACGAAACAAAACGTAGGGATATGGTAATCATGAATACGAATATCAACGAATCAATAAAATTCATTATTTGAAAAAAAACAAATTGGGAGGAATCGGGGATAACAGAGGGAAACAACAGGATTCAAAATCACAAAATGTTCACAAAAACCAGTACGAGTTGAGGTTAATAGGCACGAGTTGAGTAGCGAGAAACTATGGGAAAAAGACGAGAGCGGGCTGTGAAAGATAAAATCGATAAATAACTATGTACACTGAAGCGAAGTGAACCGAGAGACGCAGAAAGCGGAGAAATCAGAGTTTTCGTTACACAACCCAACAAATGACGAGATTTTTGTGATAATTAATGGCTGAATGTTACAAGGGGCCCATGCCGAGTGTGTGGAACACGTAATCCCACAAGGAAGTCGAAATTCCGAAGCCTGAAAACAAAAAATAGGCCAGAGTCGAGAAATTGCGAAAAAAATCGCGTCGCACGATGATGATGCAAACGCGCTCCACTGACAATCGAAGTTTAAATTTGAATTTCGAAAAAACGAAACTCGTTTTTCGCTTGCAAATTTCCGGGCTTCTCAACGAAAAAAACTGTTTTACAAATTCAGAATTAAGATTTTCAATTCTAGATGTTTTTCAAGCTTTCTCTGAAAATTTTTTTAAAACTTCGCACTTACCAACATCAAAGTTCTTGAAATGGTGATTATGGTGATAGACTTTTCTGTAGTGCATGTTACTGCGAGGCTGTGGGCTTCCGTGATGCAAGTAGTAGTGGACCATATCGTACATAACGTATCCGAACAGCTTTCCAGCGCCGAAAGCACAGAAAACTGGCCTGGAATAGGAAGTTTTAGGATCAGATAGTTTTCATGTCTCAATTTACCATTGGAACGTGTTCGAGTAAACGACGTAGAAGAACGACACGATGAGTGCTGCTGGAACTGGCGGGAACACCAAACGGTCTCCGTCCATTGGTGTTTTGTGATGAAGTCCGTGCGCCAAGAAGTGAAGAAGGATCTGGTTGGGCGAGTTCGGCGAAGGTTTCCAGTGGAACACCCATCTGTGCAGACTGTATTCGGTCAGTGTCCAAGTGAGCACTCCGATGACGAACCAGGCAGACCACAGAAGCACCGAATTGTACGCATCTGAATCTAGGAAGTATTATTCAGAGTGAGAGTGAGAGTAGCTGACCGGTAGTCTTGGAGAAAGAGAAAACGGAGAAGATGGAGAAGAGAATGACGGCTGGGAGCCAGACAGTTGGCACCACCCACCAGCTTGTTCTAGTCATGCTCTCCAGAATATCGGAGTCGAATAACCTGAAAGATTTCTGTTTTAGATGATCTCTGATCCGTTTCCATCACCAACAGTGTCTTTTTTGGACCGGAGATAATCCGACTTTACCCGCCCCAACAGTTTCCGTTCAACTTTCAAACACTCACCTCAAAGTTCCATCGTATGGTTGATGAATCCAGTGCCAGTATTCAGAACCCAGAGATCCTACTTTGAAGAGCATTCCTGTCTTTGATTCGATCAGAGGATCACCCTGCAACATTTTCAATAACTCCTTCGTTTCCAAATTGTTTTTATTAAATCTTTCGTTCTCCTCAGCTTTTTCCTTTTCGCCTAGCAAAGTATTTTCGCTGTTCCCTGCGTCTCTCTCGTCGTTTCCTCTCTCTGCTTCTCTTCCATGTCATCATCCCGTGTTTTTTATTCGCTTTCTAGCATTTTCTATCGATTCGCTCGTTACTTTCACTCTTTTCTTCCACACGTTCTCCATTTTTAAAACCAAAGCTTACCTTCTGAATTGTATTCACATTATATCGTTCGAGCATGTTGTAAGCTGCTTCCGAATGCTCGTGTCTCACTCCCATTATTCGTTTTTCTCCGCGTATATACTCGCCGATTTCCTCACCAGCCAGGCGGTTCAGAACCTGGAATTAGAGACTTGTTGGTCAGTTTTTCTTTGAGACGGTTCTTTGATATTTTGACTGCTATTCGTGATTTTGACACTTTGTTGAATCAGCGGGCGAGCCAGTGTGCTAATTGGCTGCGTAGCGGCTCAACGGCTTCGCGAAACTTGAGCCTACACACTTCAGACGTACTACTCCCCCTCTTCCATGCCTTTTTCAACCTCTAGCTCAAAAATGCTCACCTTGGCTCCTCCGGGATGTTTCGAAGCGAAATCGGCAATATCATAGTACTCGCCGTTCAGCTGTACCAACAACGGCTTCTTCTCCTCGGCGCCTAGACCCATTTCGATTAGCTGAAAGTAACAAAAGTAGGAAAAGAGGAATAATGCGAGAGGCGGATAAAAGAATCAAGAGGAGGAAATGAATGGGAGCTCGTATATGCACAAAACGTCATTTTCCGGTCAGTGGACATGAGCACAACTTTGTGAGAGCCGGAATAACAGGAAGGCCTTATGAGAACGAAATTTGAAACTTGCGTGTGGAATATTCAGAAGTATTCAGTAGAATAACAAGAATTTCTCATGTAACGCGGCAGAGAACCGTTGTTTTTCACCTGCTCACGCAGATTCTTGGCACTGATAATTTGATTGGAAGTTGCGTGATAACTGATCTAATTATGGCCTACATTTCGCATTCGGAGCAGTAAAAACACCCGGAAAAGATACTTGAGAGAGCCAGCTTTCAATCAAAACTCGACAACTCTCTCGAATGAATTCTCTGGTTTCTCGACATGGAATTGACTGACATTCATTCCATTCCAAACAGATTAGGCAGCACTTTTTCGAGAAAATCACGTACTTTCCCGAGGAAATTAGGCAAATCATGAGTGGAATGATGTGTGTCCTCCGTCTCGCTTGAGTTTGTTACAACTAAAGTGCGAGAGGGAAATCGTATAAATTCGATGCTGATGCAGATCGGAAACATGGCTTCCGGGCATATTTGAAACACGTGATCCCAGCCGATTCTTGTGTAATTTTGATTTATCTCGAAATCGCGCCTCCGTCTCTCCGATTCACGATGATCTTGTGGACTTTTCGGTCATTTCGCAGAAAGCTGAGGGCAAACTTAAAAAGCGAAGGAGGAGGAGGCGAAAGAGCATACACAACTGACTGACCTAATTGAATTCCACGAGATAGAGAATGTGTGTGAGAGCCGTCGCGCGGAGCCAATGTGGGCACTCTTCGGAAACGGGGGCAAACAATGGCGAATATTTTGCCACCCGTCGTCCCATCCGTCCGTCCCGTCAGTCAGTCCAGAAGAAATGGAAAACGGGCACAAAAAGGGGAAGGAAGGAAGGAAGAGGCTCATGCAATTTCCAAAATTGCGAGTGCGCGAAAGCGGGCGCCTCTAGCACAAGGGCCTATAAGCCGGGCGACGGAAGGAAAACACAGAGAGCCGAATGGGAACTTTGTTACTATGTACTAGCAAACACACACAACACAATGCCTATTTTCCGCCGCTTCTTTCTCGAAACTCCCGGCTCATTGGTCTGGTGAACCATAGAAACGGCCGACGAAGCAGAAGAAGCAACATCTCGTATTCGTCTTTCTTTGAAAAGAAGCATTCACTAGGAAACTAATTTCGAGCGCAGAGCTATACGGCGGAGATGAAAAAGGAGATGGATGGCATGAAAAAGAAATGAGACCCATCCAGGGGAGCAAGTTAGAAGAGGAAGAGCTGCGCGGGAATTCGCACGTTCCCAGGATTACGTGCTTCTGGAGAAGAGCGCGGGTGGACGGAGTAGGACTTATTGGACAATTTAGGAACAGTTTTTTTTTCCGAAAAGTTTCAGAAATCAGTGATACATATAGGAGAAACTGTAAGTAAGAGCATAAAATAGCTTATAAGTACGATTGGGAAAATCGAAATGTTTGCATGAAACGAAGCGCTCTGACTCATTTTCCCGGCGCTCCACCCACTGTCAATATGTCTGTTTATGTCCCGTATGACACGACGGGGACGGCATGGACCAATAAACGTGTTCTGCGTGTGATAAGCCGAAGGAGGTCGTGTGAGCGACAGAGAAACGTGCGAAACAGTGTGTGCAGAAAGGTCATTTCGGAATAGGAGAGGGAAAGCTTGAGGCCCATTCGTATGTCAGGTGTCGGCGGTGCGGAAAGGGGTTTTGCATTTGGAATGTGAAAGTGCCATTGGGCAAATTGTCAAGTGAGACCGCCACCACACGGATAAACATTGCCGGGAGGAACTGGTTCCACGCAGTTACTGTTTGACACATGCGAGAAGTCGTGTTCTTCTGTACGATTGACGGCGCATACAGAAGAGGAATAGAGGAGTATGCGAGACCGAAACCGAGAGGAGGACGAGCGGCAGGAGGCCAAGATTGACGTCACCCGGAATGGTCACAGTGATAAGGAGAGCGTTTAGGGTTATTCCCCTAGGTGAAGAAACTATTTGGTTAACGATTCGAATTCCTGAGTAATCAATTAGTCAGCTGTGTGACTTGAAACTCGCTCGAAATTGAGTGCTTTGTTTGCTGACCAAACTAAACTTATCACATCATGACTGTAAAAGTTGCGGAAATAGATCTCAGACAATCAGTGTAGATCACGAACGAAAGAAACTCCTACAAACTACGGCGGAGAGTGCGCAGACCCAAAATATTTGCTCGGCTCTCGACAATGTAGCCTAAACAGTGGACAAATAGAAAATAGTTTTATGATTTTCTATTTTTTAGAACTTTGGTAAATAGTCAAGTTGCAAAAATGAATTCATCTTTCTAAACAGTCAGTTGAACCCAGCTTTATGAATATCACTGACCCAGAATGGACTTCTGCAGACAAATCCGGGTACTACTGTACTTTTCCCCATTTGCGCGCAAAGAACGAACGCAAACGATGTGTTTGCGACCGAGATCTAGACCTAGTATCACTGATCTTATCACCAGAAAGTGAGGAATATTTTCCTAGAATCTGTCTGAACTTCGACTAATTGGCCTAAAAGCCTGTTGTCTTTCACCGTCTACGATCTTAGAAATACGATGTGAAAGCGTGTTTTGCAACAGAAAACTGGCTAGTTGGCAATCTTTGCCCGTGAAATCTGATCCCTGCATTCTCTTAACGCTGCCCAGAAACTCTGATACGGACAAGAAGCTTTCCACATTGAAACATGTTCAAAATCTAAAAAATGAGAGGGAAAAACTGGCCTAAAAACGCGGAAACGCAGTGATAGACAGAGATTTGGGAACTGAGGAGGTATCCGGGCGGGATCCGCTTCCTCAGTTAATCAGCCGAATGAAAGACTGCCTGCAGACTGGCTATCCGACTGCTTATCACTGGCTGATAAGCTTTCGCTTTCGCGCTTCTTCGGGTGTCGTCAGGTCTGGTGTCTTGGGTGTGGTGCACCGTTACGCGCATTCACAGACTCCTCGTTGCCGCCGTCTCAATTTCGAATTCTATCCTTTTCTTCGCTAATTTCTCCGCGATTTTTGAATTTTATCTCTATTTCCGCGTTATTATTGTTGCGAATCTCCGAAAATTTGCTGTCTGCAGTTTGAGTGTATCAATTTAATCGTGTTTATTGAACTTATCGTCGGAAAATCCATAAAAAAACTAAGTTGAAAGTCTGCGTCGTCTGACTGGGAAAAAGGTGCTTCAGTTGTTTTTTGGAAGTAGGCAAAACATTTTATTCAAAATTCAGTTAATTGAGAGCAACTTTGTCATTCCAGCAGGCTACATGCCAATGTGCTCGAGAAAGTTTTGCGAGTGTACAGATTATCGATTTTGACGCATTCTTGTTGCCTTGCTTGTCATTTTTCCGCTGAATTTGTGTTTTTTCGTCAGGCGTCATGAACAGAAACCGTCGAGGAGATGGACAGCAGCGCGAAGTCAAACGCGAGCGTCGGAGCCGATCGAGAAGTCCACGAAGAAGTACGGTTACTTTCACTCATCTGTCGAGTCCATCTATTTTTCATCCATTCCTTTCTCTCATTCTCAAATTACTTAAGATCGTATTGGTCCGGCCGTCGGAGGTCCGGGAAACAACGGAAACGCGGCATCGAACAACCGAATGGTCTATATCACTAATATCGCTTATGAGGCTCGCTGGGTCGATCTGAAAAGTCTGGTCCGCGAAAAGGGTGGCGAAGTCGTGTTCTGCGAACTTCTCGAAGATCGGAACGGAAAGCCGAAAGGCAACGCGGTGATCGAGTTTGAGACCCGCGAGGGCGCCGAGAACTGCGTTGCCAACCTCCAGAAGTTCGACTGGAAGGGACGAAGCATTATAGCTAAAGAAATCAGGGTCCGTGCCGAATTTCGTCTCTCCTGTTCCATCAGTAGTTTTATTTTTCTGTAGGATCCTGTCGCATTCTTCCGTACCATCAAAGCCGAAACCGGAATCGACTATCTGTCTCGTACCGGAAGCGGCGCACCGGGTCCTCGTGGTGGTCCGATCAAGGATCTCGATCGTCCGGCACGCAGTGGAACCTTCGATCTGTTCGGTCTCAATATGGAGTTCCTTCGTCAACACAGTATTGAACCGCCTCTTTGTGAGCGCATCTTTATCGCCAATGTAGGTTTCAAATCTTCTTTCGAAACGGTTTTCTATCTGCTCCTGGGTTTTTGGTCTCCTCGTGTAGCTTTTGTCCCTTCTATTAATTTTATTTTCGACTGAAATATTTTCTCATGGGTAAGGTAAAGCCGGTTGCTGAAATTTCACGAGTTTCTAACTCAAGATCAAATTTCTTCGGGTATTTCCAAGTGTAGTTCTAACCACGCTCCCTACCCCAAACTCTCCCTAGTAATAAAACTTCCCAGACCCCTCCAATAACAAATTCCAGTTGGCTTTCAATGTCGGAACCGACAAGTTGTACGAGGTCTTCGGAATGGCCGGTAAGATCACCTGGATGGACTTCCGTATCGACAAAGACGGAAAGACCAAGGTAAACCGATAAAGTTGTAAACTCTCCCTTAAGCAGCTACTTTCAGGGAGTCTGTGTGATCCAATACACCCATCCTATAGAAGCTGTGCAAGCCATTTCCATGTTCAACGGACAACGTCTTTTCGACCGTAACCTCGTCGTCAAAATGGACCGATTCGAGAAGGAGAACGAAGCGAAGGAAGGCGGACTTCCACGTGGACTCGAAGGAATCGGAATGGGACTCGGTGCCGATGGAGCCCCGCTCGCTAATGTTCACGGAATGTTCCCAGGAGACATGCCACCACCAGTAAGCCTTTCGCTTCATCAATAATCAGATTAATGTTTTGTTTTAGTTTGCTGCGAATACCTCATTCGGATCAACTGGAGCTCCACCGAATTCCGGCGGATTCGGACCGGGAATCGACCAACCCAATTTCGCCAGATCTGTCATGAACAACGCACCATTTGCCCCTGCCGGATCTTTCGCTTCCGATCCCTTCGGTGGGAGCAACGTTGGAGGCGGAGGAATGGGAGGAGGTGTTGGTGGAGCCGGATCACAGGGTTCCAGAGTTCTTGTGATCAGAAATGTACTGCTTTCAAAAAGGAAATCAAAACTAATCTATTCTCATTTTCAGCTTCCAACTGATTACACCTGGCAGATTGTGAGAGATCGTGTCCGCAACTTTGGTGACGTTGAGACTGTCGATATGGTTGCTCCAGGAGCTGCTCGCATTCGATTCGCTACTTTCCAAGACGTTGAACGTGCTCGTGGGCATCTGTACGGAACTACTGTTGAAGGACGCGCCATCACCGTTGATTACGCGTAATCACCAGCTCCTCCGTCTTGTTTTCCGTTCTGAATCCCGTTCATCGTGAAAAATGATCTTACTATTGTTTCTGATCCTTTTTATCTATTCCTTTATGTCACTGTTGTGGTCCTAGCGGGACCTATTTTTAATCTATATTATCCAATGTGCAGAGATGGAATCTAAACATTTTCTCTATTTATTCAACTCTTCACATTTCTTACTCCTACACAATCTCGAACCGTATTACGATGAAGGTTTTTAATAAAAGTATTATTGAAGGGGGGAGGAATATACAAAGAACCTAAGCGTTTTCCAACAAAGAACCCAAACAATTTGGGTCCTTCACAACTCCTAAGACCAACACGAAATGAAAGTTTTAATAATGAAATCGGCGGGTTTTCATATGAAGCATGGGCACAATTTGAGGTGCTATTCAGGCACACAACGGCTGCCCGACGCATCAAACAAGAGCCTTCACGCAATCTGATTTGCGCCGCGCATCGGCCCCCCTACCGTATGCCCTTAATTGCGTTTTGAAGACGTCTTCATCGCCCAGGCCACGCCCCCTTTTCGGATTCTTTTGTTGTCGTGATGAGCATTGTTGAAGCAAGAAGAAGAAGAAGCCGTCAGTCGTTTGTCCGTGTTTTCGTCCCTGTGTTTGTCCGACGGGTTACGGTAGGATTCTGAATCTCTGCGAAAGGATTCTGAAGTCACAAGCCTAATCTTCTCTTTTTTCGTTGTTTCTGTCTGGCGCCCGGAAAGAACAAAGTTTCCGAGATATTTTCGAATGGAGTTTTCTGATTTCGACTTCAAAAGATTTCGAATCGAAATCGCTCGGAAATTTGAATTCGAGTTCTGGTTCTATTCGTGTTTTGAATGTTGCGCGAAAATGTTTATGTTTATTATTCATGCAATCGTTGCGCAAGTGCGCTCTAATGAGATCCAGCGAAGGCTTCTCAGTGGAGCGCGTTTCCAACTTTGATCATTTGACATTTAGAAGCTTTCGCTCCGCCCATTTCCTCTAGCCGAAAATCGAAGAAAAAACATCTGCGAGACTCCGTATCAGAGTCCATTTCGGTTTGTGAGACACGAAACAATCAGCAGTTTATCAGTTAGTTATTCAGAAGTTTGGTTCTCTTCGAAACGCTTATCAGTTCGTTTTCCGAGACTCTTTCCCCCTTTTCTTATCACTATCACCTCATCAATTTACTCTCAACAGCTATAGACTTCGTTTTTGAAAAAGTACAAACTCCTGTTCAAAAGTACACTTGCACTCTTGCCCATTTAGCTCATCAATCACCCAATTAGACCCTCTGATATCACTTTATCACTACTTATCAGTACGGTCAACTCGAATTCAAAATGACCTCTTGTTCACGAGACGGCTCATCAAGTCCAGATGTTCTTCCTCTCCTTTTGAAAAAAAAACCTTTCAAATCTCCCGATACAAACATCTGCTGGTTAGGATTCAGTGAGCTGTGACTCTGAAATTGGGTTCGCACTGACTACAGTATCCAAAAGCTGACCTAGTTCTGAAATTTGGCAAAAAATTTGGAACGCTTCACGAATTTGCGTGTCATCCTTGCGCAGGGGCCATGCTAATCTTCTCTGTATTGTTCCAATTTTAGTATATGTTCTCGGAAGAACGGAAGGGTTCATGGACGGTCCGGTTATATAGGGACGGCTGGGACAGCAGCCGACACCCTCCCGGGTTCCGACCGTCCACCCCCCACTATATCGATTCTGGGACAACAAAGAAGGCGTGTAGACGGTCGGAACCCGGGAGGGTGTCGGCTGCTGTCCCAGCCGTCCCTATATAACCGGACCGTCCATGAACCCTCCCGTTCTTCCGAGAACATATACTAAAATTGGAACAATACAGAGAAGATTAGCATGGCCCCTGCGCAAGGATGACACGCAAATTCGTGAAGCGTTCCAAATTTTTTGCCAAATTTCAGAACTAGGTCAGCTTTTGGATACTGTAGTCAGTGAGATAGCAACAAAAAAAGTACCCAAAAAATTGAAAGGAGCCAAAAGAAACGAACAGTACCACAAAATACTAAAAGGACCGAAACAAAAGATGTCCGAAATGAAAGAAGCCCGGAAAGTTTCTTTTCTTTCCGGACTTCTTTCATCTCAGATGACCTCTTTTCTTTTGGGTTTTTTTCATTTTTCTTTCGGTCCTTTTAATTTTTTGTGGTCTTCTTTATTTTTTTTTGTGGGTCTTTTCATTTTCTTTTGGGTTTTTTTTCATTTTTTTGTTGTTTTCTTTTTTTTTTGGGTTCTCTTTTTTTGGATCTTTCAATTTTTTTTTGGGTATTACGGGTGCTTTTTTTTCTTGGGTCCTCCTGGGTCCTCTTTTCCCGAGCAGAGACGCTATCTTCTCTGTATTGTTCCAATGTTCTCGGAAGAACGAAAGTGTTGATGGACGGTCCGGTTATATAGGGACGACTGGGAGAGCAGCTGACACCTCCCGGGTTCCAACGGTCCACCCCCACTATATCGATTCTGGAACAACAGAGGATTCATGCAGATGGTCGGACTGTCTGCACACCTTCTTTGTTGTCCCAGAATCGATATAGTGGGGGGTGGACGGTCGGAACCCGGGAGGGTGTCGGCTGCTGTCCCAGCCGTCCCTATATAACCGGACCGTCCATGAACCCTTCCGTTCTTCCGAGAACATATACTAAAATTGGAACAATACAGAGAAGATTAGCATGGCCCCTGCGCAAGGATGACACGCAAATTCGTGAAGCGTTCCAAATTTTTTGCCAAATTTTCTAGATCATATCGGTGATACGGTATCATCTTATCAACTTTCACGATCAGCAGACAACGAGCTGAAAGTTATTTGCACAACTTTCACCTCAATTAGCCATCACAAGATCTATTCTTGCACTCTTCCCATAATAGTGCACATGCGTCATGGTAAAGTACACGCCTAGCAACCGCCCCGTGGGAAAACGAAAATAGGCTGGAACGAGGTGTTGAGTGATCAGTTCTGTCATCGTGACTAGAATGTTCTGCACAATATTTGTACTTCTCCGCCCATTTTACGAATTCGAACACTCAAATTTCAAAGTGAATTTCGTTCGAAATCCTCGAGTCACCCCACTTGTGATCCTCTCCTTTTTTGCCGTGGAGGCGGGACGGCGGGGCTTCTAATCGCATCTAGTGCATCTTGTAATCGAATCAGAAAAATGTTTCGTTGAAAGTGATATGACGTTCCACGTCATACTTTCAGCTGTTCCGGCTCTCTCCGGCCGTAGTACACTCATTCACACATTTCAACCTTTCATTCCCAGCGGTTCCCGCCCGTCTGAAATCGTTTTCCTGTTTATCAGGTTCGTCCAAATAACAAACGTTTTGTGCTCGCCGCGCCCGTGTTCTGTCCAATTGTTTCCCGTCATCGCTTTTGGCCATGCCCCCCAAATGATAGGTGTGTATGTTCCGGTCGCCTCCTTCTTTCCTCCAGTTTTCCTCGTTTTTTGGTGTGTTTCCCGCTCTCTCGGGAACAGTTTGGTTCGAGTTGTGTGACAGATGCCCGCCACACCTGTTAGTCTAGCCCCTTTTTTTGCACTAAAAACTTCAAAAAGGGGGCGGGGTCTCCCATCATTGTCTACCAACACTGACGAATATATTCATTTCGGTCGGCGGAGCCCGTCGGTATACAACAATTCTCTCGGTTTTGATTGTTTTTCTTATCATTCTTATCAACAACATCCGAGAAGCATTCCGATTCTTAATCTTGTCTCCTTTCAGTGTAACCCTTCCTCTTTCCCTCACAGTTTCTCTTTTATTTCCCATCCCTTCAGAATGGAGGACATAATGCGACAGTTGCTCTCGAACCATCCGCTCAAAGATTCGCTCTTCTCCATCGTCACCATCCCGATCGAAAGCGCTGTCCCTGAGCCAGAATGCCAGCAGCCAAAACCTCAGCACTCGTACATCGGACTCATCGCCATGGCCATTCTGTCTTCTCCACACAAGAAAATGGTGCTGGCAGAGGTGTACGAGTGGATCATGACCGAGTATCCGTACTTTCGAAGTCGCGGAGCCGGGTGGAGGAACTCGATCAGACACAACTTGTCGCTCAATGACTGCTTCGTCAAGGCCGGAAGAGCAGCCAACGGAAAGGTTCGTAAATTCGGAAATGTCCGATCCCTGGTGGGTCTCGCCACGAAAATGGTTTCTGGCTATCTTACGGCTACTGGACAAGATTTTGACACTTTTTCTGATGAAAACGGGTGAATTTACCTTAATTTAATGATTTCCAGCCAAATATCAGCAGTTTCCAGCAATTTTTAGTGAAAATGAGGTGTCTCTGGTAAAAAGCGGCAAAACACCAAAAAATTCATGTTTTTGTACTGAAAATTGGTGGAAACTGCTGGAATTAGGTTGGAATCGATTGAAGACTTGCCTTTTCACCCGTTTTCATCAGAAAAAGTCAGAAAACCTTGTCCAGAAACCATTTTCGTGGCGAGACCCACCAGGTGACTCGCCGCGGGACGGCAATAATACAAATTCCACTTCCAGGGTCACTACTGGGCCGTTCATCCAGCCTGCGTCCGGGATTTCGAGCGCGGAGACTTCCGTCGTCGTCGCGCTCAACGCAAAGTGCGTCGTCACATGGGTCTACAAGTCGAGGAGGACGACTCTTCCGATGAGGACGGATCCGCCGGTTCCGATACTTCGCCGCCGATCTTCTCCGTGCCGCCGCCCTTCTGGACATGCAACCAGCGACCGCCCATCAAGTCGTTCACCATCGAAGCCATCCTCGAACACCACTGAATGCCACGTGGAACCTTCTGGAATGTATCATTCTGATTGCCCCGTTCGGGTCTTCCCCTCCTTTTCCTTTTTCCGTATGTCCTCCCAATTGCTACGGGCCCCCTCCCCTTCTTCCGTTCTCCCCCCAGTCATTTCCTGAATTTATTTCCCGTTTGTAAGTGCACGCATCTGCTATTTATTCTCTCTCTTGTCTGAACAACTTATCGCCTCTTTATTCAATAATAAGAGAGTTTTAACGAACGCCAACATGGCGAAAACAACAAAAAGAGGGAAACGGTGTGTGTATGCCCGACATTGTACAGAAGAAATTCGGGGGGCCAGTGGATTAGGGGAAAAGCACATCGTGGTCCACGCGATTCGTGGAGTACAGGAGAGGTTCGGCGGGGCGGACAATTCAAAAAGTAACGGTTACTACTGTTATTAATTGATTATATCGTTTGGGGCATCATGACAAGATGGATTCGGAGGGAGGACATTTAGAAATTTGTAACGTATATGCGGGGAACGGGCGTGCTTTTTTATTTGGATCGAACAAGAGTTGGGATGGTATTCGGCTCCTCGTCTCCGCTGTTGTCGCTGTCCGACTCGGAATCACTGGAAGCGGCATATGCACTGAGGGCCTGGAGAGCGCCGATCGGTGACGGCTTTGCAACTTTGGCAGGGACAGGAGCTTCTTCTTTCTTTTCTTCTGGGGCGGTGCTTCTGAAACAAAAGGGGAGATTATAGAATTGGAATTGTATTCCTTACGTGGACTTTCGCTTGATAGCAGTGCTCAAGAACGCAGCTTGCTTGGATTTTGGAGGCGGACCAACGACAGCAGACGTCGACGGTTTCAGAGTGAATCGGTGGACGGAGGTTTTAGCAGCGAGATGTTGAGTGACAGTCAGTTCTTTGATAAGTGCTTGTTCTTCTCTCTTATTTTGCATCTTCACAACTCTCTTCATCGAATCCATCTCCGACAAGAACACACTCTCGTCTTCGTCGATTCCGCGCACCATGTTTTCTGAAAATCATCGTTTATTGGAAAGCATAGAGTGAAAAACTCACTGAGCTTTTTGGCTTCATCAATTTCTAACTGCTTCGCATCTTTGTTATTCTGGAGTTGTTCGAAGAGGGTTTTGTTGCAGTATTCTGGTTCTGGAGCCACTGAAATCATAGTTTGGCCTCTGCCTCACTGCGTTAGAACTTACAAACTGCATCGGTCGGCTTACGAACCTTCTCCCACTCCTCTTGGCGAGCTGCCTTTTCTTCGTTAAGCTCCTTGGTGCTCACAAATCCGCTAGTCATTGCTGGGCTGAAAACTGGATCGATAGCGAATTGGGTTATGAATAAACGATTGGAACGGCAGCGGGTGTTGCAAAAATAGGATTGTGAGACGGAGAATGAATTCTGCGAGCACAACCACCGATCTAGTCAAAATAGCGGCCAATAACTCAACTACACATTTACAAGCGATCGATTTTTATTCAACAGGCAGTTAAAAAACGTTTTTTTGGAGAGTTTACAAGACAG
The DNA here is from genome assembly GCA_900536315.3 of Caenorhabditis becei. NCBI lineage: Eukaryota > Metazoa > Nematoda > Chromadorea > Rhabditida > Rhabditidae > Caenorhabditis > Caenorhabditis becei. The sequence continues at coordinate 458,328 of LR539121.1, forward strand.
TGTGTTTAAAATTTGAGAAATTGATTGAACGCATCTAGGTAATACAGAAAGGGTGAATAAACTGGAATTTGTTGACCAAAACAAGATTTTCAGATATATCCCGAGAGGAGTACACGAGGTGGCGGACTAGGCGTTTGTGCGGAAACCTAGGCCAGGACAATTTTCTTCGAATTTCGAATTTTCTGAGTTTTCTCTTGTCGTTCTCTTCTTTTCAATTGAATCTCTTCAATATTTTGTTTTAAATTGAATAAAACTATTTCTTCTCAGACGATGAGTGCCACAGAAGTCGCCGACCACTACAACAAAGTGCGTCAAACAGGAATCGTTGACCGAAAGGATAGTAGGATTTTCTTCATGAGAAATATGAACAACTGGATTAAGAGTCAGCTTATCAGTAAGTTTTCAAATTATGAGATGTTAAAGTTAATACATTTTTCTATTTCAGAAGACGCCACGGACCGCCTGTCCGAGCAGGGCGTTCAAAATCCCCGAGTTCTCGATCTTGCCTGTGGAAAAGGCGGCGATCTCCGGAAGTGGGACAAAGCGAGAGCAAAAACGGTGGTGATGGCTGGTGAGTAGTTTTGATACCCTAAAAATACTTATCAGATTCGTTTTAGACGTGGCCGATGTCTCCATCGAGCAGGCGAAAGAGCGGTACAAGCAGATGTACGGATATCCGAGCAACATTTTTGGCGCCGAGTTCATTGTCGCCGACTGCACAAAAGTGAATCTCGAGGAGCAGATCGAGAACAAGGATCCGTTTGATCTGGTCAGTTGCCAGTTCGCCATGCACTACTCGTTCGTCGATGAGCCGTCAGCAAGAACGTTCTTGAAAAATGCAGTCGGAATGCTGAAGCCAGGAGGAGTATTCGTTGGCACGTTGCCGGATGCTGATAGAATTATGTAAGATTTTGAGTAAATTGAAAATCTGAGTTCATTCTGATTTTAGGTGGGCCGTGCGCAACGGAGAGGAAGGAAAGTTCGCGAATGACGTGTGCAAGATCACGTACGAAAACTTGGAGGAGCTGGAAGAAGGCAAGACTCCGCTGTTCGGAGCCAAGTTCCACTTCTCCCTTGACTCGCAAGTCAACTGTCCCGAGTTCCTTGCGTACTTCCCACTAGTCAAGCAGTAAGTTCCATCGTTTTCCTTGTAATTTCAAACAATCTCTGCTTCTAGTCTCCTCGAAGAACTCGACATGGAGCTGCTTTACGTGAAGAACTTTGCTGAAGCCATTCCGGATTGGCTTGTTCCGGGTCGTCAACTTCTGGAGATGATGAAGGGCCTCGAGACGTTCCCGAACCGAAACCTGAGTGGAAAGACCGACGAGGAGTACTTGGAGGCAAAGGCGAAGATCGAAGGATTGCCAGAAGGAGAGCCGAAGTACGTGGGAACTCTGTCGAAGTCAGAATGGGAGGCCATCTGCATGTATCTTGTGTTCGCATTCCGCAAGAAGACTCCGGAGAAGACGTCTGAAGAGAAACCGGATGTCGCTGAAACCGAAGAAGCCGTCGAAGCCGTCGAAGCCGTTGAAGAGAAACCGGCTAGTTCAATCGAGAAGAGCGATCTTTCCGAAGATGAGCCCACCGTCAAGAAGGCGAGAGTGGAGCAGCCGACTGAAGAAGAAGGCACTGAAGCCGAAGAGTAACTCATTGATTATAATTTATTTGATCACTTTGATCTCCTTTGAAAAATTTTCCTTTTTTATTTGTATTATGTTTCATACCTTTGATAAATTTACATTCAAAAGCTTAGTTAAAGAAGTTGAGAATCATTTGTCATTCGCGCGAGTTTAAAAATCAAAGAATTCAAATGAGGGCTAGAAAGTGAGGAGTTACGAGACTCCAAAGGCGTTCTGGGAAGACGACGCAGCTGGCTCCGAGTCAAAAACCCAGACTGGATGCCGGCGGGACAGTCTGGTCACAAACCAAAATTCCCACGAGTTTATTTGTCTTTTTTGAATCTTCATTTTTACAGAAACATCTAGTAATTCAAACGTGACACACCAGAACGTGAAGATACAGATATTATCAGAATCTCACAATTGAAATTATTACTCGAAAACTACTCGACGTTGGCAACTCTGAAGGTAAGCATGCTCTGCTCAGTTGGTGCTCTCTCCCTAAGAGAGCCGCCGGACTGTGCAGAGCTCTGCTCAGTTGGTGCTCTCTCCCTAAGAGAGCCGCCGGACTGTGCAGAGCTCTGCTCAGTTGGTGCTCTCTCCCCAAGAGAGCCGCCGGACTGTGCAGAGCTCTGGGTGGACGAGCCAGACAAGGTCCAGACAGTAGGTTGGGAGAGAAGCGGGAACTTGAAATCGAGTAGATGAGAGTTGCAGGAGAGATGCCCAGACGGATGACTCAAGAATAGTTCAGGAACAAATGAATGATCGTGATGAGATGGCGGTAGGGTTCCAGCCAAAAGAGCGATCTTTCCGAAGATGAGCCCACCGTCAAGAAGGCGAGAGTGGAGCAGCCGACTGAAGAAGAAGGCACTGAAGCCGAAGAGTAACTCATTGATTATAATTTATTTGATCACTTTGATCTCCTTTGAAAAATTTTCCTTTTTATTTGTATTATGTTTCATATCTTTGATAAATTTACATTCAAAAGCTTAGTTAAAGAAGTTGAGAATCATTTGTCATTCGCGCGAGTTTAAAAATCAAAGAATTCAAATTTTGTTCTTTTGAGACATAAAAAGAGCCTAATTTGGCTTCCCTCCTCCCCCACTCCAGCTTCTTTTCGTAGTGTTCTGTGAATTGCTGCTTTATCTTGTCTCAAAAGTGTTCCTTCAAATGGATAATGTTCGAACCCAGTGCCCTTATCACCCACTCTAATCTCTTGTCTTCCTCCCAATCAGCCACTGACTCATCCAACTGCATTTAGCACAAGGTGGAGCACAAAGTGTAACGGAAGGGACGACAAGTAAAACAAAAATGCATTAGTAGACGGGAGATACTGTAGGGTGTAATAATAGAGTTGGGAAAGAGAAAAGGACAATGGAAAAAAGGGAAATTTAATTGGAATAGAGCTGGGAATTCTTTGGCAAAGGTACAGTAACAGGTGTGGGATGGGAATGGAAAAGGTGAAAGAGTTGGTGTGTTTCAGTCAAGGGAAAGAAGGGAAAATGGAAAAAGTCCACAAGAATCGCACATTTCAGCCCAGAAAGATCAGAATCATTTGCACTGTTGAAGAAAACTCGTAGCAGAGTTGCACTTAATTTCATAGAATCTCCTATGCTGGAACTGACAAAATTTCCAGAAAGATCATCTCAAATGTTCTATTATTCTTCCATTTTCAAGTTTCCCCTACTTTTTGTGAAATAGTTTTAACAGAGTCTTACATTTGTTCTAGCGGGTTCTTTGAAGTTTTCCCTTTTCTCTTCTCTCGGAAATAGCTTTTTCGCTAAAAGCTTCTTGTCTCACAAACTATCCCTTACCGTTAAGAATAGAAACTTTGTGTTACCGCCAAGAGAATAGGGGCGGAGCGTCAAAGACGTGGGCTCGCGGAGCTATCAATAGACACGGACAGTTGGCACCCACCTGTAGCCTCGAATTCGACACTAAGTTCCTAGTTGAATCGAACATTTTTGCACAACTGAGTTGCGCAACAGTGTCAGTCGGCCACCTGCGCACCCGAAGAGTTCTCACACATTACCAGTGCAAACCCCCCCCCTCTAAATCCGACGATTCCTTCCGCTTTTCGACGGCTCTTCCCGTTTTAAATTTATGGTTTCGCGCCTTTTTTCGTTCTTGAAGACGTTACTCTCTCTCGGAAATGTTTTCATGACGAACCAAAACAAACACAAAGTTTCGTCGACGTTTCACTCCGGTGTCAACCTTCTCACTCAGATCTCACTACCTTTCCGAGCCTTTCCCTTTTTCTGACTCATTCCCGCCGCCCGGCTCTTTTCATCCGCTGACATTCCGAATCCCTTGCCAGCTCCCGGGCAAAAAGAACAAGCAGGTCAGTGGCACAGTGACTCATTTGTCGACTTCCTCTTTGTCATGTAGGTCCCGAACTCTGTTTGTTCTTTTTGTTGACAACTGGTATATCAACACTGCTAATCACTTAATTAGACCTAGACCTGAAATTTGGCAAAAAATTTGGAACGCTTCACGAATTTGCGTGTCATCCTTGCGCAGGGGCCATGCTAATCTTCTCTGTATTGTTCCAATTTTAGTATATGTTCTCGGAAGAACGGAAGGGTTCATGGACGGTCCGGTTATATAGGGACGGCTGGGACAGCAGCCGACACCCTCCCGGGTTCCGCCCGTCCACCCCACACTATATCGATTCTGGGACAACAAACAAGGCGTGTAGACAGTCGGAACCCGGGAGGGTGTCGGCTGCTGTCCCAGCCGTCCCTATATAACCGGACCGTCCATGGACCCTTCCGTTCTTCCGAGAACATATACTAAAATTGGAACAATACAGAGAAGATTAGCATGGCCCCTGCGCAAGGATGACACGCAAATTCGTGAAGCGTTCCAAATTTTTTGCGAAATTTCAGGTCAAAGATCCTAAAGTTTCCATTGTTGAGTTCCACTGTTCTCGACCAGCTAGGTCCTTACCCAAAAGTGTCCCTCTGTCCACTCCAGCTTGTCCCCTGTTCACAAAGATACTAATTCCCAAAACCCACACCTTCTCACCCTTGGTTCCGCCCGTTCCATCACTCATCCGCCAACTTCCATCTCCTCGTTCTGTCGGTTTCTCACGTTTCCTTCCGACAATACGTCTTTTCGGAAATGCAAATCCGTTCCCTCCCGCCGCGCCTCTTCCCTTCGCCGCAACATGTTCATCTGCCCGCCTTCCGCTGTTTTTTGGCGACCGCAAACGGCACGACAACCTTCGGAAGATGGATGCGTCCGAGAGCTTGTCGTCGCTCCCCTCCTCCATCATCCGACTATGTGTTTTTCGTGGGCAAAGAGGCGCCGACGAGGCACTGTCGATTAGTCATCAGAGTCTCATTTGGGAATGGAAACGATTCCCAGGAATCAAGGTGAATAGACGAGAGATGAGAAAGAGGAAGACGGTGATAAGAATGGAGTTCGTGGAGCATGGGAATCCAGTTAACTTGATGAATGGATCCGTGACTTGTTTGCACAGGAATTCCGTGATGAATCGTCCGGAATACTGTAGGCGTCTTGTTTGCCAAACGAACTTCGGAAGAGTCACGGATCGATTTGTTATGATCCGGACAGTCCCTCCGATCCTTCCTTCTCTCCAATCCGAATATGAATCCTCCGAGGAATTCCATCTTCTACAGTACCCCCGCAGTCCAATTTCGGCGCGAAATGGCATTGTTTCAGCGGAGGTGACAAGCCCGGAATGGGATCGAAACGGGCGACTCAAGGACACAAAAAAAGCCGAAGGATGACAAGTTCGAGACGAACTTGTGGCCTGTTTTGACAACTCATTAGGGCAATGTGACACGTGGCAGTTTGTAGGTGACGTAAAGTAGGACTGTAGAAAGTGATTGGTTGACCAGGTTAGCTGGACAGGTAGGCCAATGTGCTTTATGGTCACATCCATCTAAAGATCTATTAGGCTATCAGACTTCAACGTTCACAATGCTCAGAAATCAGCAGAAGCTCGTTTATTGCAAACTATCCTTACCGAACTTTGAAGTCCCAGCTTCTTCTCATGTTTTCTCTCATAAGTTCGTTGTTCCAATAGTTTTGTCTCCATAAGAATCTCATAAAAACAGCAGTCATCGGATTTCAAAGTGCAGCTCCATAGCCGGAAGCACGAGCTTCAGAAAGCACCTGCAGAATGAAATGTGATGAAGAGTTCGACATCACACGTCAGTTTTGCAAATCCAAACTGTTGAACCCATGACAATTTGACAAATGTCACCACTAAATGTATCTATAAAAAGGAATTGTATCCTGAAAACGGAACGATTGTACCCTCAACTCACTCACTATCTACTTCTGAATTCTCTTCTTTTCGCACTTTGATGATTCTCTGAAAGCGGTGCTCCTGTGCGATGAGCACACGATGCGTCGGGCCAGAAGCGACCCCTCTCTTTTTCGTTTTCCTCGTAATTTCCCGCCTGCATCTCCTCATGCCGTCCCGTTTTGCAGTCACTCGAGGCTCCGCCTTCCGACCAGCCAGCCGTCTGCCCACCGTAATCCTTTCGCCTTCTCCGGTCCCCTCCGCCCTACCCAATGCATTCTTCGCCGTCCATCACCACTCGAGAAGAAGAAGAAGAAGAGAAGAAGCCCCATCATCACCGTGCCCATCATCATCATCCGCCGAAGACGTCCGTCTCGCCAGAAGACGTCGGCACCTCCATCTCATCCGCCGCCACGTTGTTGCTCCTGGACCAGCCGACGTGGATGATGCCCTCCTCGACGACTCAGCCACAGATCTCCGAGATCAGTGGAAGCGAGTGTGCCGCGTGTCGCGAGCCTATTCTTGACAGGTATATCCGCCCGCTGGCCCCCCGTGCCATTCCCTCGCCCCGTCACAATTTCCATCCAATTTATGATTATTTTCCGTTTAGCCACCTCCCCTTCCTGCTCCATCTAACTCTAACACCCCTCAGAGTGGGGAGCCCCCTAATTGAATTTCCAATGTCATTCCATTTCCATTCCACACCTCCAGTCCTTCCAGTCTGATTTCCCTTTCAGATATGTGTTCACAGTGCTCGGAAAGTGCTGGCATCAGTCGTGTCTGCGATGTTGCGACTGTCGGGCGCCCATGTCGATGACGTGTTTCAGCAGGGACGGGCTCATCCTTTGCAAAAATGACTTTTCCAGGTGAGCCAGGTTTCCGAGAATGGGTTTAGCTGAAGATTCAAGTTCGGAATTTGAAAAAGGAAAACTAATTTAGCTGTCTTCACAGCTCGGAAGGTGTCTAATAAGTTAAGGTTTTCTGAGTCGGCGACCTAGATCTTCAAGCTGATGAACTTTCCAATTCGCAAATGATAGTGATAACTCCAAAATGCTGATAATAAGAAAACACCAATCCCCAAGTCAACTTGCATTTTTAATACAGCAACTGACAGAAGCCTCATTGTTTTTCAATGAAGACATTTCATGCCCCCACTCATACTCAACATTCAGAATATTTTATCAAACTGTAGAGATTTTCTCTCCGAATTCCCAACCCTTTTTCTTTTTGTTTTCCTCCTGTTTTTCGCTAAATTCTCCCACGCTTCATTACTATTTTTTCAAAGTTTCTCACGGTGGTGGGATTGTTTTCGTCTATTATTAGCTGCTTTTCAAAATTGAAAATTCCAATTCAAGTAACCATATCAAAGGCAAAATTTCCAGACGATACGGTCAGCGATGTGCCGGTTGCGACGGGAACCTCGAAAAAGAAGATCTGGTCCGGCGGGCCCGTGACAAAGTATTCCACATCCGATGCTTTCAATGTTCAGTTTGTCAGCGGTTACTGGACACTGGAGACCAGGTGAACCTTCTATTTCCATCCCAAATGCCTGATTTCCGTTGTTGAGTTTCTCACGGTTCCTCTGGCATAGACCATTTGGGGTTGCGAAGCGCAGAGTCGAATCACGGGTGTCGGGGACATGTGCTCCTGGCCGTCAGTTGCACCTGCTCCTTCGCTTCACGCCTTCTTGTCATTCAAAATGTTTTCGCACTAGCGACTATATAGCTGTCAAGTGTCCCAGGCCCTGGACATTTGTCGGGTTCGAATTTAACTGTTAATGGCTTCAGGTTTCTGACCTGGATGCTTAGAAGCTTCGAAGCAATGCGCAAGATTCAAACGCGCTCTAGTGAACTACAGTAATCCCGAACGTTTCCTTGAAAAAGATCATCTCATCAAAGATATTAGTCGGTAAAGCCAAAGAAGAGCCCCATTTAAATGAGAACTCCGCTCGTGATGCTATCTCAAAGTACCTTCTCTGTCCCATCTCTGCAGCTTTTCATCGCTTATTCGACCACCTCTGGCCCCAATTCCCCGAGGATCTGTCGTGTTGTCACTCGCGACAATCATCCTCGCAGACTCGACCCAACCTAACCTATTATACTTTATAATTGGTTTACGCTCCTTCTCCCCAGCGAGCGAGCCTGCCCCCAGAGAAAACCAGTGATAATGTTATGAAACGGAGAGCTGTGGATTCTCACGAATGTTATTGTTTTTCAGCTCTACATCATGGAAGGCAATCGATTCGTGTGTCAGAGCGACTTCCAGACGGCCACAAAAACTTCGACGCCCACGTCGATGCACAGGCCTGGTGAGCACGGGATTACTGTAGACAGTCCGGGAGATCCCAGAGTTTCTGGAAGGCACTCCCGATTCGATGCCATAAAATCTCGCCCTATGGGTCATAAAAGGACGCGCATCATGCCTAATCCATTCCTTCCGTTCGAACATATTTAGGATGAGCCGGAGAGAGAGCCATGTGTTGTTGTTTGAATAGTTTTACGATGATAGGTATCGGGCAGACATCTGTCAGCACTGGAGACTTCTTTGTGTTCGAATTACCGCACTGCTCCGAGACGGAAAAGGAAACGGAGGGGGATAATCTCGTTGCGGGCACTGGTATTAGGGGAAAGAGACTAAACAATGCACACATGATCATGTTTCCGGTTACAGTATCCAACGGATCCGAATGCAACTCTGACATCGAGGAGGACAATGTTGATGCTTGTGATGAGGTTTGTGAACACCTGAAGCGTACTGATAAGAAATCAGACTTCAAAAAAAGCTTTGTATACATAGATTCACCATTCCATTTTTATGACTAAACATGATCGCCTAGGCCTAAACATGATCGCCTGTAATACGATCTCATGCAAAGTTCCGAATCTATGAGCCACACATTTTTGTTGAAAAGTTCAGTCTCTCAATCGTTCAACTATGAATCAGTGTGTCATCATGTATCATTTAGGTCGGCCTCGACGACGGTGAAGGTGACTGTGGAAAGGACAACTCTGATGATTCGAACTCTGCCAAGCGAAGAGGTCCACGAACGACAATCAAGGCTAAGCAGGTACATTTTCTTGACCATTTCCCTCCTAATCGATTGATTTGCAGCTGGAAACTCTGAAAAACGCGTTCGCCGCGACGCCGAAGCCAACTCGACACATCCGCGAACAACTGGCCGCCGAGACGGGCCTCAACATGCGAGTCATTCAGGTTCCGTCCCTTTTTCCCTTCCTAGAAAAAACCCTTCTCGGTGTCTGTGTCTCTCCAAAGTACACACTCTCTCGGCTTTTCTCATTTCCCCGCTTTAATTCACCTGCTAGTCGGTCGGAGGACCGCCTCTCCTGAGGGACAGCCACAAATTCAATTACCGTAGTCTTGGAAGAGACGCAGACGGAGAGAAGCAAAGATACGGTAGAAGAGTTTGTGTGTTCTGGTGGTCATTGTTTTTGATGAGAGGGAAAGTGTTCAGTTGGGATAATAATAGAAGGAATGGTGATAAGTGATAACAGGAAGTGAACGGGAAATTGAATACAGAAAATACAGGAAATGCGGGAAATTAATTTTTGGGGATTAGAGGGCTTATTACGAGAGAATTAACAGATGTCCGTTGAAAAATAATCGAAATGAATTGAAACTTTGGATAGATTAATAGTGATAAAAGTCGAGGAGAAAAAGGTCATTGACCCGCAAAAAGGAAGAGGAGCTTTTCAATTTCCTCGCAGAGTTATCTAGATTAGAAAGAGAAGAAGCGCGAGTGAAGGAGGCATCTCCGGGAGAGAAGAGACTGAACTGGACTACTGTAGTTCGGGACTCACAGGTGCTTCAGAAGAAGCATTGATTCTTCGCTTCTAAACTTCCTTTCTTGCAGGTGTGGTTCCAGAACCGTCGGAGCAAGGAGCGTCGGATGAAGCAGCTGCGTTTCGGAGGTTACCGTCAGTCGCGGAGGCAGCGCAGGGACGACATCGTCGACATGTTCCCCAACGGTACGGCACTTAATCTCCTTCTGAATTTCCCTATTGCGCAACACCAATTATCGCCCGGGAAACAGCTCTTGGGGGGGGGGGGCAGGTGTTTTCGATAAGTCGAGAAGCTCGCAATATGTACTAGGTTAATCGGGGATGAAGGCGGCTTGAGCTGTCCTGATGACCTCTTGAGCACCCATAATATTATGGTCACGCTTAGCCGGAGAGTCAAGTATGCCTAGAGTGACACGAGGGTCTGAAGAGCCTTCTCGTTTCAGATCAGCAGTTCTACCCGCCGCCGCCTCCTGGAAACGTGCAGTTCTTCTGTGATCCGTACACGAGTCCACCGCCAAACGGGGAGCAGATGCAGATGGCTCCGCAGTTCTCGGTTCCCGCGGATAACATGACGATGGTTCCAGGTGAGCTCGCAGTTTCATGAACAAATTAACGTGAGAACCGAGCCAAATTTGAACACGGCAACTCGTAACGAGCATGTGTTCACACGGCTCTCTGAGAATTAGGTCACAAAATGTCATGAGAGTTTTGGTTAGAATAAAATGTTACACAAATCCCACTGAATCTACTGCTGTACATAATGTTTGCTCCACTCTAACTCTTTTTTCCTTCCAGAAGCCTACACCGAACCCTCGACGACGCCTCCAGACTTTTCGGAAGACGCATTCGCCTGCATTTACTCCACGGACCTCGGAAAGCCCACTCCTGTGTCGTGGTAATTCTTTTCTCATCCCCCATAATCTTTTCATCAGTATTACTCTCCCCGAAAGTATTTTCTTGTTTCCCCCAACTCGTGTAGTTCCCCTTTTTGCCAACTTTTCCACTCATTTCGATCCTAAAATCACTTAAAATACCGATTTCAAAACAACGAATTCGAGCCGAAATACTGTTTTCTGTAACCAATCTAATGTCAATTTATTGTGATATTTGAACTTTTTCTTCTTGTTTTTCTCAACGAAAAGATCAATAAAAAGTGTCTTTATTAACAGTTAAAGTGAACGAAAAAAGGGGCTAAAAGTGGGTCAAAAGTTTGAAAAAAGACAGGAAATAAGTTATGGTAAGGCACAGAAAGAGGAGCATCGACCCGTGGAGCCATGGTGGAAGGAGTTGCTCAGCTGAGCAGCCGAGCCAGTGTTTTGAACTTGCCCTCGAGCACTTCGACACGGCTCTCCAGCCGCATGTGATTCGCCTTCAGTTCTCGGTTTTCCTTGCGCAGCTGAGAGTTCTTCTGGTGGAGCTGGTCGATTTCCCAACGAAGATCTTCTTTTGCCTGCAATCGAAACTTCAAAGTCGGCTCTTCCGATGAGTTCTGTACCTTGGAAGTGTCTTTCTCCAACTTGGCAACCTGTGCATCGACGACGAACGACTCGAGTCTGATGATGCGTTGAGCTGCTTTCAGTCGAAGGTTCTCTCCCATCCTACAACAATTCATTCTCATTTCCGAGACCTTTTCAGATTGACTCTTTGACATTTCTCATTAATCTTTTCTCCCCTTCGTCTTCTTCGCAAGAAATTCCGACCGGATGAGTGAGCCAGAAGGTGGTTGCTTTCGGGCTCACAAAATAAAAGAAAGATGAGCCGTTTGGCGCGCGAGGGACAATGAGAAGCGAGGAGACGCAGACAAATGCAAATGAGTGAAGACGGACGGCGCCGACATTCATCCACTCCGTCTCGTATCCTTCTCGCCTTCAAGGGAACGCAGGGACGTACCTATCTTCCATGACTCGCTCCAGATTCCCGCGGTAATGAGAAGCGGCCTTCTTGGACAACTTGGCGACTGGCTCCCAGCTGACTTGCTCGTCGTACGATCCGTGAAGCATCGCTTCGACCTTGTCCAGGAGAATGAACGTTTTGTCAAGGATGACACCATATGGGAAACAGCAGACACCTTCATCAATAACAGCTCTCATGATGTCAACTGGATTCAAAATGTGAACTTGAATATTAGTAAGGACACTAGTCGCGTAGTGGAGACCTGGATCCGAGACTACTTTCCTTTGCAGAGCCATCAAAAGCTTATCAGATCTGAAAAATAATCAATAATCAAATCTCAAAAGCTTCACAATTTGAACGTACCTCTCCAAAAGCTTGTAGTATCCGGAATTCAAGAGTTGACCAGCGATTTCATCCCAATGAGGATGAACTTCTCGCAGTTGACCCAGATGTGCGTAAGAGAAGCAGTTGGTGAGGACGGCTTGCAGGGCGACGACCGGAATGTTCGGAGTGGACGGGTGGGAGACGAGACGCTTCTGGAAGGATACAGTTGGAACGAACTGGGAACTTTCTTATGAACAAACCAAGAAACACAAGAAAGATTGTAAAAATAGAAAGAATAACTGAGCTAATGGGTGATTTTCACCTCCACACCTATTTTTCATAGGAAGAAGTTCAGTTTTTGTATCCATGGGAAAGTTTGAGCTGTTGTTTGTTAGGATTTAGTTTGATCCCTAGAAATCTGATGGATAGAACATCTGGTTGGAACATAACGACGTTTCGGACTGACGGGTGGTCGTGTCATAAACTGCCACATTCCACCGCCACTAGCAGGCTTTGAAGAGGCTACTGAGGGAAGACACGTGACCAGAGCTTCCGGGACCACAGAGTTGAATTATTTGTTTGAGATGGGTCAGATGCTAGCTAACATATGAACAAGATACGTACCTCGGTGACTGTTGATGTCTTTGTCGTCGGCGAGGGAGGCGTCGCAGAGTTCCTGGTGATCGTCGGTCGATTCGCCGCAATGATCGAGGAAAGCGACTGTTTCTGTTTGTGACCATCCTCGAAGATCGGATCGAGTCTTCTGTCTGGAGTCATACTGCTACGACTGATCGAACGGCCGAGACCACGGGCAGAAGCAGTGCCATTGAGTGCACGTTGCTGCAAAGATGCACAGATGAAGCGGGCACTAATTGGGTTATGTAGAGGGACGAAATGTCATAAATTGAAGAGAGAACAAAGAACGGAAAGAGAGGACAAACCTCTCCGTTGACGACAAATTTCTGTTCGATTATCTTCTCCGCCAGTTTCTTCCGAAGTTCCGAAGCACTTCCCCCGTCGGAACTGTCATTCGATGGGCCTGCTTCCTCTTTTTCCTCTTTTCCATTAATCACTGTCTTCATGGATTCAGAAGAGGAAACTGTTGCGAACTCTGCTTTCGGGATATCGTTCAATGGGGAAATCTCCCGTTCCGCACTCGATTCCGCCTTGTCGACTGGCTTCTTTTTGACGAGACGAACCTGAAAACTGGTCATCTTTAGCCAGACATTCCGTATTTCCATCGACAAATCCTATACCTTTCGTTCTCCGTCTTCAGTGCTCGTTCCATTCACGTGTCCATTTGTTCCATTTGTTGTTGCTGTTCCATTCGGAACTGGAGATGGTGTCGTTCCGTTCACTCCATCACTTGTAGTCGGAGTCCTCTTCTTTATCACTTTTCGAATGACTTTCACCTTTTTCGGCGCGGGAATCGCAAACACTTTTGTGACAGGAACGATCCAGAGGGAATAGTTAGTGGCATCCGAAACGGAAGCGGTCGGAGAGCTGACCATCGAGGATTGTTCAGTGGAATCTGGGGTGTCATCTCGTCTCGGAGAACTTAGGATTCCATGTGACGAGGAGAGGATGTGATAGGAGGCTTGACCCTGAATCCATAGAAGTTAACAGGAATGATGAACTGATAAGCTTACAGATTCCAGTTCAGCAATGAAGAATGCCCATTTGTTGGGGTAGACTCGTGTGAACAGCTTCGTCAGCGGCGTCTTCCAGTCTTTTCCAGCTCCCAGAATCAGTTCCAGACAGCAGCCAGGCTCGCCGTCAGTGAAAACGGCACTTTTCTGGAAACGATTTTGTTGTTTTCGGTGTTTGTTGTAAAAGTGTCACCTCTCTCAAAGGCCTACTTGTAAATGTATTTCTGTTCACAGAAAAGTTTGAATAAGCAAGGCCTAGAACTCGAAGTTCATTGCTAATGAAGCTATAGATAAGAGAAAAGTGAGTATCTATTCCCATGAAACATCGGGCGGACTGATCGATACTCTCATCCCCCGCATCCCAACCGTTCTTCCCCAAGTCCACTATCATTATTAGCTCAGAAGCCTTCCTCTTCCCCCCGATTTGTTTGACATTTCGTTCTTGGCCGGTCGGAATCTCTTGAGACAGGCCGACGAGAGATCAGGTGCCAGTGAGAGACGCAGACACGACAAGTGTAAGGCACACAGAAAGAACGACAAGAAACTAACTGGTCCCAGGTTGATCCTGTGAAGTTTGGCACCGTCGAACTCCTCGAGACATGATGTGTCGGGCACGAACGTCACCTGCAGAGAGATGAATAGATGATGAGGAAAGGCATGGGAGATGTGATAAGGGATAGGAAACAGGGAAACCTGATATTTGTGCAACGAGAGATAAGGAAGAGTTGTACGATTTTCGAAGATGCCTAGGAGAAGAGAAACGGAGAAGTACACGGGAACTCTAGACCGAGCATTCTTTGCTCTGCTGATGCGGAAGCTTATCACTGACACGGGCCAGCAGAAAAACGATTAAGGGGTACAACTGGCGCATGATCAGATTTCAATGGGGATTTGCAGGCATTCTGATTCTCTTACTTTAAACTGAAACTTGACTTAAAACGAAATAATATAAAACTAGGTCGGTTATTTCTGTTGTGTCACTTTGATCAGATTTCTTTGAACTTGAAAATCACAATCTGATGAAAGATAGCCTATCTACAGGTAGATAGATAAAAGAACAAATAGGAAAAATTCAACAACCACTCTAACGAACCTGTCTTCCCAAATGTGCAAACGGCATTCTGAAGGGCTCCTGAGCCAGCACGACACCTGCTCCCATGCTGCATTCGACGCCGTCAAAGTCTTCGCTGAGCGCATCTTGCACTTCTGAAATATGTCGAGTATCAATCACATGATATCCGCGTCGATTCCGCATAATAACGCGTGGTGTTTGATCCCCGGGGCTCATTTATTGGAATCTCCCGGCCCCCCCCCCTCCGACCACCCCCACTTCGCTACCACCTGACAAAAGGTTTTTTTGGTTCAAGTTGCGAAATTCGTTCGCACCTGTCAATTTGATAAGAGCTTTGTTTTCACAGATTGGCTATTTTGAAGTTTAGAACATTCCTCTGATATGATTCATAGAAGAGTTCTTGCGATGGAATAAATATTAAACTTGCTTGAGAAAAAAGATGTAAAGTAGGCAATAAACCGCGTTTGCGGCGAGGAAAAAAGTGAAAGAAGCTCTTGTGAGAAATGTTTTACGATGTGGGAAGTGGGAACGGGAATTGTAGAGGGAGCCAATTCTGAGCAAGACAAATTGAAAGATGGGAAGACATTCAGAAATGGTATGTCTAATAGATTTGAAGCAATAGGGTTTCACTACTTCTGATTCTAAGAAAACGTTGAAAGTTCAAAAACAAGTTGTAATCGGGAGGTTACCTGGTAACAGCGGCAGTAGGTCATTCGCGGCGTTGAGCACATCCATCGTTGTGCCTGTTCAGCTCAGTTCGTTCAGTCACAGTGATTTGCCGAAGTGTATCGAATAGGACTGAGCCTCCTCGGAGCGGCTATCGGGTTCTGGTGAGAGGTCTCTTCCCGAGAGAGAGCCGAGTGGGAGGCTCAGGCGGCTGTTGCGGAGGGGAGCTCCCGTCGAGACGCAGATGCGCAGCTTCTTCCCCTCGCTTCTTCCCGCCGGGTAACAGGGACGGACTGTGTAATATATGTGTGTGTGTGTGTGTATTCGCCACAGCACTGATATCCATTTTCTGCGGCTCCCTGTCCTCTCCCAAGTCTCTAGCTTCCCGATCGCCGCCGCCGGCCCGTGTGCACCCGCCGCCGGCCGAATCTCGTTCCATTATCGATGCCGTGTGTTTTTGCTGGGAAGAAAAGAAAGAAAAGAAAGAGAGCTGCGAGAGGTGTGCTCTGAGCAGCAGCGGGACGAAATGTTTGGAGTCGAAATTTGTGATTAATGGAGGTCGATGACGTGGATGATGGGGTCGGTGCACAGAGACGCAGAGAGATAAGAAAACAACTGTTGTTCAGGTGGCAGAGAATGCTCGGAAGGGCCAGTGGAACGGAGCAAGAAAACGACTCTGAACGGGGAGAGAAGGGCTCTCGAGCTCATAGGTACATGAGGTTGGAGTCATCGGAAACTGGAGGAAGAACAACGTTGGTCCACATCTGAAACTTGGCCTCAAATGGAGAACACATTATTATTTTAATTTTTTTATTCGAAATTAAAGAAAAATTTCCGACCGAAAGACGCGATTATGGTGGAAAACGAAAGAAAATGCTAGAGAAATGGGGTGCGAGAAGATGCGAAAATGATAGGATGTGCAATTCAATTTAGAAAAAGTTCGGTGAAGTCGTGTTTAAAGCATGGTGCAAATATTTCGAACGCGTTGTCTGGCTCGGCGGATCGGTCGTCGTTGACGCTCGATTTCCTCCCTCTCGCCGACCAATCGAACTTCGTCCATTTCCCTGAGTCTGGCGCGAACGGTCGATCGGCGGCATTCCATGGCACCGTCTTCAATCATTGGAAGCTCTTCGTTACGGTTGTACCTGCAAACGATTCTACTTAGATTACCAACTGATAAGATTCGATCTCACCTGAGGTACTCATTTCCTCGTTCATCGGACTCCACCCGTCCCATAACAAACGGGGTGCCGACTGTGAAAACATCGTCGCGACGATGACGCCGAGCGCCGTCGTCTCGGACGATCTCTGTGCGGTCGTGGGCGTGGATCTCACGGACCTCTCCGAAGCTCTTCGTGGCTCCGTTGCTGCCGTTGTGACAGGCAGTACCACCATTACGCTGTGGCTGACGATAAGCAAAATTGTTGTCTCCGTTCTGAAAACAAAATAATGAGAAAGAGAAGTCTGAAGTATTGGAGCTTACAGTGAGATACGAAGCTCTCTGAGTGTTGGGTGTAGACTTGTAAAGACTTTGAGAAGGTGGATAGATGGGGTGATGCACGTTGAGTGCCGGATCATCGAAAGTGGTCCATCGGCAAGTGGTGCTGGCGGCTTGATGCGAAGTGCTCGGGAACGAATGAACCTGGCGAGCAACCGACTGGATCGGAGAGCGGTCTCTTCGCAGAGTGGCTCTGTTCTTTCCGTAGTCTGTCGAACTGGTCACGGTGACTCGCTTGATGTAGCTGACTTCGGTCGTCTCGCGGACAGTGGTCCATGTGTGCGGTGAGAGTCGCCGTTGTTGGGGCGAGGTGTGCGAATGAATCAAGTTCTCAACTGACAAGAGTTGAGAAGATTCATCAATCGTAAGCGGTGGTAGGGGACTGCGCGCACTGATGGACACTGAGAAGCCAAGCGGTTCTTCTTTGGGCTTTTCCGGAATGACGTTGAATGAGACGTCGAAGTCGGGTTGTTTGTCGATCGAAGCAGCTGGTGGGGACGTCTTGGTTCTGGGGCTTTGCTGAGAGAATCTGGAGGTTTCGGTTTCCGAATAGGAGTAGAGATGATGTTTGGAAAGAGCTGCTGGGTCGAGAACAGGTCGTTGCTCTGGCTGAGATGGTGCTTCCTTCCTGGAAAGCCTTGATGTCTCGGTTTCGTACTTGGACCACATGTAGCTCCTCTTCGGGTCATGATCATCCTGAGAAGCATCCTGTCCATGATATCCAGTATCAGTTGGCTGGTACACGGCAGGAGTGTTAGAATGAAGAGAAGAGAACTCCGGACGGGTGCGATCTCTATAGCTGATTTTGGTGTGAGTGTGAATCGAAGAGACCGGGTATACGGGGTAGCTGATTTCCGTTTCCGTGCGAGTATACACGCGATGAGCAGATCTAGAAGAGTCGTCGACTTCCGAAACAGCTGGAATGGCCTTGACAGTTTGAGAAGACGAGGTTCCGAACAATCCACTATCCTTGAATTTCAGAAGGGACACTCCCGAAGGAGAACTCTGTGCGGCATCGAGACCAGCGTAATCTGACGGACTCAACTTGACATCTTCATGGACTATTTCAACGTATCCAGGACTCGTCTCGGGGACTCCGGCATCAGAAGGCGATGTCGGCTGTGTATCAGAACCGATTTCCACTTCGATAGTTTTCGACTTCAAGCTAGGCTCGTCAGCTTCGTCGGAATCTTCGGAAACAATCGGCACGGTTGAATGCGTTGGTTGCACAGGATATGTGACATGGTGGCTGAGTGGAATGTCCTCGATGTTGTCAGCTCTGGCAGTGTTGTC